>OY744512.1:1501654-1577877 GCA_963556185.1 Pseudopediastrum boryanum | reverse complement strand
ATGGAAACGGGCTGTGTAGGGTGCGGACGCTCTGGGAGGCTCTCGCCGCAAGCCATGCCCAGGCCAGGTGTGGTACAGGTGCGCTGTACTGCATCGCTGCCCAGCGCAAGGACAAGGAAGCATATGTCCGTAAAGTATCTTCATATGGAAAGCAACGCGTTGCTGTCCTTCGCTCTTCGAACTTGGCGGTGACCTTGCTTCCGCAGGGGTAGGGAAACGGAGGCCCGGTGGAATCTCCTGCGGAATTCCACTGGGTCGGACCTTCCGCCAAAATGAGTTCCACCGGGCCCCCCCATGGAAAGTTGGTAATGGTGCGCGCAGCGCACGGCCCGAAGGAGGTGGCCCTAGTTTTGCAGCCGTGGTAGCGGCGGTTGTCAGAGTTGGGCAGGTAAGCGCATGGCTAGTCGCCCCAACGAGTCAAGCAGGAACCCAGCTGTATGCAATGGCGACCAATTTGAGCACACCCATTTGAAAACATTACAGGTCATGCTGAAGGCCCATGGCAGGTGCATGGAACAGAACAGTGCTGCATGTATCATATAGTTTGTAGTTGACAACTTGATGGGAACAACACGGCCAGTCAATTGGCCCTATGATGGACAGCAGGATGTCTGTAAAGTTACCTCCAGAAAACACATACCATACCATAAGTAACAAGAAAGAGCCCCTAGGAGCTCCTGCAGTTGCAACCCCAGTAGAAACATACCACAAAAGCTTACCCCAGCGATGACTTGGTGCAAAGGCTTGATTAGCAGCTCCTGCCCAAGCCAGGGTTGTAAGTGCGAACCTTGCTTTGGATTGCAATGCCACTGAGCATGTTATTATTTAATTTCATGATCTGCCATAGTAATAAGCGGCATAGGCCCCGCACCTGAAGCTGTCACAAAGAACGGCGAGGTGGAACAGAATATGGCTAAACCTCGGCATGTATGACAACATATGCCTAGGCATAGGTGAGGAGGATCAGCCAGCAATACCCCCGTGTCCGTGCAGGGTCCCATTATTTTTGCTTGAGGTCAGCAAGCCATGCAGAGGGCATGCTTGGGCTGGTGCGATGAACCCTAACAAACCAGCAGTCTTGGTGCATGGGGCTGGGGTAGGCGTCGACAAGCAGCATGCAAATGCGAATCATAAGGAATCTGCCGAGCCCCTGTCTTGACCTTGTGAAGCCATGCAAACACCATAAACACCAATGCAGCTAACGGTAGCAAGTACCCGCCTGAGTGACATCAGGGAAGAAGCAGAAGGAAACATGCAGTCTTGTGATGGCCGGGGCAAGAGGGCCCCGGTGACATTGCTGGAGCTCTAAATCCTGGTGACCAAATGCGATTCCCTAAACCCTTGTGGTGCAGGAAACACCAGAAACAAAGACTCCTCCAAACTGTTGCAGCCCCACTTTTACAGCTGGGTTTGGTTTGCCCTCAGAAAAAAGCCTGTCATATGAGTGCAGCAAGGTAGGCTTGAACAGCGTGGGTGAGGAGCCGGGGAGGCTATAGGTCGCTCAGTCCCAGCGGACACAGTGCTTTGGAGCTCATGGCTCCAGCACGGCAATCTCGTTGATGTACACCCGGAGGCTGTCCTTGTAGTTGCCGGCTGCGATTGCCAGGGCGCACAGCTTGCCCTCCAGCTGGGGCTCTGCTGGGTGGCGGGCGTACTCATCTGGGGGCATGTTGAGCAGCGCCTGGAGAGCGTAGTCTGAGAAAATCGCGCCCTCGAACTCGCGGAAGGTCGTGGGGCACTGCAGGGTGGCGGTGCCGGTGTAGCCAAAGCCGTCAAAGGCGCCGTCCACGAGCTCGGCGTCGCAGCCATCGCACCTGGTGGGGCGGGGAGCAGAGCAGGGGGAGTGTTTAAGGTGCTGGGAATGTGTGGGACGTTACGACGGGCAGATGCTGCAAGCCATGCGGCTACATCCTTGTGAGCTGATGTCCTGCTCACTAGGCCTTCAGGATCCACTGAAGCTGCAAGCCACGCAGTCACATCCTGTGTGTCATCAACCACTTGGGCGTCACGTGTTGGGACAGCAGTCCGCTCTGTCCCGGACCTCCCTGTGGCTACACATTCAGCACCCCCGGAATTGCGATTTGCACGGCGTGGCCGTGCCCGTGGACGGGGGGATCGCAGAGGCGGCGGCGCCCTCGACTGGTAGTCCTCCACGTTACGACGGGCAGATGCTGCAAGCCATGCGGCTACATCCTTGTGAGCTGATGTCCTGCTCACTAGGCCTTCAGGATCCACTTGTGGAGGAAGGGGCGGGGAGCTTTGCACAACAGATGGCGGTTGTGGCTGAGCAACTGATGTAGATGCAGGGTTCATCTGTGGAAAAAGCAAAGTCGAGCTGAGTACGGCAGGGGGCGGCTCTGTCTGGTACAGTAATGGTACTGGCTGGGCCGGCGTAGGGCATGCAAAAGACACCATTGGTCCGCGCACCCTCTTCTTCACATGTGCCGACACCGTGCTTTTCAACAACGCACCAACTTCAACAGGTGCAAGCTTGTCAACGGTACAGTTGGCTGCCGCCCCTCGTTTCTTACACAAACTTGCTGCAGCGCCTGCAAGGAATCACACTAACATTAACAACTGGAGTCCCACCCCTCAGCACCAGCATCTTTATTTAGCTTCTGCATACCAAGGGGCCCCGGCATAAAATCACCAAGTTGCTCATCATCATCTGCATGCTAACCTTCACAAATTGGTCTGTGTGAATCCCTAAACCCCAAAAAAACACATTAGGGGAGATTGGAGGTTGTGTGGAACCCTAAACCCTAAACCCAAAAACCCACCCCCTAAAGGTTGGGGATGTGTTGAACCCTAAACCCCCCAACCCTCCTAAAACATGTGACAGACATTTGCAGCACTGGTCAGGATTTCTATGCCAAGCTGCCCACCTATTCAGTTAGTCAGTGTGTTTTGTGGAATGTTAGGGCCCCCTGTTCTTAGAGCATCACTATGGGCCAGTCTTGTTAGATAGACAAAATGTTAGGCCCTAATCGCTTACCTGCCGTGGAGCCTTGGCATGGGTACTGCAAACGGGACTAGCAACAGCTGGAGCCTTGGCAAAGGGTACTGCAAACGGGAGTAGCAATAGCAGTGCTGACAACCTCCGGCAGGAGTGGAGGCAGAGGGGGTGGCTGGGATGATAGCAATGGTGAAGATGGCATCGCAGATGCAAGGGCCCTTTTACTGACGAATGCAACAGGCGCTTCTGCCAGCCACTTTTTGACTTTGCTTGCCGATGTCTTGCCTTTCGGCCCACGTTTCCGACGCTGCTTCCCACCACCTGCAGTACAGCACGCCATCCCTGAATGAACAAATGGAGCTTCCACAGTCCACCTCATGCAACATATATATCACACAGCACAAGGTCATAACAGCATCCACACCCACAACCCAACACAGACGGCTGGGTGGGGTCCAGTCCAAACTTGTGGGGGGCGCATGGAACCCTAAACCCTAAAAATAAGACTCTAAAGGTTGGGAGGTGCATGGAACCCTAAACCCCAAACCAACACAGTATGGACCCTAATCCCTAAACATACGACTCTAAAGGTTGGGAGGTGCATGGAACCCTAAACCCCAAACCAACACAGTATGGACCCTAAACCCTAAACACACAACTCTAGAGGTCGGGGGGTGCATGGAACCCTAAACCCCAAACCAACACACTGGTTGTGGCATATGAGATCCCCATGTTCTTAGAGCATCAATTTGGACCGGTCTTGCTAGATAGGCGGAATGTTATTCCCCGGTCTCTTACCTGCTGGATTCATGGCATGGGTACCGCAACCGGGAGTAGCACTGAAAACCTCCGGTGTCTGTTGTCCTGCACCACCTGCATTGGAGTGGAATATCGATTACAGAACAAGTAGGCATCCCTTATAAATTCCAGTCTCCTTCTTCACACCCGCAACACAAAGGTACTATAGGCCGCTCCAGAACCCAACGGGTGGGACCCAAAGACTTAAAAGAACCCTAATATGTGTCGAACCTTCAACCCTGGGCCCCTTTCTGGATCATACAGGCTGAATGATAGATTGGAAAAATGGCAGACCTTTAAATTGTGTGAGATCATAAACCCCAGACCCCCAGACCTCCCCCACTACATACATCATAGTTGAATACTCAATTGGAATCGTACCTGCTGCATCCAAGGCATGTGTAGTACTTGGCACTTGGCGGACAGAAGTAGTAGGGGATGATAACCCGCCAGAAGTATCTTTATCATACATAAGAATGTATGCCTGTTGCCGTTGTACGTGTTGCCATGTAGTCACAGAGACAGTCGAATCGTCACAACAGAACCATTGGTTTCCAGGCAAGTAGCGGACATATGCCATGTAGTGACCAGTCTTAGAAGCACGCCCTTCATGAACTATGACTGAGCATAGTTGGTAGGAGATTGGCTGGTTGGATGTCACTGATCCAGCTGGCAATGTGAGGACACTGTCGAAAGCCACATGCTCCGTCAGCTTCATTGGTCCCGCACTTGCTGTGGAGAAGCGTGAGACCTCCACCACTAATACTTGAGGGGCTGAAGACATTTTACAAGTTGAAATGTGGGGTGTGCCCTTCTTACAAGTGTCACACCTGCACCAGAACAAGATGCGGTCAAGCAGGACCGCCAAGACCAACACAAACATGTTCCATCACATCTACATGGCATGTTTGTGAGCTTTGTTGATATATTGTGACTAGAAAGGTGGGTAAACATTTTCGCTTGGGTGGGGCTTGCCTAGACTTTGGGATTATTCATCAATTTAGCAAAAAACCAATCTCCCGCTTCTAGGCCAGAAAACACTCCTTCCCCACTGACCTACAAAGATACTCGGGATCATCCATCAGTTCTGCCTCAAAGGTCTGCTGAAGGGCACCTTCAATGGTCATGGTACTTTGCGGGACTTGTGTTATCAAGGAGTTGCACTCAGTGATGTGTTGATCTTTCTGCTGCCCACAAGCTAAGCATTGCTTTACTTCCACTACAGATCCAGTCAGCTGGTCTAAGATGCCCTGCAGCAGCAGACATACAGCAATAGTAGAAACATTGAACATGCTTTTGGGCAGAGAACTTTCCAATATGTTAGGAGTGCGGTCAGATGTATGACGAAACATTCCGTGCAGATGACAGTCGAGGTACATCACCGTGATGTGAGGTCCCATCCAAGCACCGCTTGATGGCAAACATACCACAAATAGCCAGTCCGCCACATACCTGAGCACTAGGACACTCCTGTTGTTGAAGTAGCTCCAATAACCTCACGTAGCATTCAAAAGCATCTTGATCACTGCCCACCTCAAATTTACATTCTTGCTCACCCCGGCTCCGCTGAAACGTTTGCAGATGTTCCAGCAGTTCCTCAGGGCTGACTGCTGCTTCTTGAGAATGGGAGACCACGGGGAAGAGGACATTGCGAAAACAGCAGAAAGCACACTCATCTGAAGTGTGCTCACAAGCGGCATGTGCCACATGTGCACCAATGCTTGGTACATGACCCAACCCCTGCAATACAGCATTTAAGTAGCACGTCCTCCCTAGATTGCGGTACCCTACACCAGCACTCAGTTTAGAAGCACTGTCGCCGCCTACAGACCTCCCTCCACCCAATAAGCCTGTATGCATCTTTGGGTTGCTTGCAGGCCAGCTACTCATACTATCGGTGACTGCTTTGGTAGGGACGTTCGACAGCGTAGATGCCCAACAGCAGTCGCAATTGTACACTGCAGTAGCTGTGGCTTTCCGTGGTCGATGCTGTCGTGGTGCTGCAAGTGCCTTTGCCCCCACGTACCAATCTAGCAGGGCAAATAAAGTGATGATGATCGCACACTGAAAACATCCCCACGACCGCTCTTGCTTGCTTGACCACCAATTGTAATCAAAGGCATCCATCCCTTGGCTGCACTCCTCTCCAAATACCTCAAACAACTGCGACGATACCACGGCCCCTACCAAAGCCTTGCAGAAGTGCATCTGCACCTCAGCTAAGCTGTGTACCCTAACCCCAGCTTCCTTTTCCCCCTCCTCAAGGGGTGGTGCCCAATACCCTCCCAGCCCTGGCGCCACCGTGGATCCCAACACTGCAACCATCAAATGCAGCTGAATGTTGCGCCACCGCGGCAGCAGCTCTGCAACGGAAGCATGTGGGGCTGGAACCGGAGGCAGTGCTGCTGCTCCTTCACAGTATGCTACCCAGTGCTTGACCTCAAGCTGCTCATTGGGGTCAGCTGCTCGCAAGTGCAGGCTTGCATGTGCGATGGTTGCCTGCCTGCCATGGTAGCTGGTGGCAGTGGGTTTCCTCCTATAGCAGCTGCTGTACTCATCACTGCCGCTGTTGATGGTTACCTCGTCGCCAGTACTATCGCTCAGCGGCTCGAAGCGGTTGAAGCAATGCCAATCTGCACCCGATTCATAGCCCTTGCTGGACACACAATCAGCCTGCTGCTGTTTACTGCTGCACCTGACCGCTAGCTGCTGCTTTGCTAGTACCAGCAGCGCCTCCTGCAATGGCCGGGAGTACCTGACCAACCGTATCTGCATTCGCAAGCGCTGCATGTACGCTGATTCACGAACCTCCTCAACAGGGTGCTGGTCCGACCATGGAGGCCGATGGCACAAAGACTGCAGGAGCGCAGACTGCTGGCGAGGTGCAGAAGTCACAGGAGCAACCTGCGTGCGAGGCCATTCCTCACCCACAGAAACATCCAAAGAACTGTTCCGAGCGGCCACCTGCGCAGAGGCACAGATGTAAGGACGTCGACCATGCCAAACCTTCTAGGTGCTTACGGCAATGCAACGAAGCTTACCAGGTAAGTGGTAGGCAACTCCGGCACAGGATGATGTTCAGCAGGCTCCCCCAAAACCGGCCATACCTGCGCGAGGGAGCAAAAATTGAAAGCCAAGCCAAGACCAGAACACTTGCCTCGAAGCTGGCGCACCCTCTATTATTTCAGCAGAACTAGACGAGACATATCAAAGCATAAAAAAGGACCTACCTCTGGTTCTGGTGGACTGATATGAACCTCTGCTTCTGGTGGACTGGGCACATGCCTCGTAGACTCCGCATCACAGCCTGGAGAACTACGAGGCCCGGCACGCCACCACTTGGATACTGCATAATATATGTAGCCTGGCAAGCACGGATACCATTTAATGTTACAGATGCAACCGATACGCCAACACCGAACTCTTCAGAACCGTGATACCGCGCGTCCACACCTTTGACTGCTAGTATGTCGCCAATTGGGGAGGTCTGCAGCCAACGGGTCTTTTTTGTGCTCTGCCGAATCATTACGGAACTACGATCTCACAGGCATGTGCAGACACATACAGGGGCAGCATTTACGACCTCGACAGCTGGCTACCTAGCGGTAGGAGCATCCCATCTAGCACGAGGCCTGCCGCTCCCAGCCGCACACCAAACAGCAGTCTAAGAGATGCTTCTTCTGCGAAAAAATTATTTCTGCCAATCCATGCTTCAAGCACATGCCGTCCGCGACCACGTAGGCTGCCAAAGCAGTTTGAAAGAAAGTCTCGGCGAGGGTTGCGGAGCCAAATCGGCAAGTCTCGGGAAGCAAAACGGAAGTCTCGGGAAGCAAAACGGAAGTCTCGGGCAGGGGGAAAGGGCGGCACTAGCCCTTCGGAGTACAGTTGGTTGCAAAAGTTTTGGCCAAAATATGAAATTGTTACAGGAGATTGCGTGCTCCTGCCAGATCTCAAGGACTCATGTTAATCTCTTGCATGTGCAGCTTCTCTAGGAGGTCCTTGTTGGCACAAGTGGGTGTAGGATGCATCTGTGTTGTTCTGTGTTGCTTGGCTGCTGAGAAAAGCAGGGGTCTTACAAGGGAGACAGCGGAGGCATTTTTGCTGCTTTTTAAGGGGGTAAATGCAGAAAACTGCCAGCAGGCACAGGTGCTCTTTCTTTACTGTTTAGGGGCAGTGGCATATAGACCAGATGTGAAGCAGGTGCAGGGGCATTACCAGTTCAATGGCAGGGCAGGTGGGGGTAGGCAGGGCATGCGAGAAGTTGGGGCAAGTGCAAGGCTGAGCTGAGAGGGCTGTGGGAGGGGGACAGATGGGGTGTGGGGCTGGCAAGCACAGGAGGTGCAGAGGTTGAAGGGGAGAGGCAGGTCAAAAAAAGCAGAAGGGCTCTAGGAACAGGGGGGAGGCTTGCTGGTCTGCGTCTGCGGCTAAGGCTAAGGCTGGCTGGCTGGCTATTATATAGTATATTTATAGGGCACGCCCGGGGCTCGAACTCGGGACGTCTCGCGTGCGAGGCTACTTGTGATACCACTTGGGCATACCAACTGCAGCACATTGATGCTCTGCCTGTTTACTTTCTTAAACATAAATGGTTGTAAATCAGGTCTTGCTGCTGCTGCTTAAACCCCAGCAATACGTACCGGCCAAAACTTTTGCAACCAACTGTGGACTTTACATATTTGGCAGCTGCTCTGCAGCTGCTGCACAGAACCACATAATGACTACAGCAGCACACTACTCTATGTACCCTCCATCCAGTTCCACCACCCTCCTCCAATCCCTGTCCATGTTGGACATCAGCTTTGTACACAGCTCGTCTGGCACCTGCTCCCATACCTTAAAGACGCACTTCTCTAACTCAGCCTGGATTTTGGGCCTGAGCTTATATACCCTCTGCTTAACCCAAGCCCACAAGTGCTCAATGGGATTGAGGTCAGGGGAGCTGCCTGGCCACTTATCCAGCACCTGCACACCCACCGACCGCAAGTACCTGTTAGTCCCGCCGGCTTTATGTGCAGGGGCACTATCTTGCAGCAACTTCCAGTCCTCAACCCCCACTGATGCAAAGAGATCTTCAGCATCTGGGACCAGATACTCATCCAGGATGTCAACGTACTCTTTTCCCCCCACTCCTACAGCTGGCTCATTGCTCTTCACCTTCAAGTACTTTGACTTCATGCCGGTAGTGCCCGTGCAACGGACGAGTCTGCTCTTTCCCACACTGCAGATGCCACCATAGACATGGATCTGTGGAAGCTTATGGGGCATTGCACGGACCACCCTCTGCCCCTTCCTCTTCCAGACTCTCCTGGACTCCCCTGGCTTCCCCAGCCTGACCATAGTGCTGTCTACTGCAAAGACCTTGCTGGGGTCTGTGCTGTGGTCAATGTGGTACTCAGCAAATGCTCTGCGCTTGGCACGTGCAGCGGCACTTATCATGGGAATCACTCGCTCAGGGCCCATCTCTAAAGGTGTTTCCCCCTTTCTGGCTGCTCTCCACACTGTGGTTCTGTGTGTGGCTGGTGGGATCTTCCCTGACTCTATCAGCAGCTTCCAAGCACTGGTACTGCTCTGCTCCTCAAGCACTACATCCTTCAGATTCTCAATTTCAGACCCGGAAAGCAGTGCAGGACGTCCACTTCTGGGCAAATCGTTCAGATTGCCTGTTTCATGCCACTGATTATACCACTTTTTCACAAAAGAGGCCTTGAAACCGAGCTGTCTTGCTGCTGCTGCAGTATCCCCATTCCGTTCGTCGACGGCCTTGACAGCTGCAGCGCGTTTAATTAACCTAGCTGTGGAAACCATGGTGCAGGTTAATTGTCTTAGGAAGGAGAGAAACATGTGCCATGGATGTGTTAAATTACTTCCTTGCAGATTCCCAAACTTGCAATAGAAACAGCCAGAACCCTAGTAAGCACGTGGTTAAGAGCAGCTGAGACACAGCAGGCTGTGAACCCCAAGGTTTTAGCTTCCAGCTAACCGATAGAACTATGCAACACTGTGTTAGTATTATAAGCATTGCCTCAACGACAGTCTGTGATTGCTGCATGCCATGAAATCGGCGAAGGCCCTTGATGGGGGCAAAGTCGACGTTTAACGGCGAACGCCAGAACATGGCGGAAGAGGAGCGCTTCGCCAACGCCATCCTCGATGTGTAATCTCTGTCCTTTTTAAACATTCAGTAAGGCAATTGCCTGCACTAAGTGGACGTGGGCTCCTTGCGCAATGTCGCTTTCTTTAGGAGACAGCGGGCTGCATGGCAGTGGGGTTGGGTATCAGGACCCAGGTTCTGCTACTTGCAGCATTGCAACTTGGCGGTGATCACAGGAGATTGCTCCAAGTCCCCCTCATTGTGTGCGGCATCTACGGGTATACATACTAAATGGATGGTATTAGATGGGACTTTCTGCTGTGTGTGTTACTGGGCAGTCAATCAAAGAGGTCAATCTTGACCCACAGTACCCTTGCCTGCGGTAGGACGCCCATGGCTGAAAACTGCATTCGTTCGCCCTGGCTGCTGCAAAGCAGCAGACACAAGCAGGCAGGCATGCCAAGAAAGGCATTGGTAGGAGCTTTGAACTTGCTATGTGATTGGCATAAACTGCTTATTGCTCACCACTTGAGGAGGCATCCAATATGGTACACAGTGGACTTTACATATTTGGCAGCTGCTCTGCAGCTGCTGCACAGAACCACATAATGACTACAGCAGCACACTACTCTATGTACCCTCCATCCAGTTCCACCACCCTCCTCCAATCCCTGTCCATGTTGGACATCAGCTTTGTACACAGCTCGTCTGGCACCTGCTCCCATACCTCAAAGACGCACTTCTCTAACTCAGCCTGGTTTTTGGGCCTGAGCTTATATACCCTCTGCTTAACCCAAGCCCACAAGTGCTCAATGGGATTGAGGTCAGGGGAGCTGCCTGGCCACTTATCCAGCACCTGCACACCCACCGACCGCAAGTACCTGTTAGTCCCGCCGGCTTTATGTGCAGGGGCACTATCTTGCAGCAACTTCCAATCCTCAACCCCCACTGATGCAAAGAGATCTTCAGCATCTGGGACCAGATACTCATCCAGGATGTCAACATACTCTTTTCCCCCCACTCCTACAGCTGGCTCATTGCTCTTCACCTTCAAGTACTTTGACTTCATGCCGGTAGTGCCCGTGCAACGGACGAGTCTGCTCTTTCCCACACTGCAGATGCCACCATAGACATGGATCTGTGGAAGCTTATGGGGCATTGCACGGACCACCCTCTGCCCCTTCCTCTTCCAGACTCTCCTGGACACCCCTGGCTTCCCCAGCCTGACCATAGTGCTGTCTACTGCAAAGACCTTGCTGGGGTCTGTGCTGTGGTCAATGCAGCGTTGCCATGGTCGTTGGGTGCAACGCCCATGCGGGATGGTTGAAGCTCTACATAGGTTCCCACTAGAAGTGTCGTGGACTCACCGGAGTGTCTCCCTGCCAACGTGTCGAATCACTACCCAGATCAGCCTGACCATTCGGTCCTGCCCTCATTGCCAAGATCACCGCCCCGATCTGGATACTCTACGTATCCAGGTTGAATGGGATTGCCATGCTGGTCGGTCTGCTGCTTGCCGACACCCGACCGGGCCAGTCCAAAGCGGGGTCAGTGAAAATCACGTTCAGGCTCCTTCTATCCTCGACCATGGCTGCCGTGTTGATTCCCTACGTGATGGCTGCAGCCGGTGTAAGGCTACCTGAGGAACCATCCAGACTTCCACCTGCTGCAGGTGTGGCTGCGAGCAGTGTTGATAGCTCTAGTGCGCAAAACTATGTGCTGGAACACGGCGCCTACAACAAAGAGGCGTGGATAACGCAGTGGAATGCCTTGGCTGTTGTGGTAGGTCTGTGATCCATCTCGATGGACCTTACATCCTACTGGGTGACACCTGCATGCCTCACAGCCCGTCGCCGTTGCTGCAGAATACCCTGCTTCTTGGGGCAGCTCTAACTCTGCTGGTTTCCCAACGGCAAAGCACATTTTTTGATAAGGTCGGGGTCTGGTTCCCGGAAAAGGGAAAGCCTGACCAGTGGGTGGATTCCATGTGTGCGGTGTTCTTGATGGCTTCCATGACTTGTTGTGCAGTGGCACTCTGCACAAGCACGGCCTACAGTATGATCCTCAGCAGCAAGAGCGTGCCAGTAGGCTTTGATGACGCTGCGCCCATTGCGGAGGCCTTGCGCACTCAGCCCAGCAACTATCCATGTAACAGCATACCTCAAATGTACAGCTTGGCAGCTTTCATGGATGGGACACACTGGACTACATCAGAAAGCAGCAAGGAGATCTGCAACACTGTTGTGAACTACATCAACCTCCTGTGTACAAAGTACGGCAGCATTAACCTCTTGCTGTACCCACAGAGCTGCACAATTGCTGCTGTGGTTCTCTTCCTTGTGGGTATCTTGCTCCACCTTCTCCTTACAACGTACCTGTACGTTGCAGTGATTTATGCATCCTCTGCTATCGTTATTTTTGCAGTTGTGATAGCGCTGGTCACCACTGTTAGTGGATCTATCACTGATCAGAGCAGCAAGTGCAATTGGCAGTTTTATGGGGTCAATTAAGCTTTCATGGCAGATGCCTGGCAATGCCTTGTTTAGAAAAGACGTACAGGGGTCATGGGTCAATGTGATAAGGTGTGCGTGTGTGGTCAGTCTGTCGGAGACACAGAGCCGTGATCAGTGTCTACGTGATCAGTGTCTACGAAGAAGAGCGTGCATGCCATGCTGAGTAGGCGTAACAAGCGGGGCATTTTTCCAGCCGGCTTTACATGTAAGGTCTTTAACATCCTTGTCGTTCCAGTCCTATCTTCTGGCACATGTGTGAGGCCCAAATGTGTCACAGTGTGTCTCAGTATGATCCTTTTGATAGCATGAATGAGGTGAAAGATTTCATTACCAATTCTCAAGCTCGCTGCTGGCATGGGAAAGGACGTGCACAAAGAGTCACTTCAAATTTAGGAAGTAACCACTCATGCGGCAGTGCGGGCCAGTGTGGCTGACAAAACCCTGGTGGAGTAGTTAGGCGCCGTAGTGCACAAGGCATTCAGGAAGGATGTGACTTTAATTCACTGCTGGCTGTTGTATATTGGTTTATTATCTGCGCAGAGGCAGAGGGTGAGTGGCCATGCAGAATGCATTCACTTCTACAGAAGTCTGGCTTCCAGAGCCCTGGGGCGTGACTATTGACTAGTGCCTGGGGGAAACATGGAGGAAACTGAGCCATGTGTGACACTTACATTTTATGACTTCGGGTTTAGGAGGCTGTATCTGAACTGTGGGTTGTAATCTTCTTAGCTCTAACCCGTCTATGGCGAAGTTGATTGCCCATCTCATGTAGTAGTGTTGTGGCCTGAAGACATGTGGTTGTGGTGGTCTGCGGGTGGTGGTGTACTTCAGGACTTGTTTGACTTCTAAATATAAGCATGCAGGACTTGATACTAGCCGGATGATCAGTGGGTTGATTATGTGTAGGGTTCAAGGGCGGTGGGACGAGCAGACAGATTGAACGTAAGTGGGTGTAGCTGGGGTCGTCTCTGGTTCATAACTCTGATTTCAGTGACAACAGCAGCGGCTCATCCCCTACTTGCACGACAGCTTTTCACCTTAGGATGCATGTGATTTCGCTATATCCGATGCAACCTTGCAGAAGATCGAGCGAAAACATGCAGCACATGCAGCGGTGCTGTCCTCTCAGACTAACGATGCAACCAGGGCAGGTTACAGGGAGGCCGCCAACAATGCTGCTAGGCGAGCTGTCAAGAAGGATCAGGAGCAGTACTTCAAGCAGCAATTCTGTTTGCGGAACATGCTCTAACAGCTGGTAATCTAGCAGTGTTCCACAAGCATGTCCAGCGGATCTTTAAGGAGCAGCAGGGCAGTAGCTCTGCTGCTCCTACAGCTGTGCTATGGGGTTGTGATGGCAAGCAGCTGTTCCAAAGCAGAGAGGAGGTGGTGAAGTGCTTTGCTGAGCACTTTGCTGATGTCCTCAACTGCCCTGCCAAGCTCGACCAGCAAATGCAGCAGAACATTGAGGAGTTAGTGCAGAAGCTGGAGTCAGGGCAATGAAGGTGCAAACCAGCAGAGTGAAGCAGCAGCTGAGCCACCTACTGTGAAGGAGGTTGAGGAAGCTGTCTCTGCCTGTCGTAATGGGGCATGCTTGGGGTGGATGGTATTGCAGCACCTATGTTAAAGCTCAGTGGGACCATGCTGAAGTGGTTGCACAGGGTAATTGTGGCGGTGTGGGAATCAGGGAAAGCGCCGGTGGAGTGGAAACGTGCACTGTTGGTGGCACTATGTAAAGGCAAAGGAGATCGTAAAGTGAGAGATAGCTATAGGGGGATAAGCTTGCTCAGTATACCGGGGAAGGTGTATATCTTGGTCATTTTGGCTAAGATCAGTTCTCATATCGATGCACAACTGCTTGATAACAAGTCTGCTTTTAGGAAGGGGAGGGGCCTCACTGATGCTCTGTTCACCATACGCCAGGTCATCTCTAAGTCTGTAGCATTCAATCAGCCTCTATTCATGGCCTTTGTGGATTTGCGTAAGGCGTATGATTCTGTACCACAAGACACGCTATGGCACATCCTGCGTGTGTACGGGGTACACACGAAGCTGATAGAGTTGCTGATGGACTTGCATACTGGCACACAGGCTGCTGTTAGGATGGGTGGTGTGGTGTCTGAGTGGTTTGATGTGCATGGCGGGGTGCGGCAGGGATGTGTAATTGCTCCCTTGCTGTTCAACATCTACATGGACTTTGTGGTTCGGCAGGCAATGGCTCAGATGTCGGAGGGATGTGGGGTGAAGCTAGCCTATCATGCAGATGGGAAGCTTCAGCGTGATGGGCGTAGAAGTGGCGGTAGTTTGGAGCTGTTGTTTGTTCTGCTGCATGCAGATGATATGGTGTTGCTAAGTCCCAGCAGGGAGGAGCTGGTGGTCATGCTGCAAGTGATGGACAAGGTTGCCGCTAGTCTTGGGTTGCGCATCAATGCAAGCAAGACTGAGATCTTGTCCATTGACAAGGACTGGAAGGAGGGGGATGTGCCAGTGCAGCAAGGACCAGAGGTGGTGATCAGTTAGGGTGTGGTAAAGGAGGTGTCACAGTTCAAGTACTTAGGAAGTGTGCTTGTGACTGATGGCAGGTTGGATGGGGAGTTGAATCTAAGGAGGGGCAAGGCTGTGGGGAGGTTTAAGCAATTTGTAAAGATGTGGGGCACCAAGCATCTGTCATTGGCTACGAAGGTGAAGTGCTATAAGGCATATGTGTTGCCTGTTCTGCTGTTCGGGAGTGAGTGTGAATCGCAGAAGCTTGAGCGGGTGCACTCTAGCTGTCTTCGGAGCATCCTGGGTGTCAGGCTGTCAGATCGGCACACCAATGAGCATATCAGGAAATCATGTGGGGTAGCCACCTTGTCAGCATACATCACAGCACATAGGCTGAGGTGGCTGGGGCATGTGGGCCGCATGGAGGAGGGCAGGTTGCCGCATATTGCCATGTTCTCTTCATTACATGGTGACGTGAGGAGGAAAGTGGGCAGGCCTCGCCATACCTGGGAGAAATGCGTGTGTGCTGATCTGGAGGTGCTTGGTGAAGATGAGGTGACATGGCGATACGCGGCCCTTTCAAAACAGCACAGCACATAACTCCTACAAAGTGGTTTCTGACGTTTTATAACCCCGGTATAACCCCCCAACGTCCAGCATAACCCCCCTGGGGGGGTTTTGATGGGGGTTATGGGGTGTTTCGGGTGGTTTCACGTGTTTTGTGCATCTGTGACCGGGGCCAAAGAGGACCAAAAGAACCAAATGCATATTTTTGCCTGACTTTGTCCATACATAGCGTATTCCAGCATGCGAGCGTGTGCGCTGCACCTTTCCGTTTGCGGGAAGGCCTGCCGATCATTTATAACGATGAACTAAGTCATGTACGCATTCAAGTTTCCGCGCATGCTTAGCATCTGCAGGTGTTGGGAGCTGAGACCATGTTTAATAGCCCTTGATCCCACAGTTGCTCATTAAGTGGTATTTTAATGCATATGCCGCATCGTGGGCGTACCTGTTATCAGCTGGAAGGAACTCCTGATAGTGGAATCACCTCGCCTGGACCGGCCGTTAGTTCATTGTCGACTTCTCCCACCCCACTAGGAGCAGCAAGGGGTTATTACAACTGTAATGTTCAGCGTAATATGCCTGACACTGCCTTCCTGGCTGTAAACTCTTTACAAGCTATTACACTGTAACGTGCTTGCGAAGGTGTAAGCTGGGGCTCCTACGGTGTAACATGTTACGGTGAGCCAGCGTAACTTCGGATACAGTGTAAGATGGGCGTAGCAGGAGCGTAACTCATTAAAAAGTGGACGTAATGGCATCACTCTAGCGGAACATGCTGTAAACAGTTCACCGTAAAGCTTTTACGGTCAGCCTGGGCGTAATGTCCAGTTTGACGGTGTAACTTCAGCCCACACCGTAACACTCAGCGTAGCCTACCGTAGCGTGGTACGGTTGCATTACACTGTAACATCGGCGTCATAGACCGTAATGATGGGCTGCAGTATGTTCCGTTCAGGATTCACTGATCCAGGCCCACGGGCCGATGCACCGACCTCACCGCACTGGCGATGCACCTCACGCACAGACGGGTAGCTCACAGAAGATTACAGAGCATACATGCAAGCGTGCAGACATACTAATGACTCCTTTCAATGCCATTGCTCCCAAGCAGCAAACACGCAGCAAGTTGACCCTGCTGCCATCGAGCCCATCCTCGATGCAGTTGCAAAAACACACCCACATGCAAAACCGTTGCCGCAGATGTCCCCAATATTCTGTTCACCCAATAGAATCCTATTGCTAAGATATACAAGACAAATAAGCCATATGCAGAAGTGCCCAACTGATGAGCAAAAACAGCTCTGCACACCCTACGAGCACGCACATGGAACTTGCATTTCCAGCAGACTGCTTGTATGCACATGTCCACAGCAACTCATGAGACCATGTAAGTTATGATGCTGCTTTCTTCCTCCACACAAACCTGCACTACCTCAGACAGGAGTGCAATATCGCATCTGCAAATATGCACACAAATTGCACATGCGATTCCATGCAGCAGGTCTGCACTGCATTTGCATATCGCTGCCAGGGGCGCATCATAAGTCCCTGCTTAGCTGATAGTTGCTGCCTTTCTATGCGCTGCGCCAACCAATAGGTCCACCAGAACCATGACTGATGCTGCACATGGGGAGCATTCATTGCTGCTGAGCAACTCCTGGAGCATGATCCTGCCATGCCATATGCCTTGTTGGGTCTGTGCAGTTCCGTGCAGCGCCCTGTGAGGAACAGCAGAAGAGGCAGGAAACAAAACCATCGATTCAACACCTTTGACCTGATCTCATTTCATACCGGTGTGCTGAACCCAATAGGTTGTCTGCAGATGAACACTATGGCACTATGGCATGTCATAAAATGTAATAGGTTGTCTGCATACCGGTATGAAGCAACAAACAGGGAGACTATGGCATGCAAATTCCTGGCAGTAACAGCACCAAGGACTAGCCAACAAGCAGGCACACTGGTGGGTCAGAACAAATGGTAAACAAAGTGTGTCGCAAAAGCACAGTATCCCGATGCACCCACATTATGCAAGTGCACAGCAAGTACTCTACTGGAATACCGCACACACCAGGCTGCCTGTGCGCTAACCCTGAATCAGCAGATGCGCTTGCAATATGCCCCTGCAGGCCAACCTAGAGGCGCCAGGAGTGAC
Organism: Pseudopediastrum boryanum; assembly: GCA_963556185.1. NCBI lineage: Eukaryota > Viridiplantae > Chlorophyta > Chlorophyceae > Sphaeropleales > Hydrodictyaceae > Pseudopediastrum > Pseudopediastrum boryanum. The sequence goes on along the minus strand of OY744512.1, from coordinate 1,560,316 downwards.
TGGGACCCCTGCTTGCTGCGCCCCTACCCAGGTGGTCCTAGCTGCAGCATTCGAATCTCTGGCTCCCATGTGCGGTTGCAAGCTGTCAGATGGTCAAACTCTGGAAATATGCAAGGTCTGACCCAGAAGGAAGCACACCGTTCTTTTCCTCTTGCCACCCCTCACCTTCTCAGCCCAACCTTACACCAGCAAGTCTCAGTATCCACCTGCTCTAAATGCGCAACTGCTGCATAGCACATCCAGTCTGCCTGCAAGTGAAATGGAGCAGCAGCAAACAGCAGATGGGGCTGGGATCAGATCGCATATTGCGGCAATTGAGAAGGTGTAGCATGGTTGAAGAGGAGTGATATGCTGCTCTTTGTGCTGAGACAGCTTCCAGAAGCAAGAACTCTCACGCATTCGAGCCCACATGGATGGCACAACCTGAAAACTTTGTCAGCAAAGCATATGAAGCAGCCTGACTTGTCCTAGGAGCTATGATTGGCCTTTTGGCTGCCGCCCTCCTCTAAGAAGCCAAATGCGATAAGAACGCTTGCATGGAGCCCTGCCAGCCAGGCAGCACATGGAACATACAAAAGGCTTTTCCCCGTACCAGTGACAGCACTGGACCGTGTAAGAAGGATTTTATATATTAGGATCGCTGCAGCTGCTATGTTCATGTTGCCCTCCTTAAACTCGCTACATCGTATCCAATGGTGCCACTGCAGAGCAAGCTAGTTTCTTAGCTGAATAGCTTACTGGTGCTGCTCCCACAGTCTATTCAGCTCCATCAATAATTTGCTCTTCAATTCTCCAATCATGCCTTGTATACAATCTGGGTTTGTAGACAGGATCCCCTCCCAGCCCATCAAACCAACCACCCTCACCTGAGAGTCCAGGTTGTCCCTGAGTTCTTCTAGCACCACAAGCAGCAAGAGGGCTGCAACAATGGAGCATGACCCAATCAGGCTTGCTTGCGTATGCTAAGAGCAGCAGCGGCAGCAACAACAATGTATTAGCACACAGGTAGCACAGCAGCATGACTATGGCTATAAGCAGAATACCAAAAGAAAAGCTGAAGAGGTCAACAACCATCAACCCAGTCGCAGCGCACGCCCTATCTGGCACTATTGAGCTCGCAGCTGTGAGTGTCCATGTGGCAGTAGCAGTAATCTAAGACTAGCTCACAAGTCCAGCAGCCTTGGTGGTCGCAGGTGGAGCAGCTGAAGCCGATGGCTGGTGCCAATCAGGAAATGGTGAATTCTTGGTGTGTACAACAACAACATTATTGGAGCAGTGCACAGAGCAGTGTAAAGGTGTTTCACGCAGCACTTAAGAGTGTGTGCACTGCTTCTGGAGAACAGCAAAGCAGCACCCACTACAACCAACAACATACCAGCAGCACAGTTATAATGCAGTTCTGAAGAGTCCAGGGAGAGCCCTGAACATGACAACAAGAGCAAGGGGCTTCCATGAATCACTGAACTCAGTACGTGCCGGAGCAGGTTCTGCAGCAACATGGACTGATGGAGCAATTGGCGAGACCGCAGCTTGACAAGGTGTATACACTTGCCACTGACATTGCATTGGTCAAGCATGTCAAACTGCAGAAGGCATTGGGGTCTAGACATGAGGATGTAGCAGCAGTGCTATACCTAGAACATCGCGCAAACGTCTATGTCACATCATAAATGTGATGCAGCATGATATTGTATGCTTGGCATAATAAAGGCAGGATATGTTCACAATTCAGCAGGCAGCTGCTGTGGGTGCATGAACTCTGGGCTACAGCATATAATGCCCCGCACCTGCTATATACCTTCCGCGGCTCCGGCACATCTTCTCCAGTTCATTCACAGCTGATCAGCTCACCTGCTAATGCCACTGTGAGGCTGATGTGTAGCACAGGGGGTCCACATATGCCCAACATCCATGTCATCGTCACCAACCAGGTCTGGGAACGCCCTTTAACAGCAGCAGGCAGGTGCACGGCTCAGATCAGCTTTTCAAGGGAGTTCTTGAAGACTGGGCAATCGTTCCTCTTCAAATTGTAACACGGACAAGAGTAAAAGGTTAGGAAAGAATACAGTTTGTCTGCAGGCTTGGGTGCAAGACCCAATGGGGCCATACATGGCTATGTCATTCATAGGAGCGATTGCTGCCAGCAACGCCAACGTCAGCAGTTCATCATAGTGAAATATGAAGTTACCATCTCTCCATCAATGAATGTGGGTGCGGCCAAGGGAGCAGGTCGTAACCCAGATGTGGCCGAGCACCGGCAGGCGCACTGGGAAGGCAATGCGTTTTGCTTGCAGCTGTTGAGTGATAGAATGTATAAGAGCCTCGGAGCAATGGGAACCAGATAGGTTACAGTACAAACGACCATAGTACCAGACCAGACTTTGTTGCATTGAACATAGCAACACACAAGATACATAGATAACCATACGAGAGCCAATGCATCAGACAGGCTTGAGAATACCGAACATTGGAACATGTCACTAGAAGAGTCTGAGCCGGGGTGACTTGTACTTCACCACGGAGTCACAGTGCCATACAAAGCACTAACACAGAGTTCAGCTGTGACTGGATATGCCATGCTTCAACACTCCCACGCAGGCACAGCTGCCTGAGGGAACACAACAGTATATGAACTTCACACAAACTTCACTGGGAAGTATGAGATAGGAACTGCAAACTTTGAGTACAACATGTACTTCAAAATACCTGAATACCAAACTGAGGATCTAAAGAGATCATAGAAGATGCACACTGATTAAGTGCATATACACACAGAGCTTGCATGAAGCATAGCTAGAAGCTGATAGCTTTTATTAGAACACACTAGAACACACCCATGCCCTTGCAGCAAAACTGATGCTTTGCTAGAGGCAGTGCCTTAGTGAAGACATCTGCAATCTGCTCTGCAGTGCTAATGTAGTGGAAAGCCACTTCATTGCGCAGGACTCTCTCACGAGCAAAGTGGTGAACCACATCTATGTGCTTGGTACGCACAGAGCTGATGGGATTGCGCAAGAGCTTCAATGTAGCCTGATTATCACCCATAATCTGAACCTGATCTACGTCCAAATGTAGATCCTGCATGAGCTTTCTAAGCCATAAACCTTCCTTGACTGCTGCACCTGCAGCCATGTACTCTGCCTCTGTAGTAGAAACAGCTACAGTAGGCTGCTTCTTGCTTGACCATGAAATAGCACCACTATTGTGCACAAACACAAACCCTGTAGTAGAATGCCTAGCACATGTATCGCCAGCATAATCAGAATCACAGTAACCAATGAAACCAGGGGTCTTCTTGGTGTAGGTGATGCCATAGTCAGCAGTGCCAGAGAGGTAACGGAGCACGCCCTTAGCTGCCTGCCAGTGAGCCAAAGAGGGAGAACTCAGATGGCGTGAAAGGACTCCCACGGAAAAGGAGATGTCTGGTCTTACAGTAACAGCCAGGTGCATCAAACTGCCAACCAGCTCACGGTACGGATACTGCTTAGGGTTTAAGGGTTCAGCTGAGGTGGCTGAGAGGTCAATACCAGGACTCAAAGGCAGGACTCGAGGGTTGCTGTCATTGAGTCCAAACTTGCTGAGCTTGATAGTGCCGTTAATGCGATCACGATCAAGGCTCATACCGAGAAACGGTGAATCCTGACCTAAGTCACGGCCGGTGAACTCAGTCAGTAAATCCTGCTTGGTCTTACCAATGATGGAGCCGTTTGGGGCACCGATGGCCTTGATGTCATCAACGTACGCAAGGACAAAAGTAGGAGACGGGGTGCGTTGGTCAAAGATGTAAAGGCTTGCATCAGCCTCTGACTGCCGGTAACCCATGCTGATGAGCTTGGCTTGAAGGCGAAGATTCCAAGCCCTGGGTGCTTGCTTAAGGCCATACAGAGCCTTGTGGAGGAAGCAGGACACAGAAGAACTGCCTTTGTGCAGTCGTTTGCCCCATCTCAGGAGCTGGAGATGCTACTTCAGTTTGTATGACAGGTAGGTATTCTGGGGGTGCTGTTCAGTCCTTACTTGCAGCATAGCTAGTGCCTGAAGGGTGGGCAGAAGTGCTCATCACATGGCAGCCAGCTCCAAATGCATGTTGCTAGCCAACAAAGGCAGGCCACAGCAGGGGTATGGCTTCCATTGCACTGATTGCCCAAAGCCTGATCCTTGCTTTTTCATGTTATGCATGCAGCTGAAGGGCTATACGAGGTACATGCTTGTGGTTGTTTAAGTGGTTGTCTGCATGCTGTTCCTTACTTGCAGCATAGCTAGTGCCTGAAGGGTGGGCAGAAGTGCGCACCACATGGCAGTCAGCTCCAAATGCATGCTGCTAGCTAACAAAGGCAGGCCACAGCACGGGTATGGCTTCATTGCACTGAGTTGCCCAAAACCTGATCCTTGCTTTTTTGTGTTATGCATGCAGCTGAAGGGCTCTGCAAGGTACATGCTTGTGGTTGTCTGCATGGTGATTTCTTGAGGGTTGGCACGGAGTTTCCATCTCACTGGGGGCTGGTAGCGGTGGTATGCCCTCATCTCACAATTTTCGACTCGCTAGTCTCCATACCACGGCGTCTCATATTAAACATTTCACTATCAATATGGCTTGTATGCTTCATCTCAATATGAGGGTCGCTCCCATCTTCATCTCAGGGTGCGCGAAGTGACCTCCGCACAGGGAAGGTGAAAGAGCAGAAACTGGCGATCGTGTGAGGTTGATCGGTCACTGTAGGTGGCAGAAGAGCGTCTGGGCATGCTCCTGGCTTGCGAAAAGGCTTGGCAGTGGCCGGTTACACGGGTCACGAAAGGCAGTACGCGGCCAGGAAGCCTTCGCGTTGCTTGCTCGCAGGCACCCGAGGCAATGCGCTTCAGAGTTGCAATGCTTTGCTACGCTCTAGAGTGCGATGTCGAGGCTTAGCTACCCACTATCTATTGGGTGGTTGCTCTCATCTTCATCTGGCTTGCTCTCATCTGAAAGGTTTACAGTTCATCTTGCCTAAGATGGCTCATCTCCCTCTCCATATGCAATATCCCGAGATGGTTCGGCATACCACCGCGCCCCATCTCAGCCCCTGGTGCCAACCCTCAAGTGATTTCCTACCTGACAACATGATGCAGCTGCCACCAAGCTCTGCTCATTCCCACCTGGTTCCACATGCAACAGCAGCAGCAAAGGGGGCATCAACAGCAGGAACAGCAGTTGCAGAGGACGTAGTAGCAGCGTAGTGGTCATATCTGACCTGGGGCATTCCCACTTCTTAGGAGAGGTTGGTGGTCCAGAAGGTGTCCCTTTTGGACATGGTGTGAGGTCCACTGAGGGCTTCATGGCCCCAGAAATCACCACCGGCCTGTTGTCATTTGGTTGCGATGTGTTTGCCTTTGGTGCTAGTCTCTTTGACAGCATCCCCACACCAAGTAAGGAGCAAGAGCAGAAAAGTATGAGTTGCTGCAGGATTGGCATCTACACAAGAGCAGAAGAGAAAGCATGCAGATTCTGGGCCATTACTTGGTTAGGAGATGGCCCAGCATGCTTTCTGCATGCATTAGCAGATGAATTAGCAGGTCTGATCATAGAGTGCACAGGCCGGTCGCTTAGGCTTAGGCCAACCATGAGAACCATTGCTGCCAGGGCTGTGAGCTGCACACAAGGGCTGCTGAGTCAGCGCCTGGTGACTAGTTTCGGTAGAAGTGTATCCCTTTGCATCTGGCAGAGTGTAGTGGTTGGAGTGTGGGTTGCATGGATGGTACAATGTTGGGGCTTCCTGTGGTTACTTGTCAGAGAGAAGTTGAGTGTTCATGTGTAGCCTTAACATTCCCTAAGTTGCTGTGATCAGCTCTGACGTACAGGGTGTTGCGAAATGAACGTGCCGGTGGCGGGGTGGCTCGGCTGATTTACGGATTTATCCAGGGGTCTGTTGGTAGGGGACTCGACAAGTGAGAGGCCGGAGGTGTAACTTTTCGGGGTGACCCGCCCATCATGGCACAGCACATGCATGCCCAATTTGCACGGCGGTTCTGGCTATGCATTTGTCTGATGATTTACTATGTTTTGCTCTCAAGGAGTGTATGGCCAATTCTGACTTGGTGAAAAGTTGCACATGGGCTGCTCTGAAAATGCACATTTTGAGGAGGCAAACGTGCGAATTTGGGCCTGAAAAATGCTGGAAAATGTGTATAAGTCCCTGGACTTGTGATGTGTGCTGGGACCCTTGCCCACCAGCTGCAAGTGGTTTGAAGGCAATCAGACAAGTGAGCTAGGACTTATGCTCCATCAACCATCCCAAAAGGGGCCAACTCTGAAGCGCAGGTAGCAGCCACCCAGCAAAGCAATGCCCATAGGGACCAGTGGGTGTTAACAAGCATGCAAGGGCCTGCACCAAGGATGGGCCCTGCCCTGAAGGGAGTGCCCTCTTTACTAGGACAGGAGCTGAAAGATGGGGTCGAGCCATAGGCTGAAGGTGCAAAAAAAGCACTTGTGAGAATGCTTAAACCCCAAGCACCCGACCTTGGCCCTGCAACAGCCGACCACACCAGTGCATTCATCACAGCCTGCACCACTGCACAGTATGTTTCCAGCACCATACTCCACATTGTCAAGACAGGCTGGAAAAAATTGCTGTGACAAGGGGGTCACGCCGAAAGCATTTGGTACAAAAGAGCCCTAGAATTGAGCAGCCTATCAGCATGCCTCAACCCCTCAGCATGTAATGAAACAAGACTTGCCTCTGCTGCAGCCTTATCCCCTTGCCACTGCAATCCAGGGTTTAGGCACCACAGTGGGATGTAGCAAAACACCCAGGGTTTGGTTGGCACAGCAACTAGGCGAAGTGCACAGGTGCCCATATTGCACTCCAAACAAACATGTGCAAACAACACCCAAGCAGCCAGGCCCCCACATGCTGCTGTACTAGAGAGGGAGCCTCACCGAAGCCACCTGACTGCCACTCATGAGAATAAAGACTGGAACCATGGGAGCTAAGGTTAGCTAAAATTGCCCTGAGCAAGGCATAAAACTGCTTGGCTTGCAGTTGACTGGGTCAACTGGTCAGCGCATGGCAAGTCGAAATGGGCTGGCCTGACATACATTGGCTAGCAAGGGATTTAGGGTGGGCTGGTGGCAGCCATTGTTTGAGCTTGGACATGAAATTGTGTATGCCGTTGGAGCCTAAGTTGGCTCCTTGTGGGTGGCGCTGCCCCCACCGGCGCCCCGCTTTGACGGGGCCATTTGGTAATTGGTAATTGGTAATTAGCTGGCACATTCATTATGCAACGCCCTGTATGGAGAGGGTTACAGTACAACTTGTCATGATATGCCACAGCACAAAGTGCCATAGGCTCTGCACCTCCAGCCCTCATAAAACCAACGAGGTATGTAGAGGGTTATGTGATTGTACTGCGCTGGTGGTGATCTGCTCATCCTCCTTGTTCTTGGGGCGGTACCACCCTGTGAAATCCTGAGTTATTTTTGTGATTTGCTCAACTCAAGACTGTCTGCGACAGCTGGGGTACATGTTTGATTTATAGTACATGCAGTTCGTTTGGTGGCTATGTGACAGACAATTACGGCTGAGCCCCGTGGCCGGCTTTCAATCCAAAGTGCTTTTGATTTGATTTGTTGCATGATTGGTGCCACAGCATTTTGGGATGAGGCTGTTATACGGGTTACTAAGATTGGACGTAATAGAGACCACTACACAGCCCTCCGGCCCTGCAGTACCTGCCACATGACTTCAACCTACCAGTATGTATGAGAGACTATTACCTGCAGATGTTGTTGTTCTATCTGTGAATGTTGCGGGCTGCACCTGTTGCTTTGGAGCATCTGCAGTCATATGAACTTGTCAACTTTGAATATGCCGTTGGAGCCTGAGTGGCTCCTGGTGGTCGGCCCTGCCCCGCGGCCGCCCCACTTGATGCATCATGGGGCCTGCTGATATGGTAATATTGTCAAGATGGACTTACACTGGCGCAGTATCACGATGTTCAGAGAGAGGGAGATGCAAGAAAGGGGGTAATTCCTCCCCGTATGGGGGCCCCCTTCGAGGGGCCATGATGTAATCTAGACTTGAGGTTCAGCAGCTAGTGAGGTCAAAAGCATCCGTCCACTGCCCCAATGGGGGTATAACTTATCAGCTATGCCATAGAGAGCGAAATCTGCAGAGCACCTGCTTACTTGTACATCTTGCATGCCCCTCCTGACCTCCATCCATGCAAACAGTATGAAACTGCAGCCCACATTTGATTTGAACTCCATGATCATGCATGTCCAAGCAGATACAATGATGCAGAATACTGGCCCTGGAAAAGTGCACACACAGTTTTGTTTTTTAAACTTTTTTGGGTTTTTTGATTTTTTGGGTTTACCCCCATGGCCAGCAAACAAACAGCAACGCAACAGCATATATACCAGCGGAACTTTGTATACAACTTATGCCAAAAACATTCTCACCCAGATGTGGAGAATCACTGAGCAGCAGCAGTTCCAGAACTAACACAGACTATGAACCAGTGCCCAGTAACCGGTCCCCAGTAACATGTAAATCATAGGTAATTAATCTATATCATGTCCCATAATCCGCCATAGGTTGTAATCAAAAGGAAGATAACCTTCGGGCATAATCTCACCCTCTCTACCATCATCAAGCAGCTGTAAACAATTTTCCCGCCTTTCCGTCAGAGCTGAAATGCACCTCACAACTTGCACATGATCACTATGATTGAGAATAAACTTAACATGACTATCCTTGGATTGCCCTGGTAAGGAGGTGGGCTTGAAGAAGAGGCCTCTAGGGGGAAATTGTCCCGGACAGGGTGAAGCACCCTACAGTTTAACATGAAGTGGACAAGATCTTCAACTGGAATTGACCCTGTGGTAATTATCATCCCGATAACCAAGCGTTTGACACAACCGACACACCCTGCCCTCCCTTACTATTCCATTGTATCTTCCTGTGTGGATGGCCAAGCAGTGCCATCCTAGCCGCATCTTTGCAATGCATTGTACCATGCGAAAAGACAGGGTTTTTGACTTCAAGTATGTAGGGGCATCGTCATGGAGCCCTCTTGCCCATGCAGCATAAGAGTTATGAATAATGCGATTCCTGGGACAGGCTGGGTCCTGAGGGTGCTCACACACCTGTAGTGACAAGTCGATGTTAGCAGAGACTGTCATTATTATTACATTTCATGATATGCCATAGCAATAAGTGCCATAGGCCCCGCACCTCAAGCTGTCACAAAGAACAACGAGGTGGAACAGAATACGGGTAAACTTCGACATGTATGACAACATATGCCTAAACATGAGGTCCAGCAGCTAGGTCAAAATCACCCAAAACCTCCACTGCCCCGATGGGGGTAAGAGCCTCCCTCCTACTTAAGAAAGCAAGGAGGGCTTGTAAGCCCGGGTGCAAGCAATAGTTGGTAACAAACCCCATTGGTTGGACCTCACGCCACATCAGAAGGGTGAGCATAAGCATTCCTAATCTTCCAAGCAGCTGAAACATATTTAGCTATACACTTAAATGCATGCTTGAAAGGGCCATATACTAAGCCAGACTCCTCATCGATGTTTACACCCCAGAACTCTTCATTAAGCATGCTATGCAGCTTCTCCTCATCAGATTTGCTATCCAATATCTGATGATTTGCAGCAACATCAGGGTCAGAAGTCAGCTTCTCCCACAGCTTTTGCCTTTGTGCCTGGTAGACAGGACAGTCAAACAAGAAGTGTTCAGGAGATTCAACTTCACCTCCCAATTCAGGGCCAAGATCACAGGACTTGCAGCACTTCCTACGTGCATTTTGCCTGCTAGCGCTCTGCCTACCGAATTTTGCTGTCATAGCGTTGAGAGGAAGAATACCTGCACGCAGCTGCATAATGAGTTCCATGCCTTTGCTCAGAGGGCCTGTGCACAGATATGGCTGTGGCTTGAAATAATTGATATCGTTATTGTAATGCTGCATGTATGTCGCTAAAGTAGATTTATTCCTAGCACCCTCCTCCCGAACAGCCCTGTCTCTTTCATATATACTCCACCTGAGATATGCCCTGAAGCTAGGTAGGTGTCCCTCTCTCACCCTTGCTTGTAAGGTTTCCTCCTGCATGCCTAGTACAGCCCTGAGTTTATTAAACCTCTTCTGCCAAGAAGTATAATTCCTGTGGCTTGGCCAAGATGCTTCAAGTGCCTGCCTGCTAAGGCTAGTAGTATCCTTTTGCTGTAATTTGAACCACCATTCAACCTTCCTCTGGTCCAACCAGCTAGATAGGGGTCTAACACTAGCTTCTGCCCTCAATACCTCATGGCAGATGTTTGGCTTGCAATGCAGTGATCTCTTCAAAACCTCTATTTGGATCTTAGACTCTTATGGTATTTGTCTGCTGGGATGATGCCCACCATACCTCAGAACCATACTCAACCCTTGGTCTTATCAAAGCCAGCAGCATGGCTCTCTTAACCTCAAAGCTTACATGACGATTCTGGAAGAATGTTTGCAATGCATTAATGGATGCTGTAGCTTTTTCAAACATACCTGCAAAGACTGTCATGAGAGATGCCGCGCCCGGCACCTGTGGGAAAACCGAGGAGTCTGAACTTCACCTTGGCTGCTTGTGCCAAGCCATAACAAACAAACAAACAAACAAAAAATTAAGGTGTGGCTGCACCTAGGTCGAAACGACCAAACACACCATATCAACTGCAGTCGGCTGCACTTGCAGTCAGCGGCCAAGCCAGAAGTCACAGTGCAAGCTTGCTTAAATAGTGTTCAACATTACAAAGGTCATATGTATGAGAGTGTGAAGTGAGGTGAGAGTGTAGACTGGTTAATGGCCTTTTGTACAGAACAGTGTGAGGCGGAGCAATCGGGCGGAGCCGTGCTAGGGTCAATTGCATACGGCTAGTAGGGCCAAAGTGGTCCAGCCATAGCCCTCCCGCTTGCCCTGACGAGTAATGCCAACCATACAGTTACGGCTAATATGCCCCGCCAGGCATGTGATGGCAGAAGTAGAAGCTCTCTTCCTTCTTGCACTGTATTTAAAAAAGCGGGTTCCCATGCTTGGGTTGCGTAAAGACGCACACTCACTCACATCCTGATTGGAGCTAGCAGCATTGAAAGAACGCCGTGCAGCTAGACCCAGCCGCAAGCTGTAGCCATTACCTCATAAAATGTTTAATCAAGACGCATATATACCATATAATGCTGCAGAGGCACACTTTTAGATCCTTCGCACATTCACACCTACCTATCGCTTAATATAGAAGGGCTTCTGGGAGGAGGGGGCAGCAAGCTGCAGTGCAATATGCAGAGCGCTACTCAGTGCCTTTCCTAGAGCCAGCAGCAGATGCAGCAGCAGAAGGGGTCAACCTGAATTGGTGGGAGCCAACAGCAGCTCCCACCAGGGTTTTGCTTAATCCGGAGGGATCTCCTCCACCCATGTTTCCGTCAGTTTAGGGCTCCAGTTTGATTAGCCCTCTTAGTGTGCACGCCGTTGCATCTGGCTTCAACTCTGTAGTGCAGTGTTTTATGTGGCCTAAGTGGTTCACCTGTACGAGGGGTATCCATATGGTTGGCCAGCATGGGGTTGTCTGATTTCTGTTCATCAGCAGGAGTCGTGTGCTGCTTGGTCCTGAGTGACCCTTTTGGCATAGCTGGTTTTGCGTTTTGATTGATTGATATCGCTTAATAGAACTAGTGATTCTCCACATCTGGGTGAGAATGTTTTTGGCATAAGTTGTATACAAAGTTCTGGTATAAATTCTGTTGCGTTGCTGTTTGTTTGCTGGGGGTAAACCCAAAAAATAAAAAAATCCAAATAAAAAAATTAAACACAATTTTTTTTGTGCACTTTTCCAGGGCCAGTATTCTGCATCATTGTATCTGCTTGGACATGCATGATCATGGAGTTCAAACTGGTGGATGGTGTTCAGTTTTTTCCTGGTTCTATTTGTGTTAGTGGCTTTGCCACCCCTGTGGTGAACTGTGGTACCGCACGCGTGCCGATGGGTTTGCCAATGTAAGATTCACACACACAAAATAGAACTGCGGCTCCTAGCAGGGAAACAGTAAGCAACAGAACTCATGGTACTCAAGCTAGCGTCCACCCTTGCTTGGGGGCTACGAAGCGCTGAGAAGAGATAATTCAGCCCTTTGGTGTCCTACACTTTGAAATCAGCCATTGACAGTACAGCCCATGATGGCACCCATGCATGAATGATACCATGCAAAGGTACACTGGAGAGGAGTAGCCAGTCTGACTGGGCACTTACACACAACTTTCCAGTACACCTTTCTAACAACTGCCACTGAAACAGGTCTGCTGCAGAGGGACACCACATCACCACACACATTCTGCAGAATCTGCTGCCAAACATCTTGGCCGAGAAGAACTTTGTAATCTTTCAACCCTTACATACTTACTGGATCCCCATCCATCACCCAGAGCAGAGAAATCGAGCAAGTGGTTAGTAAGCAACCACCAAGCAAGAGCTCCACTCAGCAGGCCAGCCTGCACAGTACAGCCAAGGATGCAGCCATGTAGGTACCCACAACAGTCTCACCCCTGCTTTTGTCTGTCAGACCGGTTACCTCCTCACTCACGACTCAACAACGAACCCTACCACATGCTTCCTCTCTGGGCTGTCACACTTTTGTCTGAAAACCTGTTATCCCCTTCAAAGGACCAGTCTTGCATCATCACAAGGTACTTCACAGCAATGCCCCTGATTTCAGCGGGGCCTAGACAGCAGGAAAACCTTATCCAGGCCGGAAGGACCCAGTAAGCCTGCACTTCTAGCCAAGGCAGTGTGTCTGCAACCACCAACTGACACTTATAAGCCCACGTGTGCCTGCAATGCTGTTTGCCTCTAGGGAAGCACTAACCCCCCAATTGCCACAAACCCTGCTGGGAGTCCTGCTATGCGACTATGCAAACAGTAAGGTACATACTGCACTAAACATCATGGAAACTTCGACACACATGCCATCCACAGCAAGGTGGAAAAAGAGGAGCTTGGAACAGTGGAATAAGTTAACGAGGTACACAGGAGCCAAGCCATGCACACATGTATGCTATACAGGAGAACACCGCAGCAGCCTTGCATGGCATGGCAGCATGTTGCAGCTCCATGTCAGGGCACCTTGGCACCTTCTGCACCAAAGGAAGGCACGTCATGCTAGTCAGCTCCTGTCCCTGCTACATGTGTAACTCTATCCTAGCTCACTACCGGTGCAGTACATGCATGGATGCATGCAGCTGCAGGCGGGATGCTGACAACCCTGCATTGAAACTCAACACAGCACTGCTACTCATTACTGAACAAATGAGGGAGGGAACATAAACATAGACTAGACCTCTGGGGTGTATGTAAGTCAGGAGGCTAAGCACCCTGCAACATAACGAAAACACCTGGGTGCCTACATGCAGGCTTGCTGCTCTACTAATAATGAAAAAATGACTGGGCTGCAGGCCTGCAAATGAGTTGGCTGCAGGCATAAGGGCCTTGGTTACCAGTACTGGTCACATTTCCGCTCAAAGATGCTCATCTGCTTTTTGTAAGCAGATCCAATTTGTGCAACGCCTGCAGCAAGGTCTTACTGAGCTGCTGAGTGTGCAGGGTCAAAACATGGGAGAGGCAGGAGGCCTCTAGCAATCTTCCAAGTCCAGTTCAAGCGCAAGCTCATGGTTACAAAAGCACGGACGAACAAGAGCATCCCCTGCTTGTCCTCGAGCTGCTCATGGCCGTAGGCTGCTGCTTTCTACGCGGTTGAAGGTGTGCGGCCTCGGGGCTGGTGCTGGTGGCAGCATTTCAGTTGCATCTTCTACTTTGCCCTTCTTGCCCTCCTTTGCCAAGGCCCAATCTGCAGAGTCGAAGTACTTGTGGTGATCCTGCGAACAGCAGAACTCGGCTTAGCCCTGCTGATAACTATGTAACGAGCAGCGCCCGTGCAAGGCCAGCTGCTGGCAGCACCCCGAGAAGATGGCTGGCTGCTCACCTTGGCGACAAGAGGAAGTTTAGGCTTCAATCCACCATACTTTGTCTTCAGTGCAGCCTCCTGTTCTGCTTCTACCTCTGCTGCGGTTTTTGCCTGCAAACGACATGGGGTAAGGCATTTTTTGTGCTAGGGCGCTCACTGGAGCTGAAGCCTCACAGCACATTGGACACTTCTATACTATATCCTTACGTTCGCCATCTCTCGTCGAATTGCCTTGAGACGCTGGCGTGTAAAGCCTATTTGCGCGGGCAACTTCGGAATGACACCTTGCCACTACGGCTTCTGTTCAACTAGGAATTCAGGGACACGGCAAATAGATTAGATATGACTTATTTCTGACAGCTCGTTGAGATAGTTAAGCTCTTCGGCCCTCAAACGCAAACAAACAGCTGTCGGAGCTGGAGCTCTTCAGGATGTGTATCTTTTCAGCGAGCTGCACATGCAATATTGCGAAGCAATTTGCTTTTCTAATGTTATTGGTAGAGATTCCCTTAAGCGTGACTGGGACCCAGAATCTTGTGAACTCCCTTGAAATCGAAGGGTCAACTCCCTGAGCGGGGGTTAATACTCTAATACTCCTGAACCCTCGCTGACCTTCTTGTCTTCCACATGCCTGGACAACTCAAGGTCCTGGCCGCTGATCAATATTTTGATTCTACGAGCCATGCAGTTTAACCTCGGCGGACGTGGCAGGGTTGTGATTCTTGGCTGCGGGCACGATGGTGATGTCAATAAGGCCAGCTATTTAAACGATTCGCGAAATTCAGCAGCTCCTGCGGACCATAATGCTCCCCAAATGTATAACCCTAATATACGGGAGGGTTCCTCATTGTTTTCTGCTCATGCCGTACCTCTTGTCCGTCGCCTACATGTACATCGCCATCAGTCTCTGGCATTCTTTGTCTGGTGCTCGGAGTGCACAACCGGAGGCAAGAAGGGAAGGAGACACATGATGGACCATTCATATAACGACAAGAACACAGCTGGATAGCACCTTCAATCCTGCTGACGAGCAGAAGAGCCCGGAACCCCCTTTCCCCCCGAGAAGAGCACAGGCACTCAGGCAGGACATACTGGTACCAGTGGCAGTCCAAGAATCGGAAGTGTTGTTTGTAAGCTGGAAGGTGAGGTGACGAATATCATCCAAAATACCTTTTTGCGTTACGACTGGGAGAAACTATAAACCCTAAAGCCCGAACCACTCTACAACCCCTTAGTTGGTGTTTGGTATGGTCTACTTTTAATGATTTATGCCCATCAAATTGGCCGCTGCTTCTATTCTTCCTTGCTTTCTGCTGCTGACTGGTGACAACACGATTGGTGCTGTGTGTCTGGTTGCTGCTTTTTCTATTTAGATCCTGGCTACAGCCAAGTAGACAAGACTTTGGCACTTTTTACTATGGCATATATTGAAATGTACTTAGATCTAGCCAACACTGGTTTCCGTGTTATGCTTCCGACTGGTGGGCCCTGTGGTACTTTTTGCTATGGCACATCTTGCAATGAATATACTTCTTGCTGCAGCTGCTGTTATTGCTGCTGCTGCTCCCATGACAAAGTCCAGCAAACTTCAGGCCACCTGTGGACTACCTGTGGCCACCGCCGCATCTACTGCTACTGCTCCTTCCCTGCCAAGTGCTGGTGATAACAGTACTATTATTACATTTCCTGATATGGCATAGCCAAAAGTGCCATAGGACTCGCACCTCAAGCTGTCACAAAGAACAGCGAGGTGGAACAGTGGTGGCAGGTCCTAGCTACAATGGCCAACATTGGGGCCGTGGAGGTTTTGGGCGCTGCCTACCTAGCTGCTGGACCTCATGTCTATGGATTGTTGTGGCTGCATGCCATATACAGCCTTTATTCTGTTCCATCTTGCTGGTTTAATGACCGCTTGAGGGCGGGGCTTATGGCACCATCTGAAATGTAACAATAATGCTGCTGTTGTCCCTGTGCCTCATGGCTGCTGCTGGGTTGATGGTATGAGTGGTGCTGTTGCTGCTGCAGGCAATTGTCATTGATGATCCTTTTGCGTCTAATTCTTCTGTTGCCCCTGCCATGTCCTCCCTGTCAGTCCCTCACTTGAAAAGGACGGAAAAAACACAAAATTTAAACCCCCATCTAAAAGGCGATAGCTAGACTGCCATCATCTTACATGAATGCCGCCTCCAAAAATTGCCAGCTGGCCAAGGCTCAGATGACACATGCATTTCCTAGCTCTCTGGCTGGGTGGCCTGGAGGAGATTACCTCTAGGGTACAGGTCAAGGCCCTGCCCGGCCCACCAGAAGTGCTTTGAATGTCGTTGTTGTCCATCCTGTACTTCCTGGGTCCATATGTGTCTGCTGCTTGTACTGCTGTTGCATCTTCTGGGCTTGTATCCAGCTGTTGGTTTGTGGTGGTGGTGAGGTGATGGTGGGACACTGCTGCTCTTGCTGCTGCTGTTGCGCCCACTCCTGCTGCTGCTCGGCCAGGCTGCCCCACTTTGGTACAAACAACAGGTTTGCAATTCCCTGGTTTTTTCAGTGTGAACGGCTGCAGTTCTATTCTGCTTGGCAATGCTGTGAAGGTTTAGGTATTGACATCATTGTTTGTGCTGCCTTTGCTTATGGCAGAATTCCTATTGCTAGTGCTAGAACTCTTTTTGAAGCACTAGTTGTGTAGTTCTATTATATTGAAGCTAGTTATGCAGGCATTCTGCTGTCCTTCATATGGCACAGCCAAACGTGCTAGCGAGTAGATAGATAGCCGACCCGGTTCCTGCACCGTTGCGCATCGAGGTGCTAGGGTGACCACCTGCGGGTGCATTGGTTGTTTAGGTCAGTGGTTTTAACTCTTGCTATGGTCGCCACTGAGAAGATACCTGATTAAAAAAATGACATAAATTACTGCACAGCTTTCGGGCCGTGCAGCACCCGCCACATGACTCCAACCAGTTTGTTAGTGTGTGTTGAGAGAAAACAATACCTGATTTCATGTGCATTTATAGCGCCATGTGGTGCCTCTTAGTGGCGGAGGTTGGTGGTTCACCAGTACCTAGGTGGTGGGAGCCACCTCCAGTCCCTACCAGGGTGTTGCTTGATCCTGCTGCCTCCGTCCCCACCACCCATGTGTCATGGAAATGGAGCAGTTTTGGGTGTTAGGGGTTGAGTCGCTTGTTCCCCTTGGTGTGCACGCCGTTGCATCTAGCCTTAGCATGTGTCTGGCAAGTTTACCATCAGTTGTGTGGCTTTGTGACTGTGATCAGGAGCATTGTGTTTAGGGCATAAATTTATTTGCCATTGGCATAGCTGATCTTGCGTTTTTTATTTATTGGTTGATTGAATGATTGATTGTGAGTCACCACTGACTAGGCACCTGATTAATGGTGCCTGATGATTGAATCCAGCCCAATTGTGGTTGGGCTGGACTTAATGCAAGCTCTTGATCCTACCTCTTGCAATACAGATGCTGATGTATGTGTGCTGCTAGTGCCCACCTGTGTGCAGGCATTGCCGTCAGTGGGGCTCGTGCAATTGCCGTTGCCAAAGTAAATACGCAAGTAGGGCTCTGCATCCGTCATCAAGCATGAGAGAGACCACATTCGTAATTAATCTTTGTTCTTTAATCATTTCAGATGTGTCTGCGGCGCATCTGCTTGTTTGCTGCACTTTGGCTTGGCAGTATGTAAGCCAATTTCTAGACTGACGAGTGTACTGTCTCCTGTCATAGTTAGAACCCTTTGCTATGTTGATTTGGGAGCTCTTCACCATGCCACCAAGGGCATCAGGCCGGCATGTGATGCTCTGGCATCCTCTGGCAGTAGGGCCATGCATGCACTGCTGTCACAATGTAGACAACACCACATCGTTCAACCTGATTTCAAACTCAGGCTTTTTGACATTTTGGTAGAGCCAGTGTTGTCTTATGGATGCCAAGTCTGGGGCCCGGAGATATTTGCTGGCAAATTGAGAAACCCGCTCAACCTCCCATCTGAGAAGGTCCATACCAACTATTTGCGTATCATGGCAGGGGTGGGAAATGGAGCAGATAAGGTCATGCTCATGAGGGAATTTGGCCGTTACCCTGTCATGTGGCATTGGGTAGCTCTGGCTACGAGGTTTTGGATTCGTGCTATTAAGATGGGATCCCACAAACTGGTATGCAAAGCATTGAGAGCAGATATCGAGCTCATGTTGGCAGGGTGTAAGAAATGTTGGTCATACTACCTGCTTCAAAGTCTCACAATCGTGGGTGTTGTGCAAGCCAGCGACTGGTCTCCTAGTGGGACTAGCCATGTCACAGTGGACAGCATTATGGCTTTGGACATTCAAGAGAAAGTTGTGCGTGAGAGTTTGAAGCAGATGTTTGACAAATGTTGGGAGGATGTTGACCTTGTTTGTGAGCACCCTCAGGACCCAGCCTGTCCTAGGAATCGCATTATTCATAACTCCTATGCTGCATGGGCAAGAGGGCTCCATGACGATGCCCCTACATACTTGAAGGCTAAAACCCTGTCTTTTCGCATGGTACAATGCATTGCAAAGATGCGGCTAGGATGGCACTGCTTGGCCATCCACACAGGAAGATACAATGGAATAGTAAGGGATGACAGGGTGTGTCGGTTGTGTCAAAAGCTTGGTTATAGGGATGATACTACAGGGTCAGTTCCAGTTGAAGATCTTGTCCACTTCATGTTGGATTGTAGAGTGCTTCACCCTGTCCAGGACGATTTCCCCCTCTTCTTCAAGCCCGCCTCCTTACCAGGGCAATCCAAGGATAGTCATGTTAAGTTTATTCTCAATCATAGTGATCATGTGCAAGTTGTGAGGTGTATTTCAGCACTGAAGAAAAGGCGGGAAAGTTGTTTACAACTGCTTGACGATGGTAGAGAGGGTGAAATCATCAATCAATCAATCAATCAAAACGCAAGACCAGCAATGCCAATGGCCAAACAAACCTAGGCCACAAACACAAGGCTCCTGATCACAATCACGAAGCCACACAACCGATGGTGGATTTGCCACACACAAGCTGAGGCTAGATGCAACGGCGTGCACACCAAGGGGAAACAAACACCACCACTAAAACCCAAAACCTGCTCCACTTCCATCACACATGGGTGGCGGGGAGGCAGCAGGATCCAGCACCACCCTAGTAGGGGCTGGAGGTGGCTCCCACCACCTAGGTACTGGTGAACCACCATCCTCCCAGCCACTGAAAGGCACCACATAGCGCTCCACATGCTTATCAATAGCTTGCTTAGTGCGCCTTCTACACCTCACTAACCGTTGGCTTTCCCAAGGGTGCGTAAGATCCCACAACCTCTTCCTCCAAGCACTCTTAATCTGACATGAAGCCTCCCAGCTCCCCTCATCTTGACCAAGCACCTTCAGATCTGCACACACGCATTTCTCCCAGGTATGGCGAGGCCTACCCACTGGCCTCGTCATGTCACCATGTAATGAAGAGAACAACGCAATATGCGGCAACCTGCCCTCCTCCATGCGGCCCACATGCCCCAGCCACCTCAGCCTATTTGCTGTGATGTATGCTGACAAGGTGGCTACCCCACATGATTTCCTGATATGCTCATTGGTGTGCCGATCTGACAGCCTGACCCCCAGGATGCTCCTAAGGCAGCTAGAGTGCACCCGCTCAAGCTTTTGCGATTGCACTTTGGTCAGGGACCAACACTCACTCCCGAACAGCAGAATTGGCAACACATATGCCTTGTAACACTTCACCTTCGTAGCCAATGACAGATGCTTGGTACCCCACATCTTTTCAAACTGCTTAAACCTCCCCACAGCCTTACCCCTCCTGATATTCAACTCCACATCCAACCTGCCATCAGTCACAAGCACACTTCCCAAGTACTTGAACTGTGACACCTCTTTTACCACACCCTCACTGATAACCACCTCTGGTCCTTGCTGCACTGGCACATCCCCCTCCTTCCAATCCTTGTCAATGGACAGGATCTCAGTCTTGCTTGCATTGATGCGCAACCCAAGACTAGCAGCAACCTTGTCCATCACCTGCAGCATGACCACCAACTCCTCCCTGCTGGGACTTAGCAACACCATATCATCTGCATACAGCAGAACAGACAACAGCTCCACACACCCACCACTACCACACCCATCACGCTCAAGTTTCCCATCTGCATGATAGGCTAGCTTCACCCCACATCCCTCCGGCATCTGAGCCATTGCCTGCCGAACCACAAAGTCCATGTAGATGTTGAACAGCAAGGGAGCAATGACACATCCCTGCCGCACCCCGCCATGCACATCAAACCACTCAGACACCACACCACCCATCCTAACAGCAGCCTGTGTGCCAGTATGCAAGTCCATCAGCAACTCTATCAGCTTTGTGTGTACCCCGTACACATGCAGGATGCGCCATAGCGTGTCTCGCGGTACAGAATCATATGCCTTACGCAAATCCACAAAAGCCATGAATAGAGGCTGATCGAATGCTACAGACTTAGAGATGACCTGACCTGGTGAAATCATGCCTGAAGGTTATCTCCCCTTTGATTACAACCTATGGCGGATTATGGGACATGATATAGATTGATTGCATATGACTTTCATGTTACTGGGCACCTCTTAGGCATGGCTATGTACTGGTTAATAGTATGTGTTAGTTCTGGAACTGCTGCTGCTCTGCGATTCTCCACATCTGGGTGAGAGTATTTTTGGCATAAAATGTATACAATGTTCTGGTGATATATGCTGTTGCGTTGCTGTTTGTTTGATGGATGTACCCAAAAAATCAAAAACCCAAAAAAATAAAAAATAAAATTGTGTGTGCACTTTTTCAGGGCCAGTATTCTGCATCATTGTATCTGCTTGGACATGCATGATCATGGAGTTCAAACTGGTGGATGGTGTTCAGTTTTTCCTGGTTCTATTTGTGTTAGTGGCTTTGCCACCCCTGTGGTGAACTGTGGCACCGCACGCGTGCCGATGGGTTTGCCAATGTAAGATTCACACACACACATGCACCTGGCTTTTGTTCTGCATTGTTTTGCTTGATATGGGTTATTGAGCTAAGGAAAGCTCCTGTGGCCATTCATGCATGAGCCTGCTTTCAGTTTGGGGTGTGCACAGATTGGCTATCCCTAAGTAGTGTAATTGATAGGGCACTGTGCCGCCAACTTGCATGGCATGCAGGCTGGCAAGGAGTAGCCAAGAGCAGGCGCCTTGCCTGCCCACTGTTGTTGCTCAGTGTGCCTTTTCCTGGTGTGGAAGATCTTGAATGAGGTCAGTCAGTCAGTAACTCAAAAAGTCTATGGACTTCCACTACTTTGTTCCGCAAACAGCTGCTCCATTGTCTGTAAGTGATTGGGCTGTTGCACCTCGCTGTTATTCTAACGGCTTGAGGTGTGGGATCTATGGCACTTTTTGCTATAATATATCAAGCAACTTAGTAACAATAATCGCCCCTGTCTTGGGCCGGAGATTAGTATCCTGATGAGCTCCATGGCTGCACAATCAGATGGTCAATTTTACCTCAAATGAACCCCGGCGGAGTAGAGTATGTTGGGAGTAATAATGCAGGTGTTCTGCCGGCCTGGATATATGTAGCACAGCCACATGTGCTAGCAACCGGCCGCACAGGTAGAAAGCACGAACTCCACGACAGTCTAGGGGAAGCAAGAGGTCACTCCAATGATACATTTCACTCATCTGCCATAGCAAATTCAATGGTTAATAAACTGTGATTGTGCCTTTTGCGAGGGCACGCAGCAGTTGTAGGTTCCCCTGATTTCTGCAGAGTCAAGGTGTGGCCAGCCAGCTGAACGACGCAATCTAACATACCTGATACCATCTACTTCCCAAATCTCCTCACTCCTAAAGGTCCAGTGGCACGCATGTGACTGTTCCGGATATGCTGCTTTGCCTCGGTACTGCTCCTGGGGTGGCATGTGCCCACGAGGCTTGAATATCTTCTCTTGGATCGAGCTACGTGCAAAGCTATGCTGCGTCTTCACCATGATGATTCTGTCGGGTCCTCTCGCAAGCTCGACAGCCTTTCTAATTCCTATTCCCAAAGGTGCAGGAGCTAGTCCTTTTACAGCTGCAATCAGGGCCGAAGAATTGAGTGCAGCAGGCCCATCAAAGCATGAAGTGCTCTACCGGCCAGGGGACTCCAGAGGATGAACATGCTGCCCAGTGGAGCCGCGCCTGCTATTTTCTGCTCCTCCTACGTCTGGAGTGGTACTAAGCCTCATGCACGCAGGCCAGCTAAGATCTGGATTCTAAAGGCATGTAGCGCCCGTACTAAAGGGGCAGTACTGCCCGGGCAGTTGGGTCACCCGGTCGTCGGTGCTGGTGACGTCGAGTCAGCTTGTCCATTCGGTGGTTGGACAATCCTTAACCTATAAAAGAAGTCACAACTGCCACTACCCTCGGGATACTACTTGTTAACCTAACAAATGGTAATACAGCTGACCTATACAGAACATTGCAACATGGAAGGAGGAGAGATTGCCGCGAGAGGTTCAGGGAGATGCCAAGAGTTTAAGGGCACAAGAATTGGGTATGTGATCATCACATGCATCGTTGCAGCCAGTGTGGGTCTACTATTCGGGTATGACAATGGTAAGTGCACAAAGTGGTTAATGAGCGAGCAGATGTCTCAGACTAGCAGCAGGAAAGGATATCCCATACCTTTGAGGCCTGGATAAAATCCTTGATTAATGCATGTCCAGCACAAGCCTGATGAGATCTAGGACCTTAATGATGAGGTCAACTACTCGAGACTGCCTTTTTGCCTTTTTGCCTGAGTGCATGCTTTGCCGCCTGTCTCGCTACCTGTCTCGCTACCTGAGCGATCGGGTCAACTTGGCCTGTGCATTCAGCACTGAAAATGAGGCTGCCGGTACCGACAGAGCATTACAACTCCACTGCACACTGAAACACCACTGCTTGTGCAGGTACTGTGGGGGGCGTAGTTGCTGTGCCAGAATTCCACAGCAAGTTTTTTCCGAACGTGAGTCTTTACTTGAAGGAAGCCAACATCGCGTAGGACCAAAGTGCAATTTGAAATGCTTGAGACCTAACTGATGAAACATCTAGTACGCCTCATGGACTCGCGCCCGGTAGCAAGACTGTGGGAGCCGTATCTTAGCTGCATCTGACAATGCTCAGTATCATTGTTGGCCTATATGCTCACTTTCATTGGTGCGCTGATGGTTCATCTGAACATTGTTTCGCCATCTTTATGCAGATTGGAACAGATGCCAGCAGCACCACCCCTTGTAACTGCAAGTCTGACGACCACACCGTCGTTCAGCTGTTCGTATCATGCATCTTCATCGCCGGAGCTGCGGGCGCAGTGATCGGCTCCCACACCTCCACCGCTTATGGCAGGCGTATCACCCTCATGTGGGGTGGTATCTGCTTCTTCATTGGCGCCACCTTGCAAGCCACTGCAGTACATGTGGCCATGCTGATTGTTGGTCGCCTGTGCTTGGGCCTGGGTGCGGGTTTGTCTGCCCAGTCTGCCACTGTATTGTTGTCTGAGATGGCTCCCTTCCACCTCCATTATGCAATGAAACTTCTGCCCCAGGTAAGACTACCTAATTGCGGTTCTAGGCATGTTTTCTGGCACCAGCCAGCTAGCCTAGGATTAGCCTAGGAATACTGCGGAGTATTGAAGGGTTTTGAATCATAGTCAGTATGCATGAACCCTTTGTTTTCTTATGTAAATCCTCAAGATGTTTGTACAAAGTTCAGTGCAATATGGCAGACTGCTGTACTTTGAAGTAGACACATTTACATATTGTAATGCATGAAGTCTCATCATGCTTCTGTCAGCGGAGTTCCATTGCTTAACAATTGATTACCAGATTACCAACTAGCCCAGAAGGGCAGGAGCCAATGAAGGCTCATATGGCCGAAAACACCAACACACTGAACCACAGGTCCAGACATAAGTCATGATATATAATTGACTTACCCTGCTCTCTTTCCTCTCCCTGCATTTGGCCATTACCATTGGCTTCCTCTTTGCTCAGCTAATAATGAATTTTGGTGCTCAGCACATCCACCCCTGGGGCTGGCAGCTGGCTCTGGGCCTGGCTGTCGTTCCTGCCTTCACAATCATCATTGGCTCTTACCTCCTGCCTGGGACACCTAGCAGCTTGTCTGAGGGCCACAGGGCCCAGGGAACACCTGGTGAGTAGTAGACTCTTTGCAAAGACGCAACTGTCTCCTGAATGTTCAAACTGCACCACACTGTCAGCTCGACCTTGAGCCAACTGCATTTGAGGAACATTTGTTTCATTAAAGAATACAAAAAGGGTGTGACTATACATGCTCCTTAGAATTGTAATGCCTTCAAAGCTCCCAGAGGGCATGGTATGTGAATCTTTGAAGGCATGCCCTTGCTTAGTGGCAGGACAGGTCGCAACTAAAATCCTGTCAGGTTCAACTTCTGATGTTGCTCTCCCTCTCTCATGCGGGCAGCTCTGTGCTGCATCTATCTTACTAACCCCCGTACTGAGACTTTCTGCTGTTTCCCTTCCTGTAGATGTTGATGTTGAGTTGGGGAACATCCGCTGCGAGGCCGCTGCTGCCTCCCGTGCTAGTGGCAACCAGTGGAAGACCATCCTGAAGCCTACCTACTGCGCTCAGCTGCTGCTGGCCATCGTTGTGCCGGCTCTGCAGCAGCTCAGAGTGATCAACAGTGTCATCTTCTATGCACCTCAGCTGTTTGACAGCTTGAGCAGCGCCCCTGAGAGGGCTCTGCTGACCACTGCAGGGACAGCAGCCAATCCTGTCTGAAATGGTGACATGGTCACATCTATGCACACACCATTTGTGGCGTACAATTAAGGAAGTAGGCCTACTTAGTAGGACCACCTACCCCAGAGTACGGCTCAAACCCTGTCTGAAATGGTACTGGGACGTTTGTGCCAGTGGATCCCTTATCCTTGAGCACCTAGGGATGGGGCTCGTGGGGGACTCCTCTAAGGATGGCTGGACTTAGCCATCTGGAGAAGGGTCCTGGCACACATCATGACCTGTCCACCAAATGCCCTGGTGGAAACTGATGTTCATAGAATATGCCTCTTTTTTTGTTTTGGTGTCCTAGGACACCTAGGCATGGGGCTCGCTCATGAGGTGGCCCCTCCGGAAATGATGGACACTTAGCCATCTGGAGTGGGGACCTGGGAGACCTTCTGTCATCCATTATTTTGTATAGGACAATATGTTCCAACACACTCTGGCTGACTTCTATCCAGTGCGGAATGGGAGCGGAAAGATTTTTCTCGTTGGGCGTAAAATAGGTGACAAATGCTTTGCCATCTGTGTAGGGTTTAGGGTTAAGGTAGGTTTAGGTGAACCTAACCCTATACCCTAACTACCTAAACCCAAAGTAGGTGACAAGTGCTTGCCATCTGTGTTGCTGTCTGAGCTAAACCTAATCTCCTTGGCCTTGCAATCACTGATGGCTCAAATTGCCATTGCCAATTAAGTCCAAGCAGCACTTCATAACTGAGGTGAATGTCACCTTGTATAATTGAGCTGTACAAGGGTCACAGGATAGCTGTGCAAAGTTCTCTGTGTTCCTGCTATGTTACCCTCAGCATTTTTTGAGTGCAGGCGGTCAATGTTTGGTCTCTGTCAAAGTATATTCTTTAACACACGCGTTCAACAGTGGCAGCTGTGATGGCACTCTGGCTACCGCCTGTGTCGAGTATGGCAGGTACCTTGTATATGATGCCAGTCGTAGGAGATGCAATCCTGATCAAGGCTTTGCATGTAAACATTCTCCCTTTGTTGGCAGTTTGGGCTGGTATTGCATCACCATCTGGAGAGGCTGTATCATTTAGGTACAGGGTTGCCTTGGCTTGTGCAGCAGTCTTGAATGGGTTAATACATTTCATAATATGCCATTGCAAGAAGTGCCATAGGCCCCGCACCTTCAGCTGTCACAAAGAACAGCGAGGTGGAACAGAATACGGGTTGTCTTCGGCATGTATGACAACATAAACCTAGACATGAAGTTCTTGGGTTAGATGTTCCTGGGGCTCCATCAAAAGCAGGCGTGCTGCTGTGCTGATTGTTGCGGGTATGTTGTATGCTGTTGTTGGTATCGCCTCTCCTCACTAGCCATATCTTTATTTTAAAAAAACTGCAATCAGCTGGGCATTGTTCAGTAGACTCCCTGCAGCACAGATTTTTGCAGCAGGGATGCCCCACTGCTTAAGATTCGCATCAAGCATGTACAGAGAGGGATTTGCATGCTTTCAGGGTAACGTTCCATGTATCTAGGATCTCAGCAGCCAAAATGGGGACTTCATTTGCTTGTTGGGCTGTGTTGAACTTGCTATCTTGTAAACCCCGTTGAGGTGCTGGAATCCTCAGCTATTGTGGTGTTTTGTTGCTTCATATGAAATGTTTTTGTATGCCAGCCTGGGCTGCAAAGCACCCGGGCTCTGAATTGCCCTGCAGGGTCTCGTGGTCAGGCCAGCTGGTCTAGCACTAAGAAAAGCAGGCTCAAAGGCAACTTGATGCCTATGTGCCCTGCTCAGTGGTTCATGGTCTTCTTGGGTTCCTCCTGCGTACACACCAGAGGTGCAGTATGGTCCGTTGCAATGGTAGTGCGGTGTGTAGGAGTTACATGAAGCATCTTCTACAGTGTGATCCATGATGAGATTATGGGAAATTGGCTGGGCAAGAGTCAGGGTTCTATCGAGCAGATCAATTTGCTCACTCGGAGTAGTTAATACTCTCGCTCAAGGGCCTCGGCCTGAGAGCATAATCTTGTCACCAGAGCCTGGATCAGCAGGCCAGACACATGTTGCTGTTTTGGAGATCGATGCAGGCTGCATCCAGTACACGTCTTCTGTTATGTGTCTTTCTGTGTGTGTCTGGTTCATAGCTAGCCGTAGGTTTCTAAAATGCTGTGCCAGACGGCCAATCTCGTCGAGTAAGGCATGGTCGATGCCTTGCCTTCAGTGGACTGGCATGCTTTGATATCCTTGTTTGCTTGCCTCAAGAAGGCAGTTATTCCAGTTTGTCTGTGGTCAAACATGGTGGTAAACTCAGTACGCTGAAGTCCTGCTATCTTGGGTTGGAGCCCAGTTAAAGATGCTGTGGTTGCCTGGTGCTTCATTACATTTCGTCCTGAGAACTTCCATGCTCAATAGCAAGTGTTCAAGTGGCAACAAGTATGCCATCAGCCCTGCAGTAGGAGTTGTGGCTTCCTTAACATGTGCCTAAACCCTAGTGCAAATGAAACCCTAGTGTCTGACTAATCAGTCTTGAGGATGAGGAGGCACACACATGCAGTGGCTGCCTGTCTGCTGGTCATCTTTATTACATGGCCAACTTTTGGCTTTTGCGATGATGTCAGTCAACGCTCTGGTACAGTCGAGTCTGGTCAAATAAGTAATTGATGCATTGTTGATTCATATGGCTGATATGTGGCTAGTCTATGCCTGCTTGCTGAGATCCACGTTATCATGCCAATACAGTCATTGGTAACACGCACTCCCTTTCATAATCTGCTGGATTGCGTTGATAGGCATTAGGCTTCTCTTTTGCATTGCTGAATGGGCCGGCTATTGGGCTAGTGTGGGTGGCCGGGGGGTGCAGCCCCAGTTTATGGAATGCAGGTTGGCTTTTTGAGGGAGCAGTCCATAAGACAGCAGCAAAAGTGCTTGTTTGGCACCCCAAAGCACAGATGAGTTTGACCTGTTGACTTGGTCAAGAGTCTATGATCGGGTCAGCGTAACAGTGTGATAATCGGTGTGACACTTTTGCTATGGCATGTCATGAAATGCAATCAGTGCTTATGCATCGATGCTTTGGGCACATTCTCATCATGTTATTATCACTATTTTAATCATGATATGCCATAGCAAAAAAAAGTGCCATAGACCCCGCACCTCAAGCTGTCACAAAGAACAACGAGGTTATGCTTATTACCAGACCTTCTGCAATGGCCACATCTGCAGCTGTACCTATCTAGCCAAGGGTCTTTAAACGCCCGGCGCACACACATGCGGGCATATGAAATAGTGCTCTGACATTGTGAGCTGTTTTTGCTCCTCTGCCTATGACAGCATGTACCACGGATGATCTATCAATTGTCTAATCATTTCTGCTGGTGTCTGGTTACAGTGGGTCTGCCAGGCAGTAACTCACTGCTTCATGCGATGGCTCTTCTTGCAGCTCAGCTCCTATCTGCATGAGTTTCTGTTCATAGCTTGCGGTCATGTCTGCTTGTTGAAAAAGTGATGAGGCAATCAAATCAGCTGATTTTTCATCTTAATTAGTATCTGCCTAGTTTTTGCTCGAGTCCCATTTTGTTATTGTTTCTTTGTTATTAGATTGCTCCATTTGTCTTCGGATATCCAACAGTTAGGGCGGACAGATAGGGGGGAACGCACCACCGCCTCTTTCTTAAAACTACGCAGGGCTAACGTCCGGCGTCCACTCACTCGCTCACTGTCCAACAGTCCTGGTAGGAGCATCATGAAGATCGCTGTGTTAGGATGAGGATGCAGACAGATGCTACAGCCATTACTACACCATCTATGACTTACAAGTGTGCGGATGGCATGCAGTGCAGATTGCATGAATACCGCAGCCTACGCCATGTGATTTATACATTAAATGTGATTTATACATTAAATGTGATTTATACATTAAATGCAGAAAACGGTTCAGCGGAGTAGTGGGTGCAGTAGGTCAGGAAATGTCCCTTTATTTGGGAGAGAGGTATGTTCGAGCGGGGCTCGAGAGTCACAACCGGAGTGTGCCGGTGGACGCATAGGGCGAAGCCTGTATCGGCGGTTGAGCAGCAGCAACAGCCAGCAGTAGAACCACTCAGTTGCAACGAAGCTGTCAGCAGCAGCAAAAGCAGCACCAACACCAACACGAACTTGCACTGAAAAAGCAAGGAACACAGTGAGAGCACCACCCTGTTGTAACCAGCAGCAGAAGGCAAGGAAGGAGCAATAGCAGTAGAAGCAGCCGGCAGCCGGCAACCTTAAACCCTGAACCTAAAACTACGGGTCTGAAGCAGCCGGCTCTCAGGGGAACATGAGGATGGATGACAGATGTCAACTCAGACAGTGTCTGCCCCTGAAGGACGTTTAAATCAGCACGTTCAGTGTTTTACCCTATAGCTCTCCCAAGAGCCAGCGGAAGGCATCCCTTCAGCCAATCCATCATAGGCTTGGAGAGAGGAGCAGCAGTGTCTGACAGATAGAGTGAGGAATTCCATCAGGGATTGGGCAGGTGAATTTCTGTTGCTGCTGCTGCTGCTGCTGCTGAGTTGTGGCCTCTATTAGTGCTGTTACCGGTTAGGCCCTCGTCCTAGCCCTGTGTCACAATGCCCCTTCCGTCTGCTTCAAAGTTTTGCGCAGCCTCATCAATAGGGAAATGGGGGTCGACCCCGGTATGTTTGGTGGTATGACTTAGCTGCCTTGGTGCAGCCACACTTCAAATTTGTTTGTTTGTTTGTAATAGGTCTGGCTACTTGCTGTGGTCGAGAGGAGGAGGATAGATGCTCTCCATGGGAGAGAGATCTACACAAGGAGTCTGTGAATTGTTCTCCAGCGTGGGATTGTGGGAAGGGTTTTTTGGTGTAAAGGTTACACGGAGCCCTTACCTTCTCTATGGGTGTCCTCACTTAACTACACCTACCTGTTGCCGCTCCAAACGGTCCTCTGCTGCTGCTGTCCTGCTGTTCTTCCCCCAGGTGTAGGTTGTTGCTAGTACATGCACTGCTGCGACTACTACCGCTACTGCTGCTCCTGCTCCTGCTGCTCTCGCTCCTGCTACTGCTGCTGCTGCTGCTGTTCCCATCTTTGCTGCTGCTGCTGCTGCTGCTGTTCCCATCTTTGTTGCTGCTGCTGCGGTGATTACCAATGTCCCAAAGCTGAACTTAAAGGACGACCTGGGCGCCGGGAGGTGAGGAACTTCCACTTTCTTTGCACTACCCTGGGGTCCTGTTGCCATGCCCTGTGTATCATGCGGCTGCTGAGTCTCCAACTCAAACCGGCGTCATTCCGACATCCAGGCACTAAACCACTGTCACCTCTTGAAGGAGCTGCTAAAGTTGCTGACTGTGGCGGCGGTTGCAGAGTTGCTGCTGCTGTTGCTATTGTCGCTTCCAACGCATCTCATGTAGTTGCTTTGGAGGTACTGGGAGCTAAAACCTGCCTCCATGGTCCATCGCCTAGCTGGGTTTTGGGGGACGGGGTTCCAGCTGTTGCTAGTGCAGCTGCTGCTGCTGCTGCTTTCGTAGCTGTTTCTGCTGCTGCTTCCGTAGCTGTTTCTGCTCGCAGGGACAGTAAACTTGCTGCCATTTAGGTTGCTACCGTTGCTCACTCTCCTGATGCATGTCCTGAAGCCTGCTGAGGTAATGGGAGCTAAAACCTGCCTCTAGGATTGCCTAGCTGGTGTCTAGGTGAATGGGGTTGCTGTTCCTGCTGTTGCTTGTGCAGCTGCTGCTGCTGCTTCTTTTGTCGCTGTTCCTGCTGCTGCTCTTGTCACCGCTTACACCCGCTGCTGCTGCTCTTGTCACCGCTTACACCCGCTGCTGCTGCTCTTGTCACCGCTTACACCCGCTGCTGCTGCTCTTGTCACCGCTTACACCCGCTGCTGCTGCTCTTGTCACCGCTTACACCCGCTGCTGCTGCTCTTGTCACCGCTTACACCCGCTGCTGCTGCTCTTGTCACCGCTTACACCCGCTGCTGCTGCTCTTGTCACCGCTTACACCCGCTGCTGCTGCTCTTGTCACCGCTTACACCCGCTGCTGCTGCTCTTGTCACCGCTTACACCCGCTGCTGCTGCAGTTCCCGCTGTCGCCCTGCCTCCTGTTGCTGCTCCTGTTTCTGCTGCCGACTGCTCTTGTTCCCACTCTGCCACTGTTGTCGTAGCGGCCGCTGTTGCCCATGCTGCTTCAAATCCAGCCACTGCCAGTTCATTTCCGCCACAGCTGTTGTTATGGCGGCTGCTGCTGCTCTTTATCCCCTTCACCCGGTGCAGGCTGTTGGACCTGCCCGTCCTTCCATCCCATCTGCAGCTGCTCTGGCTGAGGCCTTGCTGCTGCCCGTGTTGGTCCCTTGGACGTGTCTCGGCCTGCTGGTCCTGCTGGTCCTGCTGCTCTTGCCTGACCCTTTCAATGCAATTCGACTCAGGATCGATTTTACACAGGTGCAGGATGCTTACTGAGAAACCAACCAAACGATGCACACCCACACAACAAAAGCACCTCAGCCAGCCATGTGACTGGTGCCAATCGTAGCCCTAGAAAGTCTGCTAGCATGTCGCAAAAAGTAGCTGCGGCCACATGACCCACTGACTAACAATCGTGCCGGCCCAGGAAGGGACTCCAGTCCACGCTCCTGCTGCTGCTGCTGGCCTAGAGTGGCGGCTCCCATGAGCCTCCGGCCCTTGTTCATACCTAGCAAAGCTGCCTGGCACACAATAACCCACACACCCCTATGTAGATGTGGGCTAGGGCAGCAAGCCAACCAAACGTGATCACACAGTAAGTGGCTCACCCCCAAGACCTGCCCAACCCCTGTGCGACTCTTAAACAACAGGGCATCCCCAGTAGTGGTGGGCCCTGTCCGGAGCAAGATGGTCACACACTGCACACGGCTCTCCTAACATGTGCATGCGTGCGGCTGTAGGCAGACCATCTACCAAAAACCTCCAAAATAACTATTTGCGCTGATTGTCCCATGGAATGCTACCTAAAAAATTCAACAGGCGCGGTAAGTCCGTTGGTTGGGCATGCTGAGCCACCTCTAAATCATTGCCTGCCTCAGACAAAAACGCCATGTGCATCAAACACAGGTTGCAGCTGCAACTGTGTGCAGCCGTCTTGACCGTCAGAGCAGTGATTCGATTCGAGGATTCGATTCGAGGATTTTGTACGGGTGCAGGATGCTTACTGGAAATGCGAATCACAAGATGTACACCCACACAATAAAACCCCAATTCAGGCCTCCGAAAAGGCACAATCCAAGGAAAGAGGGAGAGGAGAGACATAGGTGAGTGACCAACCAGTGACTGGAACACACCTGGATAACCACCTTTATCACCTGCCTTCTGGCAGATAGCACAGAACATATTGCTAGGTCACTGAAGTTCCCTGGGAAGGTTAGTGCTCTTATGGATCAGGAGACAAGAAAGGTTGCTGTCTTTGAGTTCAGAGTGCTTGGACTATAGGCGTTTTGAGGCACCGGACCTGCATCCACTATGTGACAAGTGAGACGCTTCAGGAGTTAGGTCTGGTTGAGTACAAGGTTGAAACATTTTTGTCTGATTATGGTGACTATGTTGATGAGTTTGGTTTTGAATTAGATGCCCATGGAGCCTAGTTTGGCTCCGTTACGAACGCCCCCGCCAACTTGTAATATGTACTTAGCAATGGCATGCGAACACAACCTCCCACCGCATTGCAACAGGCTCATGAGCAAGCATAGTGCCCCCCCCCCTGAGATCCAAAAAAGTTGTGTCACTAGTCAGAGTTATGGTGCTGCTAAATCATATCTCAATCAAGCATAGCCAGCTCCGAAACCAATATACCCGCTGGGATCTTGGTCTAGTGGTATGATTCTCGCTTTGGGTGCGAGAGGTCACGGGTTCGATTCCCGTAGGTCCCCATTCCACAGCCTAGTCTAAGAGGCCTGGCTCATAAACGGCGGATTGGCGCAATGGTAGCGCGTCTGACTCCAGATCAGAAGGTTGCGAGTTCGATTCTCGTATCCGTCATCCCTGAGCGTCTCCAGAAGTTCTTAGGCGTTTTTGGATGCGGACGCGTAGAGTCTGCGGCTGGGGTGGGGCCAGAAGTTTCTGTGTTCTCTGCCAAAAAAAATTGCTCTGCTGCTTTTCATGAAAGCCTTCACTGGACATGCCACATTTGCAAAGAAGCTTGCTGTTTGGTTGTTGCTTTTCGCATTGACTGCTGCCGATGAGGGGCCCATGTCCAGCCACTGACTGTGCTCTCTTGCAGCCCTGCACTGGCCATCAACCTCTCCTGTTGCAGAGAGTTATCAAAAAGAAATGTTCAGCCACTGACCGTGCTCTCTCGCAGCCTTCCACCCGGCCATCAATCCGCTCCTGTTGCAGAGAGTTCTCAGAAGAAAGTGAGCTAGAGGTGCTTCATGAAGACTGCTCTGAAAGACAGAAGGGGGCATGATTGCCCACCTAACAGCCCATTCGAGCATGATGTACACATGACTCACAGTTTGTTCCATTCAAAGGAAGGCGGGAGGCAAGAGTGGTGCGGAAGGCGGGAGTCATCTTGCATCTGTGGCACCCAAAACTGGGCAAGCCATTACTACCCATGTGGTAGTGTCGGAAGCAGAAAATGGGATATTGGTTCCACCTCGCTGTTTTGATAACAGATTGAGATGCAGGGCCTGCCTTGGCAGTTATACATTGCTATGGCATATCAGGACATCTGATAAAGATATGAGATCGGAGCCGTGGCAGTCCAGAGAACCGCTAGCAGAGGTTTACTGAGCAGAACTCATGCAGAATGCTCAGTTTAGTGAGCAATGTTGCCTTAACGGGAATGGATCTTGAAGGCACAGTCATCTTTATAGCAGAGGAGTGCTAAGACCCCGATCCTTCCTAAACCCTTTAGATCGGTCTTTAGGTGTACTACTGTCTGCTTATAACATCCCTGACGGAGGAGGAGGGAGTGGGCTATCATTAGGTAGTTTGGACCCCATGCGTCTCCCGCTGCAGCAATGACAGGGACCACTGCATAGGCCTCCGGGCCGTGCAGCACCCATGCATGACTCCAACCAGTTGGTTAGGGGGTGGTGTGAGTAAGTGTGAGCGATAGAGAGCCAGAGGGCTGCATTATATATGAGATAGGTCACTGCACAGCCCTCGGTCCGTGCACCACCCGCCCCATGACTCCGACCATTCCAAATGCAAGTGTGTGTTGGAAAAATGATACTGACACTAGCTGCAGCATTCTGTAGGCTAGATACTCAATACAGCCTCTCTCTGCCTCTACCTCTGCTTTCAACATACGGAAAACTGGTTGGGGTCATAACAAAAGGTGTGCCGTGGTCTATCTCATGTACATTGTGATATATCTCATGCCCGGGGTGTTGCAGCGGTCTTTCTTAACATATACATCCATATGGTATACATGACACAGCGAGGACACAGTGAGTGAGGCTCTTCCTTCTGGTTGGTGACAGAAGGGTCTTACGCAATTGCCCTACTCATTACAAGAAGAGGACACAATCTTCAGCTCAAATAGGTACGCAAGACATGCATGTTTGATGTATTTCATATGACTGGAAATGTAGGTTCTAAGTGTAGCGCTGGTGATGCATGTTGTTGAGCTCGCGCCTCATCTGGCCAACGTAAGATCTCTGAATGAAGCAGGTGCAGTTGTGCGGACCTGCTGTTCAGCTTGGACACCCTGGACCTCATGTCTAGGGAAGTGTTCTCATGGTGTCTGTTTGCATGCTGAAGACAACCCGTATTCTGCTCCAAGTCGCTATTATTGTGACAGTTTGAAGACCACTGCTCAGCCCTCTGGGCCCGTGCAGCACCCCAGCATGACTCCAACCGGGTTTTGGAGATGCGGGGCCTATGGCACTCTCTGCTATGGCATGTCATGGGACCTAATCCCCCTGTATGACTGTGGCTGGACTCACTGCACCCATCCAGTGCCTATCAGGTTAGCCTGAGCTATGCAACCGTTGCGAGCCTTGTCTATCGTGATTTTAGGCTCTTGATGCTATGTTGCATGCTCTCATACAGCTCTGGGTTCTTTATCATTACGTGCCTAGGGTTCGGGCTACCTGCAAGTGTGCACAAAGCAACGTACGATCTGAAGATGGGGCTACGTCTCGATCAGGGAGCCTAGAGCCCTAGACATAGAGGAGGCTCAGGACTGCTCACACACACTGCACCCTCCTGAGCGGTTTAAGGGAGAGTAATACAATGCAATACATTTGGTAATTGGTAATTGGCAATACAATGCAATAGAAGTTGGGGGACTGAAACAACAGATTATAGATTACAAGGTGGCCCTACACTGAGGGCACCCGTGACGGAGACTGTCTCCTGACAGTTCATATGAGTTTTGGGGCCGCAAACGCATCCTGGCTGGACATGCCACAACTGACGTCTCCAAAAGTTCTAGGCGTTCTCACCTCTGGAATTACATGGTGATCACAGCCAGGGCGAGCCACTTTTGGACTGTACGCTTGGATTAGCCATTGGGGCCCCACTGCGCCCCACTTGGACGGGGTCATGTGCACATGGTACCACGTGGTAACCTGCTCGTACTACTACAGTGATGATATCACAAGAGACCACACCAGGAAGGTACCAAGCAGTCCACCTGCCGTGCTGCCAACCCAGCAGTGGGTTGTAAAGGGTTGCTACTCATCTATGCTTGTAGTCCCTAACAACAATGAATGATAGAGCAGCACTAATAACCCTACTCTCCCTTGCAAACCCCACTCACTATACAATAAACGAACAAACACTCCAAGGCAGTGTGGCTACGCAAGAGGGCTGCTACGTCCAACCGACAAAAGACAGACACCATTGGACGGAACAAAAGACAATGGATTCCAGACCACCAACCAGAAATGGTATCCATTTCTTCCAGCCATCTAGGGAACATCAGCCACTTCCACATACAGACCAGCCACCAAATACCCAATAACTAATGCAAGGAACTACCGAGTGTTGTCCATGGACAACTCTCTCTCCACTGAACCACTTCTTCATGGAATGCCGAATGAATAGCAGCATCTTCAAAAGACAAGCCAAGAAATCACTTTGCACTTTGGGCTGCTGTTGCCGGCGGACATGCCAACACCACCCATAGTGCAGCACCAGAGCCAGAAGTTCATAACCTATTCAGCCCTCATTTGTTGCAAGCACCTCGGCTATGACTGACAAAGGACTGAAAAAACAAGCCAACACAATGTGCCAGAAAAAGCTACATATCCAAAGAGATATAACCTAAGCCAAAGCACAAATCAGACACACCCAGCACCTAGCATGGTACGTACCATGACATTTCTCTCCACTAAACAGACAAGATGTACACATACCATTCTCAGTAAAGGGTTCTCAGCTTCTGTCTACCTTATCATTCTGGTGCACCCCCCAACCATGCACTCCGACAGACGACAATCATTATTGACAAAACACAAAAAGATGCCTATTGCCACTCCAGCAATTCAGCCTCCATCTTCAGTTGCGTTAAACATGATCGAACGACTCTCACGCCCCAAATGATGCCCAAGTGATCCCTAAAAGCGATTGCTCACACAGCCCACTATCCAGGTAACATCTTCAAAGTTTACCAACAACAATACAAGTTCTTAGTAATAGGTAATAACCTGGATTCCCCCATCCCCCTTCCCCCTATCTCCTCCTCCTGCTGCAGCATCCCACTCATTCTTCTGCTGCTCCTGCTGCTGTACACGCCCCACTCCCACTGCCTCACTCCCTCTTCTGCTGCTGCAGCATTGTAGTGTACTAGAGGTTCCTGGCACCACCGGAAGACATCCATTTTCCTGTCCAGCACGACCGGGACACAACATTGGTTTTGGAGCAGTACACTACAAGCATCCCCATCTCTTCTGCTCCTCTTGCTGCTGCTGCAACAAGCCTGGAACTGCTGCTGATGCTGCTTTCAATCCCCAAACCCCTCTTTCCATTGCTGCAGCTGTGGTGCTGCTGCTGATGATGGGAAGGAACATCTGGTAAGCTTCCATTTTGGCCACAAAGTGGGATCTATGATACAGAGGTTCCTCCAGAACGTCAGCAGCAAACCCCTGCTGCCGCTGTCATGGTGGCGATGACACCATTGCTGTTGCAACATGCTTTCCCTTGGCATGCCGGTGGGGCCTCTCAAGCCCCCGCTGCTGCTGCTGCTCCACAAGAAACCATCAAATACCTGCTATTACTTACTTTGCCTGCTGCTGTGGTGTTAAGCCCCTACTGCTGCCGCTGGGTCAGTCTGCTTCCCTTCGCATTGCAGTTGCTTCTGGCTGCCACGGCAAGCGCCTGCTTCTGCTGCTGCTGCTACAAGCGCCCTTCCAGTTGCCCTTCGCTTCGCGGTCCAGCTTCGACCACAACCCCCTGCTGCTGCTTCTGTAGACACCAATTAGTTGGCCTTCACCTTGCCTGCTGCTGCTGCTGCTGCCTCCTCCGCCCCACTGCTATAAAACAACATCCCCCTTCCCTTGCCGGGAGACAAGAGAACGGCAAGGGAAGGCCAAGGCACCCTCGGCCTTCCTTGCCTCCTGGCTGCGGCAAACAAGCCCCTGCTGCTGCTGCTGCTGCTGCTGCTGCTACAAGCACCCTTTCAGTTGCCCTTCACTTCGCCTTCCAGCTACTACCACAACCCCGTGCTGCTGCTGCTCCTGTAAAAGACACCATCTAGTTGGCCTTCACCTTGCCTGCTGCTGCTGCTCCTGTAAAAGACACCATCTAGTTGGCCTTCACCTTGCCTGCTGCTGCTGCTTCCTCCGTCTCGCTGCTATAAAACACCACATCTCCCTTATCAGGCACATACTGG
Organism: Pseudopediastrum boryanum; assembly: GCA_963556185.1. Taxonomy (NCBI): domain Eukaryota; kingdom Viridiplantae; phylum Chlorophyta; class Chlorophyceae; order Sphaeropleales; family Hydrodictyaceae; genus Pseudopediastrum; species Pseudopediastrum boryanum. Next base: position 1,522,787 of record OY744512.1, on the reverse strand, counting down.
TCCTTCTCAAAGCTGCGGGCCAGGATAGACACGAGATGCAGGGGCAGGGGGCCAGGGCTCTTCTCAGGGACCCTGATGAATCAAACACCAATGAAAGGAGTGTTTTAGGGCTAGGGTTTAAACAAATGCCCAGGGCTCTTCTCAGGGTTTAAGCACAGGACAAGGGCTCTTCTTAGGGACCCTGGTTAAAAACAAAACAATAGGCACAAGCAAGCGGCACTTAGCTCTACATACTCTGAATTGTGTTGATAAGATAACTACTAATAGGGGCAGGGGCCCAGGGCTCTTCTCAGGGACCCTGGTAAATACAACACCAATAAAATGGGTACTGTTAGGGCTCAGATTTAGGCAAGAGGCCAGGGCTCTGAGAGACACTGGTAAACACAACATTGGAAAGAACACAATAAGGGTTTAGGGTTTAGGCAAAGGACCAGGGCTCTTCTCAGGGACCCTGGTAAATACAACAAGAGGCACAACAAGGGGGTAGTTAGCTTTATATACTCCTGAATATGCTCATAAGATAAAACTAATAAACTAAGGGACAGGGGGCCATGGTTCTTGCCATGGACCCTGGTAAACACCACAATAGAAGGGGTATTTTTCAGGGTTTAGGGTTTAGGCAGGGGCCCAGGGCTCTTCTCAGGGACCCTGGTAAACAAAGCACCAATAAAATTGGTATTGTCAGGGTTTAGGGTTAGGCAAGAGGCCAGGGCTCTGAGAGACACTGGTAAACACAACATTGAAAAGAACACAATTAAGGGTTTAGGGTCTAAGCAGGAGACCAGGAGCACAAAATGGAAGGGGCAGGGGATGCGTCCTGCTAAATCTGCTCCATGGCACCGTCCCAGACCCTAAACTGATCATAAAAAGTAATGATGAGATGGATTCCTTTATCAAACAACAAGGCAGGATGCAAAACGTCCAAGTGTGGCCCGCAATTTTACCCATAGAATGGACCCAGCGCCCGCCTCAGCTCCCATCGCATGTAAAACAGAGACTGGGTGATGCTCTATTGTCACTCACTACAATGGGATCTACAACAGGCCAAAACGCGTAATCCCACGCACTTGATGCAAGAATTCACAATCGAAAGAAGAATGGCTCTGCTGTTTAACTATGGCTTCTACCTCGACCATTGGTAACAAAATGCCTTGCTGAATGCATGGCCCACAGACTCCCTCTCGAAGTGCCCCAAAATACGTCCCCACCACCTCCTCCTTCCCTTCTGAAATACCCCATAACCCCCACAAGTGCCCAAAACCCTTTCTTACCAGATGACTCGAAGCCACATTTTTTACCGGTAGTAAGGCCCCTCTTGCACATACGCTAACCCTAAGAACACAAACCCCACAAGTGCCTTAACCCCTAAGAACACAAACCCCACAAGTGCCTTAACCCCTAAGAACACAAACCCCACAAGTGCCTTAACCCCTAAGAACACAAACCCCACAAGTGCCTTAACCCCTAAGAACACAAACCCCACAAGTGCCCAAAACCCTTTCTTACCTGTAGTAAGGCCCCAGCATTGGCTTCAGCGCCTCTGTTGCCTCCTCCAAATTGTAATGTGGGATTTGCGGGAACAGGTGGTGCACTACATGGGTCCCAATATCATGATGGATCTTATTGAACATGCCATAATCACGGTCAATGGTGGTCAACCCCCCACGTAGGTAGTTCCACTCCTTGCCACGGTACCAGGGCATCTTCTCCTTGGGGTTATGGGAACCGTGGTGGTGCTGCAAAAAACACAAGAAAAAAAGGGATACTGTGTCAGGCAATTAAAAAGATGCTAGATTTGTTCAAGGGCAGTGCTGATTATTCTGGCTGAAAAAGCAGCTTCCAGCAGAAGAAGTCCCCCGCGTTGCCACGTTTTCTCCTTGGGGGTGTGGGAACCGCCGTGGTGCTGCAGCCAAGGAGGGAAGCAGGAGAAGGCAAACCAGGTAAGTGAGCGTGTCCAGCAACCACTACGGAGGGCACAAAAAAGCATTGACCATAGGAATTTTGGTCTATCCAGAAGATATGTCCTCAGATCCTGGTGGAACGTATGTCCTCGGTCAAGAGCGCACCCAACCAAACTCTAAAACCCTAACACATGCTGCAAAATCTGCCTCCCACCCCTAAACCCTGGTTTTGCCTGGGCCCTATATGCTACTGCACCTGGCTCCCCCTAAACCCTAATTTTCTCCGAGCCCCAGGATCTTGCACATTACAACATCTTTGATCCCCTTTCAAGCGCCAATATAGAACTCCAGGCCTGGCTGCTCCCTGCAAAACCAATCCCAGAAAAACCCTAAGAATCATTGTTAATCCCTGCTAGAACCTAGTGACGCTTACTCATCAGGTAAGTGACCGTGACTGGCAAAACCCTAGAAACCCCTCTTTTCCCTAGCTAGACCATAAACAAACAAACAAACAAAAATTTAAGGTGCGGCAAGGTGCCATAATGACTATAAGGCAGCAGGTGACTATAAGCGACGATGTCCAGCCAACCATGTGTGGCTGCTCCCTGCCAAAACCAGCAAACCCTGGTAACCCCCCCCCTTAAACCCTAAACTAGACCTAGTGTCTCTAACTCACCAGGTAAGGGACGGTGCCCAGCCACACCACATACACCACTTTAACACAGCAAATAAGCGACGATGTACAGTAAACCATGTCTGGCTGTTCCCTGCCAAAACCGGCAAAACCCTCAAACCCTGGCTAAACCCTAGCATACCCTAGTGTCCCTGACTCACCAGGTAAGTGACGGTGTCCAGCCACACCACATACACCACGTAGGGTACCCAGTAGGCCTTGACCACAAGCAGGGGGCCGAAGACAAACATAGAAGCAAACAGTGCGCTGTACATGACAGCCAGGAACAGGTCGGACTCGATGACCATCTTACGCTGCTGCTTGGAAAACAGGTCACTACAAAGGAATAGAAAGCACCAAAGAGGGTTTTGGGTTCGGGGTTTTAGATTGGGGAGTCTTTTTGGGGGGGTTGGAGGGGGTGGGGAGGAGTATAGAATGGGTTCAGTGTTTGTGCTATTGGTGGGAATGTTTTGGTGGGGGGAGGGGGGCGGTGGGGTGGGTGGGGGGGGGTGCATGACAGCCAGGAAGAGGTGCAACTCATCTACCATCTTGCACTGCTGCTTAAAGGATAGGTCACTGCGAAGAAAGAGAGAGCACAAGCGAGGGTTTAGGGTTGGGGAGTTCTGACATTTCTTTGGGAGGTTTGGGGTGTGAAGGTTTGGTAGTTAGGGGTTCTGGGTATAGGATGGGTTTCTTGGTTAGTGCTATTAGTGGGTAAGTTTTGGTGATGGGAGCTGTGGTACATGACAGCCAGGAAGAGGTCGGAGTCAATTACCATCTTACGCTGCTGCTTGGAAAACAGGTCACTGCAAAGAAAGAAAGAGCACCAAAGATAGCAAACAGATCAGCTTTGCTGTGATATGTGTTGGAGTAATGCATAATGCCCCACAGATCCTCCCGCCCGTAGCAAAGAGCCCTGTGCCTTTCGGCGCTAACTGTTAGACACCAGCCTTGCGTTCACTCGCGTTTGCAGTCATATGTGTGTTAAGGGAGACCACTGATAAGGGAGACCACTGCACAGCCCTGGGAGCTGGACTCCAACCAGTTTACAATCGGGTGGGGGTGAGAGGGACCTCAGAGGTAATAAAACCCTGATGTTGGGAACATTAGAGTTTTAATACCTCTGGAGAGACAGAGGGACAGAGAGCCAACGTGCAAGGGGGAAACAAGCAGACCGCAGGCTGAACCTAGAAATTTGATATGTTTGTTAAGAGAGACCACTGCACAGCCATCTGGGCCGTGCAGCACCCAAGCATGAACAACCACTTTCTTAGTGCGGTGGGGAAATATATATGAGATAGATACTGCACAGCTTTTGGGCTGTGCAGCACCCACCACATGACTCCACCCAGTTTGTTAGTGTGTGCTGAGAGAAACCGATACTGAGAGCTAAGGTGACGAGAAATATATACGACATAATATATCTAATATACTTATGTAATATGAATCGATATATCTGTTAAGAGAAACCACTGCACTGCCCTCTGGGCCGTGGAGCACCCAAGCATTTGTAGAAGCGATGTGCGCTCCATCACTGAGGTGCAGTCCCAGGCAAAGCAGATGGAGCTTCGGGGGTCCATAAGGGGATAAGGTGATACGGTTTCAATATTGTTATGCCTCCCAGATGGGTATGATTTATGGCATTATGATGGCTATGTAGGAGTATACAAGGGAGGACAAGGAGGAGAAACGGGACTAGGAGAGTACTATCTGGTGGTAGCAACCTGCTTTGTTCGCTGCACACCACCTTATTCGTTCCAGCACTGCATGACAGACATTGCTTTTCTTGTCGCATCACTCTACCCTGCTTTGACTACCTGTACCCAATCTCCAAATACTATCTTGCAAAGAAAACGGAGCAGGGAAGAAGCTAGGTGTGCCACGTAATACTTGACCAACCAAGCTCATGCGCATCACATGACACACTCACCGCTGCTAAATTGCTAACAGCAGTGAAATAGCAATATCACTCTACAGTTCTACTGGCAGTTGGGTGACACTGTAGTGACACTCCAGTGGCATACCCATGTGAGCCGAGGTGGCTGTGGCTGCAACCTGTGCTACCTAAAGGCTAATGGACTATTATAACAAGGGCAATGGAAAGTAGACTACCAATGTCACTTCTCCTGACACTCAAGTGACACTCTAGTGACATACCTGTGTGGGTGGTAGTGGCTGTGGCTGCGGCCTGGGCTCCCCCAGATAAGGTAGAATGGGTAGGACAGCAGGCTCACGGGGTAGGTGCTACGACCTAGCTTGGCCAACCAGTTCTGTAACAACAGCAGCAGCAACAGCAGCCGAAAATGTGTCAATATATCCGTTTTAGAGTCGCAGAGATGGGGGGGGGGGGGGGGGGGTGTCCCCACCAAGTCCCAACCAGATGACCCCCAGCGAGGTTGCGATTCAAGCCAATCAAGTTAGTTGGATAGGATAGTTGGATACCCATTCACTTTAAGATGCAGAGGGGTTAGGTGCTACGACCTAGCTTAGCCAACCAGTTCTGAAACAACAGCAGCAGCAACAGCAGGGGAGAATGTGTCAATATATCCGTTTTAGAGTTGCAGAGATGGGCGTAGGGGTGGGGTGGGCGAGTGGATCTCCGCCCCTAACAACCCCACCAGATGACCCCCAAGGGATCTTGGTCAGACGCAAATTTTGTTACTGGCAGACCCATTCACTGTGATATGCAAGGGGGGGGGGTTTCGGTGCTACGACCTAGCTCAGCCAACCAGTTCTGTAATAGCAGCAACAGCAACAGCAGCAGGGCAGAATGTGTCAATATCAGTTTTACAGTCGCATCAGATTGGCATGCAGATACGTAGGTGCCAGCAACTGTTGAGAGCACAGCAGCAGAGGGCAATGTGCCGATATCAGCTCGCTTCCTCCTTTGCTTCCTCCTTTGCTTGAACAGTTGCAAAGCTTTTTTGGGCGGGGGGGGGGAGGGTGGTAGCGTGGGTTTTTGGTGTCCCAGCCCCCACCAAATCGACCAGATGACTCCAGGTGAGGGGGTTGTGGTTTAGACGCAATTCAAGTTACTGGGAGACCCGGTTGGTCTGAATGGCTCGAGGGCGTAGGTGCTACGACCTTGCTTGGCCATTTAGTTCCAAAAAAGCAACAGATGAGATTTATATTTTTGTGTGATTAACTGTACACTTTTAATAACATAATTTGCAAGAAAAGCAGCAGGAGAAGAAGCACCCTCCCTCTCGCTTACCCCCCGCCAGCCCCCCCCCCCCATCCTCATTCCAGGTCCTCATAAGTGCTCTTAGTCAATGGATGCCATGACTCATCATTATCAATGTGTCCATGATTCCCGTGATGCTTTATGCTCCGTCTGTTTCCGCAACAGCTTGACGTACAAGACCCAAGCCACCGTCGCTATAGCATATCTTAATTGTGTGTTGATTACGACTCAAATACCCCCCTTCTGCTAGCCCCCCCCCCCCACCCCACCCCCCAATAATCTTACCAGGTTCTCACAGGTGCTTTTGGTCAGTGGGTGCCATGACTCATCATCATCAATGTCTCCATGATTCTCAGAACACTTTTCTTCCAAATGGCTGGTTCCTCTGACAGCTTGACGTACAGGACCCAAGCCACGGATTCGCTATCGCATATCAAAATCACATATTATTGACGATTATACTGCCCCTCCCTCTCCCCCCCCCCCCATGCTCTTACCAGGCTCTTATAGGTGCCCTTAATCCGTGGGTGCCAGTCATCAAAATTGTATATTATTACCCCTAAAGTTATATAACATTATTTTAAGGATTGATACTATTGTAGGGATTAGCCCTCCCTCCCCCCCCCCCTCCTCTTACCAGGCTCTCATAGGTGCTCTTGGTCAATGGATGCCATGACTCATCATTATCAATGTGTCCATGATTCCCGTGATGCTTCTTGTGACTGATCCTCCATCCATGATAAGGGACCAAAATGAAGGAGTGCAGCAGGTGACCCACTAGGTCATTCAGGCCACGGTTGTCTGAGAAGGATCCATGACCACTACAGCAGCAGCAGCAAGAAAGATATACGTCTTTTAGGCAAGTCTGTTCCCTTTAGAAGCATTTGAAAACACATCGCAAGCCGCACACCAAGGTCCGGACATCTGCATGGGTAGCAACAAAACAGCAAACGAAGCAGCAGACAACCCACTAGGTCATTCAGGCCATGGTTATCAGAGAAGGAAATATGACCACTGCAGCAGCAACACCAGCAGCAGCAGCGATAGAGGTCTTTTAGTGAAGCAAAACTCCCATCAGAGGCATCTGAATAAGAAGCCACGTAACAGGTTCATCCATCCATCCATGAAAAGAAACCAAAAAAACGGAGTGCAGTAGGTTGTCAGAGAAGGAACCATGACCATTGCACACAGCAGAAGGAAGAATGTATGTGTTTTAGGGATTTTTTGGAAAAGAAGGTCCATTTGTCTGATGCATAGCAACATATGAAGGAGTGCAGCAGATGATCCCCAAAGTCATTCAGGCCACGGTTGTCAGAGAAGGAACCATGACCACTGCAGAAGCAGCAGCAGAAGGAAAAGCAGACGGCTAATCAGTAACTTGTTGTTCACAAGTGACCACTGCAAGTACTGCTCCTGTTCCATCTCGCTGTTCGCCCATAACAGCTCAAAGCCCGCGGCCCTATGGCACTTTTGCTATGGCATGTCAAAAAATGCATTAACAATGCCCACTGCTAGTACTGCTCCTGCTGCTGCTGCTGCTGCTGTGCAAAGGCCCCTCTTCTCAACTCTCCCCTCAGGCTCGTGCAAGGAGCTCATGCAACTTGCATCCAGGTGATAAAATAATAAATAATATTATTAAAGAGACAAAAGAAAAAACCTTCAAACAGGAAGCATCGGTCTCCTGCAGCTTGGATAGGGGTGACTAGGCAGGGGAGAGTGCAGACAAGATAAGCAGGGTGGTCCACCCGCACTTGCATCAGCATCAACATTTCTGAAGCACTAATAGTATCAACAGTAGCAGCACGAACATCAGTAACAGGTACAGCAGCAGCAGGGTCCACCCGCACTGGCATCAGCATCATCATTTTTGAAGCTCCTGCTGCCAGTGCTGCTCTTGCCCCTGCTGCTGCTGTACCTGTTACTGCTATTAGTGCTGCTACTGCTAATACTATTAGTGCTATTACTGCTAATACTATTAGTGCTATTAGTGCTAATAACTGCTAATACTGCTACCGGTAACACTGCTAATTACTGCTAAAACTGGTAATGCTGTTCGTGCTGTCAATACTGCTGCTGCTGCTGCTGTCTTATCTGTAAGGCAAGTGGTTTAAACCACCACTTGCCCTGATGGGTTAAACCACTAAACCCTGATGGGTTTAAACCACCATCACGAGAATCCTGTTGCTGTTGCTGCTCTTGCTGCCACGTTTTGGCTGGGATCTTGGGCTAAGATCTGGCGTTGCTGCTGCTCTTGCCAATACATTTCAATGTATTTAACTGTCAGGCCACATTGCCCTCTTCTTCCATTCCCAAATGTGCTGGAAAGCTGTTGCTGCTGTGTACCTGTTAGTGCTGTGACTGCTAGTACTGTTAGTGCTGCTCCTGCTGCTTCCACCCCACCAGAAAGTTCTTGCATTAACATCAGCAAGAAGCTCAGCTGCTGCTCTTGCTGCTGCCACTCTTGCTGCTGCCACTCTTGCTGCTATATTCTGGCTTGAAGCTGGGGCCGCGATCTGGGGCTGCAGCTGCCCTTGCTGCTACGTTTTTGTGCAGCCGACTGTCGACTATCCTCTTATTGTATTACCAAATCTGCTGGCAAACTCTCCAAGGAACAGCTACAGGGTCCAAATCAGAGGTGCCCTGACAGTTGCCCTAACCCCTGCTGCATTTGCTAAACCCTAGTCTGCTGACACCTAGACCCTGGCTGACTCCATCCTAAACCCTGGGTGACTCACCAGTCATGGCCCAGCACAAAGATGGCCCAGAACATGGTCCCCTGGGCGAACCAGTACAGAGGCCAGCTCCACCTGCGTGGCACCAGAAACAGCAGTGCCTAGGGTTTAGGGCCTCAGCTCAGGCACTCGCAAGAATCTCCTTCCTAGAGTTTAGGGACTTTTAAGCTGCATGACACCTGGAACCAATACAGTGGCCAGCTCCACCTGCGTGGCACCAGGGACAGCAGTGGCTAGGGTTTAGGGCATAACACCAGGAAGAGCAGTGCCTGGGGTTTAGGCACTATGCTCCAGCACAACCGAGTAATTAATGGTAGCATTGATCGCTAATAGGCTTCCAAGAAATGTGAGTCTTAGTAATTAGTGGAGCCTTGTCTTGGTTATAGGACGGTTGATGGTTGGATGCTGTTGAAGTCATGCAGATGCAAATATGTGCTTGGCGTTGCTCGTGTCACATCATGAGGAGCTTCAGCAACCTGTGTGCCAGGTGTTGAGGTTGCAATTGCTCTGCTGTCAAAAATGGGCGACGCAAGGATGGAGCCTTTCAAGCTCATCGATCAGCTCACAGGATAAGATTTTGGTTTGGGGTGGTGGTAGCAACCTGCTTTCTTCGCTGCACCCTGCCTTTCTCGCTTTCAGCACTGCATGACAGACATTGCTTTTCTTGTCGCATCATTCTCCCCTGCTTTGATTTCTTGTACCCAACCTCCGGATGGTGAAGCAGAGCTTGGCTCATGAGACCACAGTTGCGCACATGGCTAAAACCTTCGGAGGCAGCACTCAAGTACGACAAATCTATCTTGCTATCGGCTTTCAGATTTTGGTTTAGCTCTTGCATTTATTCGTCCTTTCCAAGAGCACATGCTGAGAATGTATCATCTGAGAGAGAGATAAAGCTCTGCACAGCCCTCGGACCGTGCAGGATCCGCCACATGACTCTAACTGCAGTGTATCCGTGCATTGGAGAGCACGACTGAGGCTGAGAGCTGAAAAGCCGTGCCTTAGAAGATGCTATATGTCAATCTTGCTGCAGGGGGCTTGCTTCGGGATGCCTTCAGATGCCTGGCACAAGTGTAATGAGAGATGCTACCTGTGAACTTGCTGCGATGGCATGCGGCTATCCTTTGTTTCCACGAGCTTACCATGTCGCGTACTGGCTCGCCAAGTACATCATTGACGCTACGACCACGACGTCCAGCAGCACGAAGGACAGAGACCGCGCGACGTTCTGCAGGAAGTGCATGAACGCGGTGGCTGTAAATTCTACAGTGACATAAGGTCTCAAAGGCACCACTTTTGACAGCAAGCACGCCATGTCCGTATCATTGCGCCCTTTAACGCACGGCATGGCGGTAAAAGAGTATCTGCCCTGTTACACCTGCTGCTGGGCTCTTCTAAGGTGGCTTGTGCATTATATATTATCCATGGATAAATTCCAACAGAATACGAGGCTGAGCTGTTTCCAATTCACCTTTTTCCAGCAGTGGGCTGGGATAGCGTTGCGCAAGTCCGTGATGGTGAAGGGAGGTGGGGCTGAAAGGTCATAAGAGCCATCCTGCAGGAGAAGGAGAGCATCCGCGTTCAGGACAGACGTCAATGACAGCCATAGCCTCGTTGCAAACCGTTCAATCTTCACGCCCTGTCAGCAACTGCCGTCATAGAGCTGGTTCTACTATCTAGCACCAACCAACACCCAACCTACCGGCTTAAGGACGAAGCCGCGCTCATCCGCCTTTACTGAGCTTGCCATAGCGGCAGCGTCAGTCGCTGGAAGACCTACGAAGGGCCCAAAGAAAGGAGAGACAATCTCCCCCGCAGCCGGCAGCACAACCAGACCGGTAGGCGCTCGAAGCTACCTCCTGGCGCAGGGTAAGGTGGCATCACCCCACCAGTGCGGTCCAACATGGCCCATCCGGGACCCGTGATTCTCCTGGTCCTGAGACAAACGGACCAGCCCTCCGCTGGTGACACGCCAGTGCCCCAACGCGGGCTTAACCAGGTGGCTTAGGCCCAAATTTCTTCATTCCTCAGCCCTTAACGCCGGCGACTCTGTTCAAGGAAGACCAGCAGTAGTGCACATCCATAAACGAGCTGAACTGTCCGGCGAAGACCGGGCACTCAGAGCAGTCAGCAGGTGGACAAGATCGCGCAGCCGGTATGGGGAAAGCTGCAATAAGCAACTGGCCAATCTAGCAACTAGGCCACAAGAGCATGTAACCTTCAATGGTGTGACACTCCTTGGAGCCAATGATGGCTCATAGGCCAAACTGACCGACCAACTCAGCGCACCTGACTCAACTCGGACACTTTGAAAGACCATCATGCAATGGAACGACTTCCATTACAACTACAACATCAACAAGATTACACATCGGCCTGAACTTCAGACATCAACTCCGACAATTTCACAGCAGCGGTTGTGCAGGCAATAAGCGGCCATAAGCAGCCATAAGCAGCACACAATTACAAGCTTGTTAAGATATTATGCTCAAACAGACATGCTGCTAACGGGTGGTATGGGTATACCGTCAGCCTTTGTATACCGTATACTCCCTCACAAGCTCTTGCCGTATACGTATACCCCCTCGCAAGCTCTTCCGTATACATCATTGCAAACCCAATCGTATACCGTATACCTCTCGCAAAAAGCTCAACCCCAATTTTGGTATACATCTTCTAAAACACCCCATATGGCAACAAAAACACCCACACTTATCCAGGACATGGTATACACATTTTCTACACCAAAGAACATGCCAATAGACATGGTTACGTCCATTGGCACCCAACACCCAACATACCTGCATAGGCAACTCTCCAAAAGTTGTGTTTCCGCTTCTCAGATGGGGACATTGTCACCACAGCAGCAATATACTTTGGACCACTCCTCACCCTGCAGCCACTCAGGCCATGACAACCAAAAATGTGCATCCAGGAGCCTATGGAATATGCTTGACATTTCTGAAATGGTGCACAAATCTCCGCCCAGACCAGCTGCCAGAAAGCACGCATTTGCATCATATTGGCAGTTCATAGCTCACACAACAGCATCTCCGGTGGAATGTGCAATGAACCCTGTTAACTACATAATAGCATCTGCTTCTCTCAGAATTTAGGTTCATGTCATACTGTGCTACGCTTTTCCGACCAGAAACTGCAGATGATGGGCACATATTACATTATGTACTCATCATCCTTGACCCAGAGGCTTACAGACATGCATGCAGCAAAACCAATCAATCATCTAGCTTTGTTAGCGTGGTGTGAAGGGTCTGGGGGCGTAGCTCCCAGAAGCCAAGCTGGGAGCAGCACTGTTATTCTGCTTCTAGCTCTATTAGCTGTGTAACCAGCTCGCAGCAAGATCTATTGGGAAGGAAAAGGGAACAAGTCGAGGGGGTCCGGGGGCGTAGCCCCCAGAAGCCAGGAATATTTGCGGGCACGAGGTGGGCGGCCCCATCAAACAAAAGCATTGCTGAGATGAAGCAGCATGACTTAGTTGCAGCTTAAACACAACAACACTTACCGGTATACAGCACCTCAGTTTGGGAGTGATTCTCCTCTTATATATGTCCTCCTGCCTTCAGTATGAAACCTACTGTGGTCAGCAGCATCCCCGGCCCGTTCTCAGTGTCGCATTCGCCCCGCTACTTCTTAGAGTTTTTCCTGTAGCTCAATACAGTGTCCAGATACCAAGCTCGCTCCCTCACAAGCTTGCTCCCTCACAGAACAGCACCCTACAGAACATGTTGCCAAAAACGCTCCAGCTTTGCTATCCTTCGATGAGATTATCAACATCTGATCTAATTCTAGTAAGCCTCCCACTACTTAAGGGGTTGCTGTCAGCGGAGAAGAGGAGCATGCACGGTGGCTGGCCCTGCACTGCAGACGTGAAGAAGATGTAGAGCAGGAGGTTGGCGCGAAGAAACACTGCTTGCATTAATGCTACATGCATGCATCTCTTGGGAACGCTGGCTAGCAAGGGGCGCAGACAATGAGTAGTGCTGAAGAGTGACAACTGTATTGCCGGCCCACCAAGGGGGTCTGGGGGCGAAGCCCCCAGAAGCTAGAAAATTTCTGCGGTTCAGAGCACCCAGGAGTGATATCCTTAAGCTCCGTATACGTTCTTAGCAGCCACACAGCCATCGTGCTGTATACTCGTATACCTCCACGCAGATCGTTTCCCATCCGTATACATCCTCGCAAGCAGCTTGGTATACCTTCACGCAAACGCAGCCGTATACCGTATACGTCTCGCACTTTGGCCGTATACCGTATACGTATACCCATAAACACCCGTAATGTGGGGAGGTTTTTGCGTGGGGAGGTTTATGTATTCGGATTGTGTTTAGTTTACGGGGGGCCGTGTTTATGTTTGCAGCGGGAGCCGTGATTATTATCACGGCTGTTTCAGTTCCTGACAGCGCAAGGTGTGCCTTCTGTTGAGTCTGAGTCCGTCTTGTGGAAGCAACAAACAAACAAACAAAAAATTAACAATGAGCTCACAACCTGAACCCTGCACTTGGGTCAAATCAACACCCCCATGTTCCCCTTCACAAAGTAGGCCATACCCGTGCAGGCCCTACCCGTAGTTGAACCCTGTTCCCCCGTACATACCCTTGTCCCCTTCATCCCGCTACATGCCCCTCACCTGTTCCCTTGCAGCCCCCCACATTCACCTGTTCCTTGCCCCCTACACTCCAATGTTCCGTAGCCCCCTACCTACATTACTCCCTGTCCCCATTCACGGCTTTGCTATACAAGAGGTCTCAACCAAGCAAAACACAAAACCAGCTATGTCAGGAGTCAACTCCAGACCAAGTTAGCAGGACACGCCCCCTGATGACTGAAATCACACAACCCCGCCCATGCGGGCCAACCCCATGCGGGCTCTTGCACTTGCGGAGTCCTTTCCAACCATATGACTGCATACCCATTGTACAGGCCACACAACACAGCCCAACAGAGAGTTTAGCCAGATGCAACCCGGTTTAGCAGATACAGTAACAGAGCTTGGACCCAGTGGTGGCTTACAAAGTTGGCAGTCCAGAACAAAGCAACTTCTAGAAGCCCTGCCGACCCAAGCCCTCAACCCTACCATCTGTGGTATTGTGGTTTGGCTCTCTTGCATTACTTGTAACTTTTTAGCCCCACATTCTCCCTCAAGACCATCCAGGATCAGATCTTTTAGCATTAACCCAGCACTTGGGCCCGCCGCCAGAGGTAATAAAACCCTAATGTTTCCATACCTTGAGACACTTCAGGGTTTTGTTACCTCTGCTGCCGCGGCTGCGGCCGCGCTTTCAAAGGTGACAAGCATTTAGAACAATGCCCCATGCCAAACCCTACACCCTAAAGCAATGAACCCCTGCAACCCCACTGCCATCCTACATCCTACATCCTACCTCAAGACCATGGCAGGAATTGGATCCTTCAGCACTATCACAGCATTTCACCCTGCTCAGCTCTCGCCCACACAAATTCCAGCTATTCAATACGGAGGTCGGACCCAGACGCCCATATAAAACAATGCGACAGAACCACTGTGAGCTCAGTCGCCTCTCCCTTAACTTACGCAGGCTGGATCTGTGGCAGAGGCTCTGCCTCTTCCTCAGTTACTCAACTAGCCTGGCGTAGCTCTTCTTCTTCCAACAGAACCACTGCCCAACCCTACACCCTAAAGCAATGAAACCCTACAACCACTGCCCAACCCTACACCCTACCATCCAGAGCCATCCAGGGATTGGATACTTCAGCACTATCACTTTCCTCTGATCAGCTCTTGGCCACACAATTTCCAGCTGTTCAATATGGAGGTCACCAGAACTCCTGCATAAAACACTTCACTCACACGCGGCTAACAAACTGGTGGGAGTCATGTGGCGGGTCGGCTGCACGGCCCAACAGCTGTGCATTGATCGACCTTAAATACATAACACTTCCAACACAACCACTCGCTGGCCTACATCTAGAGTGGTGGAACTAGTTGTTTGTCCCCTAGTCTTCCTGCAGTAGATACACCCAGAACTGATAACACTGCAAAACGCAACCAGCAGGTCCACGAACTGCGGCAACAGGAAAATTGAAAGATTGTTTTCAGATATTCGAAGGAGGCCTGTGCAATATGAACTGTCCTGAGAACACACTTTGCAAGGCATCTCATGCCCAGAACAAATCAAAGCAAACAAACCAGAACATAAGGTGTGGCTGCACCAAGGCAGCTAAGTCGAAATGAACAGCCTCAACCAGGCATCCTTTACTCAACAGCTTTCAGATCCCAGGGCCCATGTCATCACCTGCATAATTAGCTCCAACATAATTACTTTATTGTCATGCGGCTGGTGCTGCACGGCCCAACCCAGCTGTGCAGTGATCTATCTCATATCTTGAGCTCCAACATTACAACTTTTGCTTTAACCACATCATGCCTCCTCGGTAACCATGATTGAAGTGCACAAGTAAACCTTGTCACTTTTCTGAGCATACTTGAGTATATTGTACTGTCTACGAAACGAACAGCCTCAGCCAAGCAGTCTTTACTCAACAGCTTGATGTGCAGGGCCCATAGCACAGTCCGAAAGATGCAGACCCAGGGTTTAGGGCTTAAAGCCGAAACCCCAAACCACCACCGACCTAAACTGCACCCCGTCACCAGTCCAACAACTGGCAAACAGCAGGAGCAAATGATGAGATGCAACCATTGCTATTACGGTGTCATAGCTCAAGCAACCAAACAAACATATAAGCTGCAGGAATCGGAAGATGGCTGATACATCGAACCAACCAAACACACCATCGTCGGGTGGATCCAGAGACAAAGCCTTTGTCTTTGGACTTCCCCCCTTAAGGAAGGGGGGAAGTCCAAAGACAAAGGCTTTCCCAGACCACCTTCCAGTACTCATACCATGCTCGATCACCTTGCTGTTTTTCGTGAGGGCTTGAGGTGCAGGGCCTATGGCACTTTTTGGTATGGCATATCATGGAATGCAATAGTAATGCTCAATCAGCCCTTTGTCTTTGCAACCCCAAATGTCTTCATACCCAGGACTAACAAACAGCCGACACTAGCACTAGCTGACAACCCCAACATTCAAGAACTAATTAAGCTGTGGCAACCAAAAGAGGTCCTGCCAAACCCTTGGTCAAAACCCTAGGTCAAAACCCTCCATTCAACCACCAACCAGTACTGACACCCAGATTGATGTGCCCAGCTAAACCCCAGAGCAAGCAACAGAAACTTGACTTCCTCACAGCAGTAACTCAGCATTACCCCATTCTCATGTTAACATACATTTGTCGCGTATCTGAATACATTGCCCTACCAGTACCGCTTCCAAGGTACCAGACTGATATGTTAATGTAGTGGTGTGAAGTGTGCTGTGGAGCATGTTCAAACCTAAGAGGGATCAGTTGTGGGATTAGTACTACCTGTCCAACTGATCCCTCACCTTGTGAAGACATATACAACCTGATTTAACTACGACCACACAGCGAGAGAAAGTCAGCCAAACAAAGACACCCATATGATTCAATTTGAGGATTTTACACCATGTGCACCATGCTTACTGGAAACATTTTGCTTCCAGAACCTACATGGTAGAGGCCACGAGGCCAGGTCTCCTGACCTCAGTCGCCTCTCCCTTAACTTACGCAGGCTGGGACTGTGGCAGAGGCTCTGCCTCTCCCTCAGCTACTCAACTAGCCTGGCGTAGCTCATCTTCTTCTTCCAGAACCTCGCACGACTCTACCCTGATTTGATTACCTGTACCAACCTCCATGCTTACTGCAATTGCGATCAACATGATGCATACCACACAACACTAACCCCCAAACACACCCATGCCCGCTCACAGCAACTTGCAACCACTTATCTGTCATGCCCTTGCTTATGAGCCACTTAGCACACAACTTGAGTATCAAGCATCAACCTCTATGCAAGCTACGTTGCCAAATAGATGGATTGGCTGCTCTTATAGTCTGTAGTATTGCAATCACGCTGAGTAAGACAAAGGGAGGTCGCCCCGGCCAGCTCTGGTCATTTCAGCCTTTCATGCAGCCACTGACCCCAAAAGAAGTCTTTTGCCCTGGTTGTTTGTTCTCATCCTCATTCCCATCCTCCATGTATAGCAGCTGAACCTGTGCCTGGGGCAGGATGCACCTCTCCCCCCTGCCCTCTCTAATACCCCCTCTCCCCTAGTGCAGCCACACCTTCAAGGTATGTCTGCTTGATTGTTGAAATCCTGTTTATCAGCTGGTCCCTTTGCCTGACCCTGGCCCCACCATGCACCTCCCTCTGTTACCATATATCACACTGCAACCAGGAACATGCCTAGCGTAATTCTCCCCTTCATTGCTAACCCTAAGGATTCCCTCATCACTGCTGCAAGATCAGCCCCCTATGTGGCGTCCCGTAACACAAGCAGTACATGCACTAGCATCCAACGCACTGTCCGCCGGTACCATTGATGGCTGTTCTTCCCGATGCTTGTGTTCTTGCACAAACCACCCATTGCCACAACCACAACCAGCAGCAGCCCCAGCAACAGCAGCAGCAGCAGCTCCAGTTCATGCTGCTGGTTTCCTTCCCCTGCCGCCACCGCTGCTGTCATTAGCCCCCAATCTGGCGTCCCGTGAGATAAGCAGTACTAGCATCCAATGCACTGTCCGCCGCTACCATTGATGGCTGTTTCTCCCGATGCTTGTGTTCTTGCACAAACCAGCATTTACCACCACCACAACCAGCAGCAGCCCCATGACCAGCAGCAGCACCATTTCATGCCGCTGGTTTCCTTCCCCACCGCCGCTGCTGCCATCAATTCCTCGCAGGATTCATCCCATTGCCGCCTCCCGTGCCAGAAGCAGTACAGCTACCAGCCTGCATGGCACAGTCCAACCACTACCAGTGCTGTTGCTCCTGCTGCTTGTGGGCATCAACTCATCCACAAGCCGCCGCTGACGCTGCTACTGCTGTCACTGCTACAGGACTTCAGCCGCCGGCATGGCGTCCCATGCCACAAACAGTACCAGCCTCCATCTCTACCGCAGCTACAGTTGCTCCTGCAGCTTTTGTTCCTGCACAATTGGCCCACCACCACCACGACCACCACCACCACCACCACCACCACCACCAGCAGCAGCAGCAGCAGCAGCAGCAGCCCCTGTGGTTCCCCTGGCCCGATACTGCCACTTTGAGACTCCTTGTGAGACATAACTTATCGGAGACATCCTGCACCATTACCACGGCTGCTGCGGCTGCTGCTGCTTGCGTTCCTGCACAATCGGCCCATCACCACCACCACCACGACCACCACCAGCAGCAGCAGCAGCGCCTGCGGTACCCCGATACTGTGGCATGAATGTAACATTCCCCTTCATTGCCAACCCCAAGAATCTCCTCAACCCACTGCTGCTGCTACTGCTAGCACCCACCACATACCCATGCATCCCATCATCACCAGCCGCCGCCGTAGCAGCAGCCGCCGCCGCCGTCAGATCAGTCAGATCATCATCATCATCACCTCCGGCAGCAGCAGCAGCCGCCCGGCAGTCATCACCTGCTGATGCTGCTGCTGCCAGTGGCGGCTGCTCCTGTGACAGCGGCACTGTTGATGATGACTGCGCCTCCTCCTCCGAGGTTTCCATCACTTGCGGCAGCTTCGGCGGCGCCAAGTGATGACGTCACGTGATGACTCATCAACAAGCAGCCGCCGCCGCTGCTGCCGTCACTGCTGCAGGACCAGCCCCCGGCATTGGCGTCCCATGCCACAAACAGTACCAGCCTCCATCCCTACCAGTGCTCTTGTTGTTGCTGCTGCTGCTGCTTGTTTTCCTGCACAATCGGCCCACCACCACCACCACCACCAGCAGCAGCAGTGCCTGGGGTACCCCGATACTGTGGCATGAATGTAATATTCCCCTTCATTGCCAACCCCAAGAATCTCCTCAACCCACTGCTGCTGCTACTGCTAGCACCCACCACATACCCATGCATCCCATCATCATCATCATCAGCCGCCGCTGCCGTAGCAGCCGCCGCCGTCAGATCACTCAGATCATCATCATCATCACCTCCGGCAGCAGCAGCAGCCGCCCTGCAGTCATCACCTGCTGCTGCTGCCAGTGGCGGCTGCTCCTGTGACTGCGCCTCATCCTCCGAGGTTTCCATCACTTGCGGCAGCTTCGGCGCCAAGTGATGACTCATCAACAAGCAGCCGCCGCCGCTGCTGCTGCCATCAGTGCTGCTGCCGCCTTCAGCCGCCAGCTGGTGCCGCAGCTGCTCGTGCTGCAGCTGCTGCAACTGCCGCAACTGCAATTGCAAGTCCGCCCGCTGCTGCCACTCCCTATCCTCCTGCTGCTGCTGTTGTATTGACGGACCAGCACCGGCACCAACAGCAGCAGCAGACCTGCTGGGGCCGGCTGCTGCTGCTGCTGCTGCCACTCCTCCCCCTGCTACTGCCAGAACTACATCCCCTGCCGCTCCTGCCGCCCCCGCTCCTGCTCCTCCTGCTGTTGCTGCTGCTGGTGTTGCTGGCAGTTGTTGTAGCACGATTGGGTTCTCCCTCAGATGTTGGAGCATCTCCTCAACCTGCTTAAACGCCGGCCTGCAATGGAATATAACAGTCAAAGGGTTAGATCAGCCAAAAAAGAAGCTGTTCAGTTTGTTTTATAACTATCACAATCTAAAATCTCCAGCCACCCCCCAACCCTCATTCACCGCTTCCTTTGGGCCTCTCTTTATGAATACATGTGTGGATCTTTGGCAAATCGCAAACCCTAAACCCTAGTTAACAACTACCTATACCACATAACCCACAACACCACATACCTTGAATGGGAGTTGTCCGCCCAGCAAAGCTCAGCTAAAGACTTGAGACGTGACAGTTGGGGTTGTTGCTGCTGTATCCTGCTTGCACCGGGGCCTCGTTAATCTACAAAACCCTTGACTTGCCATAATTCCCGTGTGGGATTGGGAGAGGCGCCGGATTAACCAAGTACAGCTGACCCTTTTTGTAAGATAAGGACAAGCATACGAGGAACCCAGCCTAGCACCCTAAAGCTGGCAACTTTCGGAGGCGACATTTAGGTAGACTACGACGATTCGGTCTCGCTATCGCCTTCCGTATTGTGGGTCAGCTCTTGCATTTACTTGTCCTTTTGAACCCAGCCTAGCACCTTATTTTGAATGGGGGTTGTCCCACCAGCAAAGCTCAGCCAACGGTATAAAAGACCGGTATCAGGAAACCCTTAACAAACACTAACGAGATTCCGGCTTAATGGCTCAAACCACTACCTTGAATGGGGGTTGTCGCCCAGCAAAGTTCAGCTTAGGACATTTCCTGCAACCAATTTCCAATCATCGACATCTTCAAACATTTTATGGGGTTCCTCCCTCTCCCTCCCTGCCATAGCCCACCCTTTCCTGCACCAACTCCCCCAAAAACGAACTTCTAGGGGAAAGTCAAGGGACCCTACCTTGAACGCAGCCTAGCACCCTACCTTGAATGGGGGTTGTCCGACCAGCAAAGCTCAGCCAAGGACTTGAGACGTGACAGTTGTGGATGAGATTTAACCTCGGAGGGCCAGCTGGGTCGGAGGGACATGTGAACCACACCATGACCTAACAACACCTGCACATGGGAGCAGGGTTTAGGGCGGCAGCATTAGGGTTTAGTCCATGCTCAGGGTTCAGGCATAAGAATTAAGGGCTTAGACAGTGCTCAGGGTTTGGGCAACACAATTAGGGTTCCATACATGCTCAGGGTTTAGGACTGGATTAGAAGGGTATTAATGCTACAAAGATTCTGGAAGACTGGGTTTCTGGGCCTAAGGGGGTTTCAGCTACCAGGGCTTAGTGTTCATTACGCACTGCTCAGGAGAAGGGTGCATTATGGCATAATAATTATTTTTACATCTCATGATATGCCATAGCAAGAAAAGTGCCATATGCCCCGCACCTCAAGAACGATGGCACTATCAGTCAGCAAACAATATCCGATTGTCTCCGCTCTCTTCACCTTAGCTCTCAGTATCGGTTTCTCTCAACACACACTAACAAACTGGTTGGAGTCATGTGTCGGGTGCTACACGGCCCGATAGCTGTGCAGTGATCTATCTCATATAAGTCAGCAAACCGTATTGTCCAGCGCTCCTCCTTTCCTCTGACAGACCCTGCTTTTCTCGTTCGCATGCTCCCCTGCTTTGATTACCTGTACCAACCCCCAGGCTCCTCCTTTTCTCACAAGAAGTGCACCCATCGGCAAGAGGCCAGGCAAAGTAGATAAACATTATAACAATAAGGTCATCAAATGTATTCAAATTTCAGGGGGACACCTGAACCACCCATGAACCCATGCACCTCCCAGCTGGCAACTTTAGGAGGCGGCATTCAGGTACGAAGATTTGGTCTCGCTATCCCCTTTCGAATTGTGGTTTAGCTCCTGCATTTATTCGTATTTTCGACCACCCATGAACTAGCAGCACTTGCATGATGCCCCATCCATGCCCACCCAAGATCGCAAAACCACATCATCATCTACAAAAGTACACTCCCCTCCCGGCCCCCCTGCCCCCGTCTCCCCCATGGTCCCCCATCCCCCCCCAGTAGCCCCCCCCCCATGCCCCCATGTACCCCTTCCCCAGCCCCCCC
>OY744512.1:1444637-1501454 GCA_963556185.1 Pseudopediastrum boryanum | reverse complement strand
ACACCTGCCTGCCGCCGTCGTCACCACCCCCGCCGCCGCCGTCATCACCCGCCTGCCGCCGTCGTCACCACCCCGCCGCCGCCGCCGTCATCACCCCGCCTGCGCCGTCGTCACCACCTTCGCTGCCGTCGCTGCTGCTCCGGCTGCTGTACGTGCCACTGCTGCTGCTGCTGCTACAGCTGCTGGCGACTGTTGTTTTCAGCAGCACATTGGAGGCTTTCAGATCGCCGTGGATTATGTGATGGCCGTGCAGGTACGACATTGCGGCGGCTACGTGCACTGCAAGAGTCATCACCGCCCCCTCATGACTCAACCCGTGGAGGGGTCAAACAGCCGCTGCTCATCCAAGGCTTGACGGAGGGTGCCCTAAAAAGTGGATAAACAAGCAAAGAAAAAAGCATGTCAGGCATGGGCACTGTTGGCAACGCAGATAACAACCTCATTCTTGGTTCGTTGCAAAGTATTGGAGGATGGGAGGCAAAGTAAATACGGGGTCGTCTTTAGTACTCGCAGGTGTGTAGGGGCCATCACCGCCCCCTCGTGACTCAACCCGGTGGAGGGGTCAGGCAGCCGCTGCGTTTCAAGGCTTGACGCAGGGTGCCCTGAAGGATAAAACACAGCACATTTGTTACAACAAAAAAAACAATAAATTTATGTGCATTTGTACTACATTCCCATACTGCACATGTGTGCTAAGAGCAAAAACACCCTCATGGCTTAACCCGGTGGAGGGGTCAGACAGCCGCTGCGTTTCAAGGCTTGACAGAGGGTGCCCTGAAGGATAAAACACAGCACACTTATTACAACAAAAAAACAATAAATTTATGTGCATTTGTACTACATTCCCATACTGCACATGTGTGCTAAGAGCAAAAACACCCTCATGGCTTAACCCGGTGGAGGGGTCAGGCAGCCGCTGCGTTTCAAGGCTTGACAGAGGGTGCCCTGGAAGACACACACAGTATGTTTCTCGACTTAACACTTAAACATGGTGGGTTGGTGAAACTTTCGCTGCAAGCAGAAAAGAACATTTCTTGCAACATGGCAAGTCGTAAGCGTTTAGCGTCGCAAGTCACAGGAGGTGAGCTGCGGTGGGGCTCTTTGCTACGGTCGGGAAAATCCTTCGGGTATTCATCAAATGACAAAGCTGTAAACGTACAAGAGCAACCACCAGCGTCGAGGGACTCCAGGAAGTTGTCAAACAACAAGCATCGCTAAAAGCAAGAGCTAAACCATAATAGCACAGCTGCTAGCGAGACCGAGTCGTCCTCCCTGACGCCACACTCCCAAAAGTTGCCAGCTGGCCAATCCCGCGACGCCACGCAATCACAACACAAAAACAGCTGCGGAGGTTGTGCTAAACCCTCGCTGGCCCCCCAAGACCACGACAGATGCAAACACACCCCTGAAACTTGTATGGTGGCAGTACTCTATGATACGTTGCAACTGTTATGGTTTGAAGCCCCTCAGCAGCATGTGCTTGCAAAACAACCCCAGCCTAATTGCTTTCATCCACAATCAGTTGCAACTGCCGTAGAATCAAAGCCCTCGCAGGGGAAACATGTACTTGTCGTTTGAACCCAACCTGTTGTTTGAACCCCAAAGCCCTAATATGATTAAGCAAAGCCCTAAAACACACCTGAGCGCAGTACTCCATGATAAACTGCAACTGCCACGGAATCAAAGGCCCCTGAGCAGCCTGTGCATCTTCACCCCAATCGCATACCCAAAGCCCCAAAACCCTAAATTGATTAAGCAAAGCCCTAAAACCCACCTGATCGCAGTACTCCATAAAAAGCTGCAACTGCCATGGAATCAAAGCACCCGGAGCAGCATGTGCTTGCCCTTTGAACCCCACCTGCCCCCTAAACCCCGAACCTCTAAAAGGCTTAGCAACGCCCTAAACCCACCTGATCGCAATACTCCATGATCAGCTGCAACTGCCATGGAATCAAAGCACCCGGAGCAGCATGTGCATGCCTCTTCACTCCCCCGGGTCCCATCAACGGCGTCAAACGCACATTATGTACCGCCACAATATTCGGATGAGTCATTGTAGTGCTCACCTGCATATAGACAGGGTTTAGGGCGGTAGTGTTAGGGTTTAGACAGCAATTAGGGTTTAGGGCGGCATATCAGGGCTTGAACAGCACTCAGAGCTTATAGCGGCAGTATCATGGTCTATACAGCACCTAGGGTTTAGGGCGGCAGTATCAGGGTTTAAACAGCACTCAGGGTTTAGGTATAAACATCAAGGGTTTAGACAATGCTTAGGGTTT
Source organism: Pseudopediastrum boryanum (assembly GCA_963556185.1). NCBI lineage: Eukaryota > Viridiplantae > Chlorophyta > Chlorophyceae > Sphaeropleales > Hydrodictyaceae > Pseudopediastrum > Pseudopediastrum boryanum. The sequence goes on along the minus strand of OY744512.1, from coordinate 1,499,175 downwards.
AGCAGTACTCACCGCTGCCTCTTGTACTGCCATCCGCTCGCGAGTACAAGTGTTACTCAGTGCCGATGCCGTAGCCGATGCCGACGCCGGCAGCTGAAGCGTCTTCACCGCAACTTCCCGCCCCCTCCACTTCGCCATGTACACCGTCCCGAAACTCCCGGTGCCGAGAACTTCCCGTAACTCCAGATCTTCTTCATCCTGCTCCGCCGCACTCGGACAGGTTTTAATCACCCCATCTTCCCCCACCTCAACTCCAATTACCGGCGCCTCCGGTATACTCCCCGAGGAATGCTCCCCCTCCTCCCCACGCTCCCGCAACCTCCCTTTCCCCCTATTCCTCTTATGTCGCGACCGATGACCGCTGTGCAAGGATACCACCGGCCCACTTCTCTCACTCCCGTCGTTACTATCCCCGGGCGCTTTACTTGACCCCACCCCGCTCTCACTTCCACCTTCGTCGGTGGAAGCCGTACCCCCGCCGGAGCCCCCACCCACACTACCACTACCGGCTACAGCCGCCGCCGCCACCGCAGCAGCAGAGATCGCCGCAGCCCCTAAACCCTCACTGCTCCCCCCTAAACCCTCGCTGCTTCCCATGTCCGCACCATCAGCAAAACTCCGCCCCCCACTCCCCCCTAAACCCTGCTGTTGGTGCTGCCCCCGAAGAGCGCTCCGTTGCTTTTTACTAGTGATGTCTTGCATGCGATTACTAATCGCCTGGCTCAATTTGGTTACCTTGGTCAATCTTTCGGCCTCCCAAGGGGCTCTAGCTTCCCTCCTACTACCACCCCCTGGTGTAACCCCTTTGGGTTCCCCATGACTGCTAAACCCTGAGCCCTTAGATCCCCCACCCCCGCCAGCAGTTGCAGCAGCAGAAGCCTCACTGCTCCCTGAATCAGCCGTCCTTTTCAAGCTCAGCCCCGACTTGGTGTAACTAGTGGGGTCACCCGGTGTCACCCGGTGTAACTTCCCACCTCCCACTTGATACTTCCCTCCATCCGTAACCTGTTCCGCCCCAGCCCCATCACATAGTCCCAGTGCCTCGCCCGCATCCAGATCTTTGCTGTCACTACGAGTGTCACTGCAGTCACCCGGTGACACCTGAGTCACCGGCAGCAGCGGTGACTTGCCCGAAACAAGCTGCTGCTGCTGCCGCTGATGCCGCCGACGCCGCACCGCAAGCACTGCTACTGCTATACCCACTGCTGCTACTGCCACAGATCCCGCTACAACAATAGCTATAGCCCAAGCCGGCAGTAGCAAATCATTCGGCCAGCAGTAGCCCGGCCCCAAGGCCCTCCCTTGATCCGGATCCGCAATAAATGTAACATTATCCCCTCTAAGCCCTGGGCCCTGGTACGTCTGCACAAAAACCCCATTCCCCTCTGCTACCACCCTAAACCCTTGAAACTGCAACTGCCAACCGCCAGTAAGCGGTACATTGTACTGCTCCCTCCCATGCGCCAGCTGTAGCACATGGTCAAACTCCGGTTTCGGCAGTAGCAGTGTTGCTGCACTGAGTGACAAACTCCCCGGCCCGGACGTATCTACCGCGTGCATCATAAGTGTCCATACCGCCGTACTTGATTTCCTTGCACACCACCCCCCAACGAGCTTCAACCCCTCCCCTTGCGGCAGCCCCGCTAGCGTAACTTTCCGGAGGATCAGCGTCTCCGGTTCCGCGGTACTGGGCAACCGAAAGAGTGACCGCTGCTGTCGGAAGTCCATAAGAGTGAGGGCCGACACACCCGGTGCCCCCGCTACCGCTGCTTCCGCTAACGCCCTCCCCGCCGTCACCACCTCCTCCGGTGGCACTAGTGCCGCCACACCTAAGTCACTGGTGACACTGGTGACACTAGTGACACTGCCGTTGACCGGTGCCACCGGTGACTGCAGCAGCAGCCGCTTGCCGCTGGGGATCCCGCTGCTGCTGCCGCTACTGCTGCTGCTGCTGTTTGATCCCAGCAATCCATACAGCGGCAGCTCACCCACCACGTCACCGATCAAGCTACTGCTAGTGTCTTGTAGTAGCATTCCCCCCGGAGTTACGGGCCAGGGCACAGAGGGGTCGGGGCCCAAATCCATAAATGGCACACCCAGGATTAGAATGCGGCGCCGGTCTTGAACATCCGACACCTGCAGGCCTGTCTGCGATCAGGAAAAAATCAGTTTTTAGTTAATGATTGGTAAAAGTAAAATAGGACCTAAACCCTACCTCCCACACCCCATCTCCTAAACCCTACCCCCACACCCCATCTCCTAAACCCTACCCCCCACACCCCATCTCCTAAACCCTACCCCCCACACCCCATCTCCTAAACCCTACCCCCCACACCCCATCTTCTAAACCCTACCCCTCCACCACGCAACAGTGATTGCGCAACAATGCCCCCATTAGCCGTATCAAGGGGTGATCCCATCCAAATCTGTGCCTACTAAACCCTACAGGTCCGGACCCCCTGTACCCTACAAGTTTGTACCTCCTAAACCCCACAAGTGCCTGCATATGGCCTCCAGAATTCCTGTATCCCTCCCCCCTGCCCCCTACATACCACTATTTGCGAAACGTCGTCCATAGTAGCCATACACAAAGGTGCCGCTTCTTGGTCCATTCGTAATTTCATAAGCCCTAACCACCCCACCTCCATTCACCATTGATCACACAACAGCGTCCACAGTAGCCACTTGAAGACGCTATTTTCTGAACCACAATGAAAACCCTGCAAGTGTGTACCTCCTAAACCCTACAAGTGCCTGGATACGTCCCCTAAACCCTTACATACCCCTCCCTCCCCCGCCTCCCAAAAAAACGCTCACCACTGATTGTGCAACATCATCCACAGTAGGCATATTCATAAGGATGTGTGGGTTTCAACACCCCACCTAACCTCCTAAACCCTCCTCTCCGGCCCCCCCCCCCCAAAAAAACCACTTACCACTAGTTGTGCAACGTCGTCCACAGTAGCCATATAAGGAGGGGCTGCTTTTAGATCGATCCAAGTCCTAAAACCCCCCAAGTCTGTACCTCCTAAACCCTACAAGTGCCTGCATACGTCCCCTAAACCCTTACATACCCCCCCAAAAGAACACTTACCACTAGTTGTGCAACATTGTCCACAGTAGCCATATAAGGAGGAGCTGCTTTCGGATCCATGCGAGCCGCATAAAGCTCATCGTCCCAATGTGGCATAGGGACTCGCGGGAACAGCTGGGGTTTATATGTTGTGCGCACATCCTGTTGTAACAACATCTTTGCTACCATGATCGTGGTGGTGTAGTATTCAGGATCAGGGGAAGCAGAAACCTGAAGCAAGACCAACATAACCAATATCATTTCAGGGTTCAGGGTTTAGGGCTTCAGCATTAGACTTGTTTATCTCGAGTTTATCTTGCTGCAGCAACAACTTCACTATCATGATTGTGATTGTGTAGTATGCCGGGTTAGGCATTAGGGTCTAGGGTTTAGGCTTTTAGGGTTTAGGGTTTTAGGGCATAGGTTGTCCATCTTGCTGCAGTAGCATCTCTGCGACCATGATTGTGGTGGTGTAGTACTCAAGGTCGTGAGAAGCAGAAACCTGAAGCCACACGAACAACACAGATAAATGCATTATAGTCTAGGGTTTAGGCTTTGAGGGTTTGGGGTTTTAGGGTTTAGGCTGGTTTGTGCTCTGTTCATCTTGTTGCAAAAAGAATGATCGTGGTTGTGCAGTATTCGGTGGGGGTGGGGGGGTTTAGCAGAAACCTGAAGGGAGACAGACACAGAGGATTTTAACTTCTGGAGGCAACATGACAGGGTTTGTGCGTAGTGAAAACCGTACCAGAATGACAAACGGCCACCAAGCACATACTAGGTGTCTTGCAGGAACCGATTTTGGGTGCAAGCACATGGGAGGCCCACTAGGAGAAAGGCTGAAAAGGGCTGAGGGCTACATGTGACTCCAGTTACCATCACAGGTTTGATTCGATTTAGCAATGGTGGTATGGGCCCTGAGTAATGAGGGTTCTCTGTAACCCATGGTATGTGCCTCTCTCGAACGGGGGTAAAATGCAGATAAAGATCATTGTGGCAAAATTACTGCCGCAGCAAACTAAAATTAAGACCAACACGCCTAAACCCTTAGACTCCCGACTATCTTCACGGCATCACTCTCCCCTGCTTGTATAACCTGTATCCAACCTCTAGGTTCCCCCGTACCCTTAAAACCTAACAACAATCAGTCACCCTTGGACCCTCATTACTCACTGCCCATGCCGTCACTGCAGGTCCCCCACTATCCTTAAACTATCCTTATCAATAAAGAGTCCCCAAAGGCACAAAGGCAAAAGCTGTGGGAGAAGCTGACTTCTGACCCTGATGTTGCTGCAAGATGTCAGATATTGGATGGCAAATCTGATGAGGAGAAGCTGCATAGCATGCTTAATGAAGAGTTCTGGGGTGTAGACGTCGATGAGGAGTCTGGCTTAGTATATGGCCCTTTCAAGCATGCATTTAAGTGTATAGCTAAATATGCTGCAGCTGCTTGGAAGATTAGGAATGCTTATGCTCACCCTTCTGATGTGGCGTGAGGTCCAACCAATGGGGTTTGTTACCAACTATTGCTTGCACCCGGGCTTACAAGCCCTCCTTGCTTTCTTAAGTAGGAGGGAGGCTCTTACCCCCATTGGGGCAGTGGAGGTTTTGGGTGATTTTGACCTAGCTGCTGGACCTCATGTCTAGGCATATATATGTTGTCATACATGTCGAAGTTTACCCGTATTCTGTTCCACCTCGTTGTTCTTTGTGACAGCTTGAGGTGCGGGGCCTATGGCACTTATTGCTATGGCATATCATGAAATGTAATAATAATATCCTTAAACCCTAACAACAAATAATTGCCCTTAAACCCTCATAACCTCTCATCACTGACCGCCTATGTTTTCAATCAAAGTCATTGTTTCATTCGAGCAGTCTTCCTGCCCACCTCCCAGCTAAGGCCACAAAATCATAGTAACCTAATACCCCTAAACCCTACTATCCTTGCATGAAACCCTTACCACTAAACCCTAGCAACAATAAATCACCAGTAAACCCTCATTACTCACCGCCCATGCCGTGAATCGGGGTCCCCCTTTCATCCAAGCAGTCTTCTTGCCCAACTCCAAGCTGACAACCCTAAACCTCCAGTAATAGTTCGCTACCCTTAAACCCTAGCAACAATTGGTTACCCTTAAACCCTCATTACTCACCGCCCATGCTGTGATACGGGGTCCCGTTTTCATCCAAGCAGTCTTCTTGCCAAGCTCTGCATCTTGGCTCTGAAACATAAAGGCCCAGTTTCTGAGGAACTCAAATTCAGGAATTGAATAGAGCACCACCGTGCAATTCCGTACCACCTGCCGCTGCTGACTCCTGTACCACATTAAAACACAATCTTCTTAGCATATACCAGTAACACATATATTGGGGCTTCAGGGGTCAATTGCTAGGTCTTAGGAGTGTTTCATAAGTTATAATCATGAGGTGTAGCTTTGGCATCATGAACCGAATAGAGCACCGAATAGAGCACCACCAGCGCATGAAATCCTCACAAGATTCCCCCGCATCAATCCCCACTGCTGCACCCCTCATTCCTGCTTGTTCCCCCACATGTACACGCATCCTTGGGGAGGTGCCACTCCCGAACCCCCAGCCCCAGCTTGCCCTGCTTCCTGCCCCTTCTGGGGGCGCCTAGGCCCCCCAGATCCCCCGCTTGGAGGCTGTCGCTGCCGGCCCCATCTTAACGCTAAACCCAAGAATCCCTAAACCCTCAACCCTCATTTCTTAACCCTGCATATCTCTCCGAACTCTGCAAGGTTTCCACCATGAGACCCCCCACCATAACCCTCTTCACCCCCCCCCCTCCACTCCCCTGTTCCTCTCTTTATGTCTCACCCCCTCCCTTTCCTCCTCCCCTCCCCTCCCCAACCCCGCTAAAACACCCCCTCTCCCCCCCCCTCAACCCACCTGTTATACACCAACAGCCAGAAATTCAAACTGTTCACAAGTGACACTCCCCCAGCAATCCTGCCACTCTCTCGGTCGCCATACGCCAGATTCTCAAGGTACAAGTTATGGAACGTAATGTTCCCATACGGCGCATGAACCCTCACCAAATTTACCCGCATCCCCCAATCGATCCCCACCGCCGCACCCCCCATTCCCACCAAATACACCGGCCGCCGTAGATCAATTCCCCCCTCCGGCATTTGGGGGTGCGGCGCCCACGTCACATTCCGGGTTAAATACAGGAAAATCGGAATAGGGGTCTCTAAACCGCCGTGCTGAAGCAGTATAGGGTTAAAGGTGCCGTTATTCACCGATAGGAAGAAATTTTCTGATAATACCGACGGCTGGAGGGGTCCCGGGGGGAGCGGTAAAGCTGACAGAAATACGCCGGACATTCGGAGGGAGGTCTGGGATTGGCTCCATGTGTTAATGAAGAAAAATGTGCTGTTGTCCTGCGGAAGAAAGGCAGCAGCAGCAGCAAGTAGGTGGTTAGGGTACTTATAGCGTTTTGGGTGTAGGTAGGGTAAGAGGGTTAGGGGTTAGGTAGGACAAGGTCCATTGCTAAGAAGAAAAATGTGTTGTTGTCCTGTAGGAGGAAACACAGCAGCAGCAGCGAGGAGGTGGTCAGGGTGTGAGTAGGGCTTTAGGGTGTGAGTAGGGCTTTAGGGTGTGAGTAGGGCTTTAGGGTGTGAGTAGGGCTTTAGGGTGTGAGTAGGGTTTTAGGGTGTGAGTAGGGCTTTAGGGTGTGAGTAGGGCTTTAGGGTGTGAGTAGGGTTTTAGGGTGTGAGTAGGGCTTTAGGGTGTGAGTAGGGCTTTAGGGTGTGAGTAGTGTTTTAGGGTGTGAGTAGGGCTTTAGGGTGTGAGTAGGGTTTTAGGGTGTGAGTAGGGCTTTAGGGTGTGAGTAGGGTTTTAGGGTGTGAGTAGGGCTTTAGGGTGTGAGTAGGGCTTTAGGGTGTGAGTAGGGCTTTAGGGTGTGAGTAGGGCTCAAGGATTAAACTCTAGGTAGGAATCACCATCAGAAACAAGAAGCGTCTTCTGAGGTTGTTTGAGAGAATATGTATACTGACAGCAATATTAGCAACTGCTAATGAAGACGTACCGTATACATTGCACCCTCTGTATGCTGCATGCCCCACTGCAACACCACCCCCCCAATAAAAAATGAACGCTTGCTCCTTTGTCTCCACCCCCATCCTGCCCCCGCTTCCTCCTTACCAATTAAACCACTGCCTCCCAAGCCTTCCTTTGCTACGTACGTTCCCTGCCTCTCACCCCACCCGCCTCCACCCCACCCTTCCTCATCCCCACTACCCATGGCACGCCGCCCACATTTCTCCCCCCCCCCCCCACCCCGCTCCCTGCTTACCATAAGAATCGCTGCCTCCCTTTGTAACACCGTGTCCCCTACTGCAGCACCACCCCTTTCACGTAAAGCTACTAATCATTAAAACAAAACAAAATAAATAAAATAAATAAAATAAAATAAAAAATGAAAAAAATGAAAAAATAGAAAACAAATCAAAAAAATGATTGTTACACGCCTGTGCTCCTCTCCTGCCTCCCTCACCCTTTCCTTGCCCCCCACTTACTCCCTCCTTCCCTCCCCTCCCCTGCCTCCCCTCCTTTCTCTACCACTCCTCTCCCCCCTTCTCCTTCCCCCGCTCCTTCCTTCCCATCCCCTGCCTCTCCCACAAAACCCCCTTTGGCCCCCCTCCTACTTACCGTGTAAACCGCTGCCTCCCAAGCCTGTACCGCCCTCTGCAACGCCGCATCTCCCCAAATCACCCCAAGAGATTTCGCCTGAATTAACCCCCCTGACCCCCCATGCAACGCCAGCAAATTTGAGGTCCGCAGATCGGAATACTGGCAGGGCGCCCGCAGCAGTGACAACATGTTGGGGGTAAAGGGGGTGTCAGGGGGCCTAGCGCTCCCAGAAACGAAATCCACCATTGTAAAAGAGGCACCTGCAAAATAGCAATAGCAAGCAGAAACATAGATATCAATGATTAATTCTAGTACATTACAGGTATGAAAAAAGAAAAAGAGCTTGCCAAAACGACATTCACCATTGTAAAGGAGGCACCTGCAAAATAGCAATAGCAAGCATGCATACCTGAATGATCTGGAGGACTAACAATAATAACATGGAGAACTATTTACAGACCCCCAACAAGAAGCGAGGCAGGGTGGAGAATTGTTCAGGGGATAAAATAAAATGACATTTGTCCTGTGAGCAAGCCTGCAGGCGTAACAAGGGTCTCAGGGGGGTTGGACCTCCCAGAAACAAAATCCACCATTGTAAAGGAGGCACCTGCAAAACAAGAATAGCAAGCAAATAACCATGGGTTCACATATATAATATAAAACACTGTAGTGTAGGCCAGGCAGGGCGGAGAAATAATAATCAGTAAATCTACATTAAAATGTGGACAGCTAGATCTCTCAGAAACATATTCACCGCTGTAAAGAAGGCAAGCACCTGCGAGGCGAGCATAAGTGATAAAGAGCTGATCAAAGTGGCATGGAATGCAACATTCGCTCCCTATGATTTCCTTAACAAGCAGTACTTGAAAATCAACGCTACTTGCATTGAACACCCCCTTACCCCTCCACTGCTTGCCTTCACCATTATTTTCTGAATTTATTAATCTCTACGCCCTGTCTGGTCTCTTTTCGAGCAAAGGAGGAGCCTTGGCCTAGACGATTTGCTGACTTTAGCGCGCCCACTACGCCCATTGGGGACCCAAAACTCTGGGGCTTGAAGGGCAGTCCTATCTTGCTTTTCATTTCCCTTTCAGTTTCGCATCCTGCTTACTAGGGCTCTTGATACATCTACTTCTACTGCCATAACACATCCTGCTTGCTTATGATCCTAAACCCTAGACCATAAGCATAGATCCCTAAACCCTAGCTGTGTGCATGACAGCACATTTGCCTGCTTCGGAGTCTTTGCACACTGCTAGTGTAGCAGATAGATGGTGTTGTTCCACCTTGTTAATTCTGTAACAGCTTGAGGTGCGGGGCCTATGGCACTTTTGCTATGCATACCGCGCAATGTTACAACAGCAGATCCCGGCAAGCTGTGTCTGCTTGAGCTGCTCCTGCTGGTGCTGCAATGTTTGCAGCAGCTCTCGTATTGGTGGCATGCCTAAACCCTAAACCCTGCTGCCAGGGCTAGGTGCTGAACTCTAAACCCTACACACTACTGCCGTCCATGTTCCTCGCTTATAAAACTGCAGAAGGCGCTGGAAAGCTGCGTCTGCGTCTGCTTCAGCTGCTGTTGCTGGTGCGGCTGTGCTTTACCCGTCGAGCTGCCAGTGCTAAACCCACATCTGGAGCCCCTTTCTTCCACCCTATTGCGACCCCAGACCATGCCTGCCTGCTTGCTCCCTTTTTCTAGAAAACAGTCTCGGCCACTGGTATCATGCAGCCCCTCGGCAGCGATTCAAATACTGCAGACATTACAAGTGGTCCCTGCTGAACTCCCAACCCCTACACCTTACTGCTGGCCATGGTACTAGGTGATGGAGCTGGGTTAGTAGCAGATAACAGGGCCTGCTGCTGCTGCTGCTGTGTGGGAGTGCATGCCCTTCTGCTGCAATTCAATATCTGCAAGTGGCCCCTGCTGAACCCTAAATCCCTACAGCCTACGGCTGGCAATGTTGATGGTGATGATGGAGAGGGACTGGTAGCAGGTAACAGGGCCTGCTGCTGGAGGTGCTGGCCCCTCTGCTGCAATTCAACTTCTGCAAGTGGTGCCTGGTGAACCCTGAACCCTAAATCCCTAAACCCTACTGCTGGTGATGGTACTATGTGATAGAGAGGGATTGGTAGCAGATAACAGGGCCTGCTGCTGCTGCTGCTGCTGTGTGGGAGTGCATGCCCTTCTGCTGTAATTCAACTTCTGCAAGTGGTCCCTGGTGAACCCTGAACCCTAAATCCCTAAACCCTACTGCTGGTGATGGTACTAGGTGATAGAGAGGGATTGGTGGCAGGTAACAAGGCCTGCTGCTGCTGTTGCTGTGTGATCTGTAGTGTGATGATTCACTGCTGATTGCTGGGTGGGATTCTTGGGGTTCCATAACCTGTGGGTTTCAAGCTGCTGGATTCAATGTAGCAGCAAGAGGTCTGCATGACAAGATGATGCATTCAAAGCCCTGACGGTTCAGCTTCTGCATGCTGACTTCTCTACCGACGCCCCCCGGTACGACCACCCCTGCTGGCAGCGAACGTGTGCACGGCTACAGGTCAGGGCTACGCCCGCTCGAGCTAGTGAGCTGTGTGTAATGAGCTAATGCACTACATGCTGCTGCGCAGTTCAGATCCAAAACTTCATGTCCCCTCTGTACCTCCTTGAGGTGGACAGGAAAACGCATCCTTCTTGCTCCAGACCACGGGCATAGGCGACAAGCTCCGGCCTGGGTCTTCAGGGGGTGTCACTGCTCCTTCGATACTCAAGCTCCTGAATAATCCATCAAGGTTGTCGATGGGCGAGAGGACGCAGTCTACCGTGGCCAGAATGGAATGCATCTTCTGTCCATCTTCTGACTGCTTTGGGCTAGGGCAGGCCGGCAAAGCCCATGTCAGCCCTGCCAGCAGAGCAAAGGCGATGCAATGGATGCATGCCTGCATTGCGTGTATGCCGCTAGGATATATTCATGATCAGGCCCGCATTTTCGGACGAACGCCGGAACTAGACAACATGCACGCAGCTTTATGCAGATATACGAATACGGGGCATAGCGAAGACACTCTATGTATCAGATGTGCATTTGGGAAACAGAGGTGTTACCAAGCTGCTGCAAGTCCTGGCAGCACCGGAAGGGCTCTCGACAAAACGAGTGACACCACACCGACAGACCACTGGGACCACACCCAAATAATTCAGCCTTGCTATCGCCCGTCTGCATAAGTACGTCCGGCTCTCTTGCTTCAAAACCATAGGCCATCCAATCTGGGCTGCTTGTACTTGGACCTCTGCCAACTGCATGCTCTACCGGGAGCCTCCCTGTCCTCCCGTGCGTCCGTCCTACAGCTGCTACTCCAATTTTCTCCCAGCTCTAGGTTGATGCCTTTCGCCGCTACTTATGGTCTCCTTGGCCGATCTACCATTGGCTGGTGGTTGCAGTGTCCTTGATCAAGACTTGAACACCCCTAGCCAGCTTTTGGCACAGCGGCTTCACGGCGTCTAATTCCTCCAACAGCTAAAACAGCGTATGTGGGAGTGGACAACCGAGTCCTCGTCCACTGGGTGTAGAAGCTCTGCACGGGTCACTTGGAGCCGTGGGGCCTAAGCACAGGCAAGCTGGGTCTGGAAGTTGGTACAGGTAGTAAAAGCAGGGGAGAGTGCGGAAGAGAATAGCAAGGTCTGGCATGCAGTGCTGAAAGCGAGAAAAGTAGGGTACAGCGAGCAAAGCAGGTTGCAACCACCACCCCAAACCTAGATCTTGTGCTGTGAGCTGGGCAAGCTGGGTCTGGGGAGCATAGATTGACAGGTAATGATATATGCAGTGTTAAAAACGGTTAAAAACAAGGATGAGGAGTGGTCGTTCGCGTCCACATGCGGTATTAGGGCAGTATTGTCAAGATGCACCAACCAACATGCATCAGCTTCAATCTGATTCCTTCCGTGCAGTAACCCCTACGTGCTACTTTCTTGGAATTGTCAAGTAAAATTAGTGCTGTGGATGCAGCGAGCGTTCTGAATTTCCTGATATGTTAACACCAGACTTGGAAAGGTACCTCGCTCCCCATGACAGTTGTGCATGGAGCCCTTGCCTTCACATGCTTGAGGTGTCCTTTCTTACTACTGCATTTTCCGTGCTGTGCCACAGCAAAACATGCCATAGGCCCCGCACCTCAAGCTCTTACGGAAGCAGCGAGGTAAAACAGGATACAAGTTGTCTTCGGCATGTATCCAAAATAATGACAACAATTGCCTAGACACATGTCCATTCTCAGCAACTTAAATCACCTTCCCAGCTACAGTGTGGCACGCTTGTTGCTACCTAGGAAAAATCACATAAATGGGCCTTCAAGCTGTCAATTGAAGATTTCATTAGAAGCCATGAAGTTATCTACACAAAGGCAGGGTGGCCGACCCCACTGAAAAACTGGTTGGAGTCATGCTTGGGTGCTGCACGGCCCAGAGGGCTGTGCAGTGGTCTCTCATAACACAAAGGCAGGGTCGGGGACTTCCAGTTTTTGGGCAGAAATTTTGGACAAGGCATGGATTTGCCCATGTCGCCGGGTAAATAAATGATAATTGATGCGCTACGCTCGTATAGGGCTGGCCCTTAACTAAAGCAGGGGATAATGCCTTACTGGTGTGAGCATTGTATGCACTGGACACACTGGCAACAACACCATAGCTGCTGATGATTGGAGGCCATATGAAATGTATTCATGACCAGCAGGACAGGTGCTCAATAGTATTGTTTGATTGCTAGTTGTAGCCTCAACAGCTCAAGAAGTAGTTGCACACCAACTCCAAGAACACTGCAAGCAGATGCATTTCAGATTACAGAATACAAAGTGGCCCCACAAAGGGGGCGCCCCGGACGGAGCCAAACTAGGCTCCATGGTCATTTCACACCTGGTTACATTGGTCACATCCAGTCAAGGCATGCCAGTAGCAGACTGGCCAGCAGAATTGCCATTACCGATTTGCTCTTACTGACCTGCTGCTGAGGCCGTGGTATAGGCACTAAAACGCAGGGGTGCAAGCTGGGGACTTGAGTCTAAAACCTCACCCGCGGCTGCTGACGTCACCAAGTGATAGTACCAGCTACGTGCCCTGGTGTCAATGGCTTTACGCCCGCACACAGGAACAACTCAAGCAGGGAGAGGGGGCAATGAACAAAACAAACATTTAAGGTGTGGCAACCGCCAAGGGCTGCTAGGTCGAACCGACCAAACACACAATGTGCAGGGTGGTTTGACTGACACTTAGACAACAATTTGTCTCTAAGCCCTTGTGAAGGGGATACTAGGTGATGATCAGGAGCCCAACACACTGCCAGCAAATGCATTTTAAAGGCCGTTAGGATGGTGACATTCAAGGCATGCCAGTGGCCGGCAGGATCTTCCCCTACTGCCTGCATGAGTGATGTCACCAAGTGACACCAGTGCCTCAGTTGTCATTGCCTCTAGTACGGCCAATCGGCCATGTGGGACACAGGAACGCCTCAAGAAGGCAAGCACCGTGAGGTATACTGACTGATGATCAGTATCTTACTCGCCTATGCCTGGTTCATGCCCTACAGGCTAGCATCTCTGCCAACCGGTACGAAGTTCGCTTGAGTGAAGCGATACCATGTTCATACCAGCTCTGAAGCAGCATGCAGCCCCCTGAAACTCGAGTACTCTAGCAAGACAGCAGCCATGTATCCTCCATCTGGGTATGGCAAGCCAAAGCTCGGAGACAGATTGCAAGATGGAGCTAGGGAGAGTTACACCTGGATGCGGGACTATGTGACAGCCATCCGCAATGGGCGACTGCATCCTTTCACTGTTGTGGTACGTTCATGACTAGATGAGTCGAGGAAGTCTCCTCCTTCTTTAAGCAAGTGACTGGACCTGATGTCCCTTGCAGGAGCGCAAAGCCCGCGAAGCGACACGTAAAGACCCTTGGTAGGCATCGGCAGCTGTTAAGCACCTCGATATCATGATCATGCCCATCCGACGCGCATGCATTGCACTTCTGGGGCATGCACGCACCCAGCCCGGTCAACCACAGCATTCAAGCCCCTGGATTCCTGCGATCTTGTCACCATGCTAGCCACCCCCTTGAGCCCTCTCGTGCTCATCTACTAAACCCTATTCCTTGGTATGTGCTGTGTTATACCTCCAGGGGTCCCACCGGCCAGCAGTTGGCAGAGTTGGCCGAGCTGTCCTACCACCCAGAGCACTGCCAAGTGATCTTTGTAAGTGCCAAGACTTCTTTCCTTCACAGGCTCGTAGGATCTGCAGCCTGCAGGTTGAATTAGGCCCTCAGCCATGCATAGGATGCCACCCAACGCAGCGCATGCAGCAGCAGGGGCAAGCAAGCAAGCTTGAGCAGATCACAGCTCAGCAAACAAGCAAGGAGCAGATGCTGCTAGCGCACGCAAAAGGACTGCAGCAAAATGGCTGCAGCAGAACTGTAGGCAAGCAATCCCCACACTTGAAGCTCCGGGCACAGCAGCAGGGGCAAGCAACCAGTCAAGGAATAGAGACTGCTAATGCTGATTTGCAGCAACCATCAAGCAAAGAGACAGCAACAGACTCCACACGTCAACCAGCAGCAGAGCAAGGAAGCAAGCTTGAGCAGATCATATAACAGCAACCACCAAGTCAGAAAGGAGGAGAAGCTAAGAGTAGAGCAAGCAGACTGCAGCAGAATTGGAAGCCCGCAATTCCAACACATGATGCAGCTGCATGTTTGACAAGTTGCAGCTAGGGTTTAGGGTTTAGGGTTTAGGGTTACCCTTATGTACTGCAGAGTTCAGCAGCAGCAGGTCCCTGGGCAAGCAAGCAGCATATTACAGCAGAGGAACCCAGCAAGTCAGCAAAGGTTCAATGCTGTTATCTTAGAGATACTGCAGACTTCAGCAGCAGCCAGCAGCAGTAGGGGCCTGGTCAAGCCAGCAGCAAAGGAACCCATAAACTCAGGGTCCCAAATGAGCACGGGTCTTGACAAGCGTCATGTGCTGCTGTTGCGGGCCAACCTGTAAAGCAGCTGCAGCAGCAGGCGCCTGGGCAAAGCCTGCAGCAGATTAAAATATAGAAGCAGAACCCCAGTATAACTTGATACATGATAGAGCGAGGTCAGGTTGGCTCTGAGCGAGGCTCGATTCCTGCATGCAACATACTCTCTATTCTAACCTAGTCTCTAGCCCATAACTCCAGACAAGCATGGGAGCTGACAAGCATGTCCTGTGCTGTTGCTGTTGCTGCATTATAGGTAAATGCGGCAATGCGTCCTGCTGAGAAATGTGCCAGAACAAGTAGCTTAAGAGCATAGTTAGAGCGTGTGCAGAAAGTCAAAGCCCTAATCTCTAGCCCCAGCTCAGTAAGCAGATGTGTTGCAGGCGGGCTAAGTTGGTGTTTGATACATCTAGGGAAATGAAGTGCTGCACTTCTTTTACAGCGCAGTAGTTGACAAGCGTCCTTCTTTGCTGCTGTTGAACCCCAGTATAACTCGATACAGGATAGAACGAGGTCAGTTTGGAACTTGACAAGTGTTTTGTGCTGCTGTTGCTGCAGGCAGTGCTGCATTATAGGTTGACGCGGCCTGCGGAGAAATGGAGGAATGTGTACAAAGCCCTGCTGGTGAGGGGTTGGGGGGCAAGTATTGAAGCAGGGAGGAGGAGGAGGAGGAGGAGGAGGGGAAGGGGGGCTGAGTGCTAGGCTAGGGGTTAGGGACAAACCATGGAAGATCTTGATGTACTTTCTGTCATATGTATGAATGTCTCAACCGTAATGCTGTGATCACAGGCGTTGGGATTCCTTTGTGATCAGAGGTCCAGAATCATGCAGTACCACAGCAGAATCAGAGTTTGGGCTTTACCTCTACCACCTAGTAAAATTAGAAAACATTGCTGGTAATGCCTGGAGCCCCCTGTCGTTTTCACTATCTGCTGCAAGTTACTAACATCCTTCATACTTATATTACTCAAAAGTTTATCTGTTTGTTTAACTGTTGGCCTTGAATGCTGTGATCACAGGCGTTGGAGTTTCTTGTGATCAGGGGCCCAGAGTCATGCAGTGCAGCCGCCAAGTCAGAATTTGGGCATTACCTTCACCACCTTATAAAATTTGAAGCCATTGGGGCGGGTGGCCATGATTACGGCGTGAGTGTGCGGATACGGTCCCAGGCGCTGGCGACGCTGCTTTCCAATCCTGAGCTTTTGCAGCAGCAGCGGGCGGCAGCAGCAGCAAGGAGTAGGAGCTTGTATGGGGGGTACAGCCGGGACGACATGATCAGACACCACCAGCAGCAGCATACAGGTGAGGTTCTGGGGTGTGGGAGGTGGGAGGTGGGGGTTGCAGGGGCACTCAGAGATACACTCTTTTTTAAAGGGGGGCGGGGGAGCGGAGTAGGAGCTTGTATGGGGGGCACAGCTGGGATGACACGATAAGACACCAACAGCAGCAGCACCATATAGGTGGGGTTTTGGGGTGTGGGAGACAATGGAAGGTTTGGGACAAGGGTATGTTCCATGTAGGTTTTATAATTATTAGACCAATGATTCTGGCCTGGTGGGGTTGAAAACAACGAGTGATTGCAATAGCTCAACCATACTATCACAGGCACTAGCGAGACAAGCATCGTACCTGAATGCTGCTTCCGTGCGTATCATTTCTGCTTGTGAGGGTGGTGGTGGTGGTGTTATTAGTATATCCCTTGAATTTTGCACCCCGCTTCCTTGTAGCGACTGTACCGCCTTTAGGAGGCGGCATTCAGGTACGCCGATTCGGTCTCGCTATCGCCTTTTGGATTGTGGTTTAGCTCTTGCATTTGTTTGTCCTTTTCAACTCTACCACCCCTGGGCAGACAACGTGCCTTCTAAGAGTCAGGCAGCTGCCCCCCCCCCCCCGGCGCCCCGCTTTGACGGGGTCCCATTTGGTAATTGGTAATTAAAGCACAAACCCCTTTATTGTGTGCGAGAGGCATGCCATCTGCTTACACCAATAATGCCACCTCTACTACAAACCTCATTCCACCGAATCTGCTCCAAGTATTGCAACAGCAGGAAAAGCAGCAGGAGGAGGTTCAATCATACTGCAGTAGGCATGTCACCCTCCTCCTAAACCCTAAACCCTAAATTGTTGTGTTTGGTTTGCAGGAGGTATGCCACCTGCTTACACCAATAATGCCACCTCTACTACAAACCTCATGTCCACTGGATCCACCCCAAGCACTGGAACAGCAGCAGCAGCAACAGGGAGATCAGCAGCAGCAGCAGGAGGAGGAGGAGGAGGAGGAACAGGAGGGCGTGGGGCAGTAGATGACCCCGATGCTGCAGCAGCAAGAGCAGCAGCAGCGGCATATCATGCAGCAGCAGCAGCGGCGGTGTCACATGGTCATGGAGGGAGTGGTGGGGGATTTGGTGAGGCTAAGGGTGTGAGCTTTGAGGAGAACAAGAGACATTTGGCGGCTTTGAAACAGCTGTTGGCGCTGGTGGGTATGGGGGGTGGGGTGGGGCATAAGGGAAACAAGGGGGGTTGGCACTTGGGGTTGGGTAGGGGGGAAAGGGAAGGGGGGGGGGCAGAGGTGTGAGCTTTGAGGGCAACAAGAGACATTTGGCTGCGTTGAAACTCACTGTTGGCGCTGGTGAGATGGGGGTGGATCTTGGAGCTATGGGGAGAGGGGGGAGCGGGCTGGGTGGAGGGGGGCCGGGGAGAGGGGGGAGGGGAGGAGGCTGGGTGGAGGGGGGGCGGGGAGGGGGGGCGGGGAGGGGAGGGGAGGGGAGGGGGAAGGCGAGTGGTGTGAGCTTTGGAGATGACAATTGATATCTGGCAAGAGTAAACAGATGTTGGGGCTGGTGGGTATGGGGGAGATGCAGGGACGGACATGGTATCGGTGGAACCGGGGGGGGGGGGGGGCGGGGGGCAGAGATGTGGTTGTTGAGAAAGACAAGCAGGTATTTGGGATTTTCATAACAGGTGGTAGGACTGGTGGATTTAGGGGGAGGTATGGGGGGATATGGGGGCGGGGTCCCAAGGGGCAGGGAGGGGACAGGAAGATGGCCCAA
Organism: Pseudopediastrum boryanum; assembly: GCA_963556185.1. Taxonomy (NCBI): domain Eukaryota; kingdom Viridiplantae; phylum Chlorophyta; class Chlorophyceae; order Sphaeropleales; family Hydrodictyaceae; genus Pseudopediastrum; species Pseudopediastrum boryanum. Next base: position 1,481,412 of record OY744512.1, on the reverse strand, counting down.
GGAAATGAATAGGGGGGAAGGGGGGCAGAAGGGAGGCCCGGAGAAATGTCAGCCGGGCTTTTACTGCGGCGGCGGTGGCGTCACATGGTCATGGAGGTAGTGGTGGGGGATTTGGTGAGGCTAAGGGTGTGAGCTTTGAGGAGAACAAGAGACAATTGGCGGCTTTGAAGCAGCTCTTAGCGCTGGTGGGTATGGGGGGTGGGCTGGGGGCATAAGGGAAACAAGGGGGGTTGGCACTTGGGGTTGGGGAGGGGGGGAAGGGAAGGGGGGGGGGCAGAGGTGTGAGTTTTGAGGGCAACAAGAGACATTTGGCGGCTTTGAAGCAGCTCTTAGCGCTGGTGAGATGCGGGTGGATCTTGGAAATACGGGGAGAGGGGGGAGGGGGCTGGGTGGAGGGGTAGGGGGGGGGGCGAGGAGCGGGGGAAGGGCGAGTGGTTTGAGCTTTGGAGATGATAAATCAACTCAAAAATAATCAAAAAACCAAGAAATCAAAATTTGTCAGTATTTGGCAAGTTTAAATAGATGTTGGGGCTGGTGGGTATGGGGGAGATGCGGGGGTGGACATGGTATCAGTGGACTTGGGCGGGGGGGCCAGAGATGTGGTTTTGAGAAAAACAAGCAGGTATTTAGGATTCTTAAAACAGGTGGTAGGAGTGGTGGATTTGGGGGGAGATAAAAGGGCCATGGCATGAGGGGGATATGGGGGCAGTGGGCCGGGGCCAGGGAGGGGAGAGAAAGATGGCCCAGGAAATGATTAGGGGGAAGAGGGGGCAGAAGGGAGGCAGACAACAAGAGACATTTGGCGGCTTTGAAACAGCTCTTAGCGCTGGTGAGATGCGGGGAGGGTGGGGGCATAAGGGAAACAAGGGGGTTTGGCACTTGGGGTTGGGGAGGGGGAAACGGGGGGGGGGGGGCAGAGGTGTGAGCTTTGAGGGCAACAAGAGACATTTGGCTGCGTTGAAACTCACTGTTGGCGCTGGTGAGATGGGGGTGGATCTTGGAGCTATGGGGAGAGGGGGGAGCGGGCTGGGTGGAGGGGGGCCGGGGAGAGGGGGGAGGGGGGAGGGGAGGAGGCTGGGTGGAGGGGTGGCGGGGAGGGGAGGGGAGGGGAGGGGAGGGGAGGGGGAAGGCGAGTGGTGTGAGCTTTGGAGATGACAATTGATATCTGGCAAGATTAAACAGATGTTGGGGCTGGTGGGTATGGGGGAGATGCAGGGACGGACATGGTATCGGTGGAACCCGGGGGGGGGGGGGGCGGGGGGCAGAGATGTGGTTGTTGAGAAAGACAAGCAGGTATTTGGGATTTTCATAACAGGTGGTAGGACTGGTGGATTTAGGGGGAGGTATGGGGGCGGGGTCCCAAGGGGCAGGGAGGTGACAGGAAGATGGCCCAAGGAAATGAATAGGGGGGAAGGGGGGCAGAAGGGAGGCCCGGAGAAATGTCAGCCGGGCTTCTACTGCAACAACAGTGGCGTCACCTGGTCATGGAGGTAGTGGTGGGGGATCTGGTGAGGCCAAGGGTGTGAGCTTTGAGGACAACAAGAGACATTTGGCGGCTTTGTAACAGCTGTTGGCGCTGGTGGGTATGGGGGGTGGGGTGGGGCATAAGGGAAACAAGGGGGGTTGGCACTTGGGGTTGGGTAGGGGGGAAAGGGAAGGGGGGGGGGCAGAGGTGTGAGCTTTGAGGACATTTGGCAGCTTTGAAACAGCTGTTGGCGCTGGTGATATGCGAGTGGATCTTGGAACTACGGGGAGAGGGGGGAGGGGGCTGGGTGGAGGGGGGGCGGGGAGAGGGGGGAAGGCGAGTGGTGCGAGCTTTGGAGATGACAATCAATATCTGGTGGTTTTGGAACAGCTCTTAGCGTTGGTGAGATGGGGGGAGGGTGGGGGCATAAGGGAGGGGAATGCTGTGAGGGGGGTCGATTTTGAGGTTGGAGAGGGAAGGGGAGGCAAAGGTGTGGGCTTGAAGAGGATAAGAGATATCTGGCAAGTTTGAAACACTTGTAGCACTGATGGGCTTGAGGGGGAGCCTGAGGGAAGGATGGGAGGGGGATGGTGGGAGGGGGTGTGTGGCAGGGTGGGAAAGGGTGGGACGGAGGGGGGCAGGAAGATGCACTATGTTAATATTGCTCGAGGTAGCAGCTATAGATAGATGCCAGAGCCATTCTTCTTTCGATCGTGAATTCTTACATCAAGTGCATGGGAGGGGGCAGGAAGATGCACTAGTGAGTCCGGGCTGAATCTTGGGTACACGGAAAATGGGGGTGGGGGGTGGAGGACTGGCATAGGGTGTGGGAAGGGGAGGGGAGGCAAAGGTGTGGGCTTTAAGGAGGACAAGCAATATCTGGCAGTTTGAGGTGTGAAAGGAGGGTTTACACAGGGAGCAGCCCTAATGCTGCCATTGGGGTCCTACCAATGCTTTTAACATGTTTGCTATGATTTGACCGGCGAGAATACAACTTTTAAAACTGCTCGCTCCTTTTGAGTGATTAGGCTGCTGCTGCTGCTGCTACAGCTGTTCTCTCATGCAGGCATTAAATATATCTCGTGCTGATAGGCATGGCCCTGGTTTTGCCTCCCACCCAAGATGACCCAGCATCAGCTTAGGCGTGTTCATATGCGAACTTCTTCACCTCCCTGCCTAATCCTCTGATCTTTTTTTATCCAACTTGGACGTGCGAGCCCCAGTATTCAAGCTCATCCCTACCCCCTACTTTCTCTGCTGCTGCTGAATTTTCCGCACTGAGGAGCGGAATAGACACTGTGCTGATGGTCAAGACCCTGGAGTGGGCATATTGATACGTCTTGCTCCCTTGTTAATGTAAACACACGAGCCCAATTTTTCAAGCTCATTCCTCTCTTCTACTGCCTATTTACAGGAGTCCAACATGCACTGTGCTGATTGTCAAGACCCGGGTGTTGCCTCCCGCCCCACTTGGGCCAGCACCAGCCTAGGCGTGTTCATTAGCTCCCTGTCTCTTGCACTCGCAATTTCCCTCATCTTACCCATTTCTCACATAATCAAGCTCATTCGCCCCTTCTGCTGCTGCTGGTGTTCCTCTTGTTTTACAGGAGTCCAACAGGCACTGTGCTGATTGTCAAGACCCGGGTGTTGCCTCCCGCCCTACTTGGGCCAGCATCAGCTTAGGCGTGTTCATATGCATGCGATGTGCTGGGATTCATAGGGGTCTGGGTGTACACATCAGCAAGGTTCGCTCTTGTACCCTGGACACCTGGTTACCCCAGCAGGTGGAATTCATGAGGGCAGCAGGGAATGAAGCAGCTAATGCACATTTTGAGGCAACACTGCAAGGAGGTAGGGATCATGAAGGGGGAGAGAGGAGGGCAGGGTAGGGCAGGGTGGGTGTTTCAACGTTTGGAGGGGGTTAGGGCAGGGTAGGGCAGGGTAGGGCAGGGTAGGGCAGGGTAGGGCAGGGTGGGTGTGGCAACGTGGGGGGGGGGGTAGGGCAGGGTAGGGCAGAATGGGTGTGGCAACGTGGGGAGGGGGGTAGGGCAGGGTAGGGCAGGGTAGGTGTGGCAACGTGTGGAGGGGGGTAGGGCAGGGTAGGGCAGGGTAGGTGTGGCAACGTGGGGAGGGGGGTAGGGCAGGGTAGGGCAGGGTAGGGCAGGGTGGGTGTGGCAACTTGGGGAGGTGGGGTAGGGCAGGGTAGGGCAGGGTAGGTGTGGCAACGTGGGGAGGGGGGTAGGGCAGGGTAGGGCAGGGTAGGTGTGGCAACGTGGGGAGGGGGGTAGGGCAGGGTAGGGCAGGGTAGGTGTGGCAACGTGGGGAGGGGGGTAGGGCAGGGTAGGGCAGGGTAGGTGTGGCAACGTGGGGAGGGGGGTAGGGCAGGGTAGGGCAGGGTAGGTGTGGCAACATGGGGAGAGGGGTAGGGCAGGGTAGGGCAGGGTAGGTGTGGCAACGTGGGGAGGGGGGTAGGGCAGGGTAGGGCAGGGTAGGCGTGGCAACGTGGGGAGGGTTGGAGCGGAGGTGCGGTGGGGGTGCTTGGGAAGGGGGATGATGTAGCTAGTAGCTAATGCACATTTCAGAAGCAACACTGCCAGGAGGCCGTGGTCACAAAGGGGGACTAGTTGGGTGGGGTGGGGTTGAGGCAGCTAATCCACATTTTCATGTTGGAAGTTTGTCCGGCGACTTGTGGAGTAGCGAAGAATTTTCAAGCCGATTCAAACCGAGGTGATTCTGCCTGAAATGCATTGATAGGCAGCGGCAGTAGAGGGCAATCTAAGGGTGGCGTGGGACACCGGGCTGGACTGTAAAGGGCCTGGTCCAGTTGCAGTCTCCCCCCCGGATACATGGGGGTCTGGGTGTGCAAATTTTCTTTCCTTTGTGCCTGCACATGAAACACCTAGTTACCCCAGCAGGTGGAGTTCATGAGGGTAGCAGGAAATGAAGCAGCTAATGCACATTTTGAGGCAATACTGCAAGGAGGTAGGTTATAAAGAGAGGGGGGGGGGGTAGGGCAGGGTAGGGCAGGGTGGGTGTGGCAACGTGGGGAGGGGGGTAGGGCAGGGCAGGGTAGGGCAGGGTGGGTGTGGCAATTTCTCTAGATGAGGAATTTCTCAAAGCAAATTTGCTGCCAAAGCTGTATGAGCCTATGAATATCTATCTGTGCTGTTGAAGAGCAGAAAGGGCGAGACGACAGTATTGTCATGAAGTCCTTGTTACTGAACCCATGGTGACTTCTGATCCCCCGTAGGTGTTAGGCCTGGTCGTGATGGCACAGCACTGGAGACATTCGCTGAAGCCAAATGCTTCTCAACGATGCTTGACATGAATTAGGTTTTTCTGCCAGGGTATAACATAACAAATTTCAGTTTGTGCTGTCCCATAGCGAAGACAAAGACGGCAGTATTATGATTCGTTTTTGATGAGTTTTTCTGACTGCTCACTTGGTGCTTTTTGTGCAATTGTAGGTGTGAGGCCTGGTCGTGATGGCACAGCACTGGAGACATTCATTAGAGATAAGTACGCTGGGTTGAAATACATAAACCCTGGAACAGCATGGCCATCAGCAGCAGTGCTCAGAAGACTGCAGCAGGAACAGGACCAGGAAAAGCAGCAGCAGGCTACGATAGAACAGAAGAGAGTATCAGAGTGCCGACAACAGCAATACAGCGCAGCAGAAGGAGGAGGCAGCGGGATGGGAAGTGGCTTGCAAAAGCAGCAGCAGCAGCGGGAGGGGGAGCAAGTTCCGGCAAAGTCGCCACCAGCAGCAGCAGCAGCAGCTGTGCCTACTGTTGAGTTCATATCTTTAGACGATCGCCCAGTGAGCTTATTAGACCATGGAGGGGATGACCCCTTTGCTGTTTTAGCAGGCTGTCATAGAGCATCAGCTGCTGCTGGTAGTGGTGGCGGTGGTGGTGGCGGTACAAGCGGTGGCGGTGGCGGTACAAGCGGTACAGCAGCAGTAGCAGTGCCGGTGGCGGTTCCCGGGGATCCTTTCTTACTATGGGAGCAGCAGCTACAGCCACAGCTAGATGTGATGGATTGGTTGGAAGCGAGCATACAGTCGGGGGCTGATGCTGCGGCAGCAGCGGCGACAGTGGCGGCAAACCAGCGACGGTTGAGGGTGAGTACCAGCTTGAAGCAACAGGGTGGGGGTGCGGGGGTGAATGGGGTGGTTACGGCAGCGGCGGCGGCGGTGGTTGGGGGAGTTGGTGGCGGTGGGGCGGGAGGGGGTGGGGGTGGAGGAGGGGGGGTGGTGGGTGGTAGTAAGGGGGCTGGGGAGGGGGCGTGGGTGGAGTTTGGGGGTGGTGGGGGAGGGGGAGATGCAGAGGATTTGATAGCCACGTATGAGTATACGTTTTCAAGTGATGAGGAAGAGGAGGGGCGGTGGGGGGGGGAGCCGTCCACACCAGGACCTCCAGCACCAGCAGCAGCAGCAGGGGGAAGTGTGGTCGGTACGTTGAAGGCAGTTGATGGCCCTTCTCATGGTCGCAGCAGCAGCAGCAGCAGTGTGGCAGTAAAACAAGTGACTGGTCAAAACGGTCAAACTTTGGTCAAACCAAGCGGTACGACCAACAGTGGAGCTGCAGCAGTAGCTACAGCCAATGGTAGCTCACCAAGCAAGAGCAGTACACCTGCCGTTCCAGCCACACGGCAGTACAGTACAAGTAGCAATGGTCCACCGCTCATACCTGGGACTCCAGGTTATGCCATCACACCGGGTTACGTTGCTGGTTACACCGGTGCAATGGGTTACGCGCCTCGGGTGCCGATGCTGCCTCCGCAGTACGCAGCAGCTGCAGCGGGTCTGACAGGGGGGTACCCCAGGCCACCTGTTGTGGCTGGGGTTTACTATGTCCCTCAAGTAACGGGTCCAGCAGGGTTTTACCCGCGGCCGGCCTTCAACCCTGCTGCTGCTGCTGCTGCTGGGAGTACTGGTGGTCAGAGGTATTATCCACAACACACTATTGGAGGGATGCGACCGCAGCAGCAGCAGCATCATGCAGTTCGTCAGCAGCAGCAGGCAGTACAGCAGCAGCAGCAACAGCTGCATAGAGGTGGGAACCCCTTTGCTGGTAACACGGGGCCCATGCAGCCACCTCCAGCAGCTGCAGGGAAGTCATAGCACTGAGGGACTATTGATACCTGGTCATGTTAAGAGAGACCACTGCACAGCCCTCTGGGCCGTGCAGCACCCAAGCATGACTCCAACCAGTTTCTTAGTGGGGTGGGGTGGGGTGGGGTGAGAGATAGAGAGCCAGAGGGCTGCTGATTCTAGCGATGCCTGGTTATGTGAGCTGCATCACTACAACGTTCTGTAGGGCAGGAAGCAGCAGCAGCAGCACCACTTTCTTGCATGAAGCCAAAACCAGCAGTGTGGCTGGTTGAAACTTGCAATTTCCATGTGTGATGTTACATCGCCCCTAGGCAAACAGCAGGGCAGTCACAGCTACTTCAGCAGCAGCAGCAGCAGTATAGCAGAGAAGGCGGCACCCCAGTTGTTGGAAGCACGGCGGGTCCCGTCCAACCACAACCAGCAGCAGCAGCAACACCTTGGGAGCAGCAGCAGCAGCACAAGCAGAGAAGCTGAACGCCCAGTTGCTGGATGGAAGCACAGGTCCCGTCCAAGCACCAGCAGCTGAGACTACAGCAGTCACATGTCTTTAACAAGCAGCGCCTTCAGGTACTGGAGGCCTGCAGTCCTCTGTCAAGCAAGAGCACCCCTTCTTACTAGCAAGGGATCTAGGGTGGGCTGGTGCCGCAGCCATTGTGCGAGTCTTGGACAGGAATTTGAGTATGCTGTTAGAGCCTATCAAGGTGGCTCCTTGTGGGTGGCGCTGCCGCCACCGGCGCCCTGCTTTGACGGGGCCATTTGGTATTTGGTAATTACTACTGAGCAGGGACTTCTGGTGGATGGCATGGAAGCCCCTGATTCATCACCATTCATGTTCACCATAGTAGATATAGATGTATCAAGCATGGAGGGCCCTGCACAGGAGCCGTCAGCGGGCTACTCTTCAGGGAGCTTTGCTGAAAGTAATGATAGTTGCAGCGTAGCGTATCTGTCTTGATATGTCCATGTGTATGCAGAGTACAAGAGTGTAGGCAGATATAACTATGCCGTCCATATATGTAGTGCTTTAATTGCATGGCTGCTGTGCAGGAGGAAGGCAATATTTAATATATGTTTGGAAGGATCTTTTACAGGTCTCAGAGTAGAATCGTTTTGGTGAGCGCGTCGTATTTTCCGTGAGCACCTTCGCCATTGCTGTTGGAGCCGTATATCACAGCATGTGTGAGTAACTAGTTGGACAGAAAGCCCCTATGAGGCTTGAGTGCATCCTGGCTGGGATACTTTAGTTGGGCTAGACAGAGAAAGGAGAGATCTCCTGCTCGCTAGGGCCAAAGCTTCGCTGTCCTGCTGACTACTTGCCTGCCGACCATCGCATAGCGCAGCCTGAGCGAATAGGTGCGCTACAGCCACACCCGAACATGCATGCGTAGACATTCCACCAACTTCAGCATCCATTACAGGACCTTTAGTACAAAATCGTAGAGAACCTGTACCTCATTTAATACACTCCGCCCCAGCGGGCGCATCTGAAAGCGGCTCATGTCACTCGCTCCACTCCGGCCCCCGAATCGGCTCGAAGTCGCCCGAGGCCACTTGGCTCGAATAAGATTATTGCTTACGGTGAACCGACAGCCTTCACTTGTTCACTTAGAAGGGTAGCGGGCAACTGAACAGGCGCCCCTTGAGTTGCTCGCTAAGGATAGCGGGCAACTGAACAGGCGCCCCTGCGGAGTTGCTCGCTAAATATAGCGGGCAACTGAATAGGCGCCCTTTGCGTTGCTCGCTAACTGTTTCAAAGAGGCCGTAATAGAAAGGGCGACCATAAGGCCTTTCGCGGCAACTATAGCTGGTAGTCTTTCAATGAACATGTCCCCTTGTCAAATGCTCTAGCACCAGCTCCGTCCCCCACGTGCATGGCCGCGCTTCACCATGCCAGCAAACATGCCAGCAAACATTTAGCAACAAGCCTCTCCCCGTCTTCGTCTTTCACTCTCCCCACAATGAAGACAGAAATGATTGGAGTAGTCTGTGGCGCTGGACAGAGTCTGCGAGTGTAATAGAATCCCCATAGTGGGCAATTCCAGATGCAAGCATCAAACCAACAAACCAACATATTTTTTGTGGTGCACGTGCGGTATTATTTATGGAACCCTTTGCAGGCCAGGAGCACAAGTCAACTGAATCTAATTTCAACCAGCCAACCATGAACCGCAAGACAGCAACCCCAATGAAACAGTTAGTGGGTAGCATCAAGTTCTTCATGTCGGCTGTCCTCTACATTCATTGTCCCTTTTTACATAAAATGCATGAGCTTTCCACATCAGGTGCCACAACAGCTGTGAGGGTGCACATGCTCCACCCATACATGTTAAGAGAGACCACTGCACCGCACCGCACGCGTGCCAATGGGTTTGCCAATGATGTAAGATTCACACACACACTGCACTGCCCTTTGGGCCATGCTCCACCCACACAAGCACCAGAAAACAAACATGTTTCAAAATGAGGTGCCCAAGCAGAGCACATATAGCCGATGGGTGTGCTCGCAGTTCATGGTGGGTTCCCCCTTGACCCTCCCCCCACAATCATGATGGACCCCCTCTTGACCTGCCCCAAATGCACCCTTTCCCCTCTTTGCCTCACCCCCGCTTGAACCTATCCCCTCTTGACCCCACCCCCTCCTGACCCTCACTAGCCATACCCCTACCACCAGTGTGCCACAGAGAGAGCACTCCTCTTCCAGTTATGAAGATGTGAGGATGCACATGCTCCATAGTGATGTTCTCACATCCAACTACTTCCACAACACATGGGAAGGCATCACTATGCAGCATGTGCCGCATCCTCAGCTTCACAAGGAGGCGCCCAAGCAGATAGAGCACATATGGGTGGGTGCAGGGGAAATGGGGTGTATGCTCGCAACTCATGATTAGCCCCTCTTGGCCCTTACCCCCACCCCTCCCACAGCAGCAGCTGCTGCTGTTTCTGCGAGCTTTTACTGCTGCTGCTACAAGCGCAGTAGCGGGAATTGGAGGACAATAGCAGCAGCAACTCTGCAACGACTTGCTGTTGCTGTTGTCCACCAATTCCTGCTACTGCGCTTGTTCACTCAGGCGCGATAGCCATAGCAGCATCCGTTGATGTCAAGTAGCAACAGCGCCAGCAGCCCCCTGTGCAGCTGCTGCTCCCCTTTTCCTTACTCCTTTAGAGTGCCAGCAGCCCCCTCCGCAGCTAGTGCCACTCATCGGCTGTCGCTATCTCGCGCTGCTGCTGCTGGTGGCGGTAAGGTTTGGTGTTTTTATGCTCTGTGACTTCTGACTTACTGCTGTGTCGGCGGCGTGGGAAGCGGTTGCTCTTCCTGCTGTTGCTGCTGACACTGCTGCTGCTGCTATTGGTGGTGGTGGTGGTCATGGAGTGCTGGTCCCTGTTACAGCTGCTGCTGTGTTTACGACGGGAGCGGCTGCTGGGGTGTGGAGGTGGTGCTTGTCCTTTTCACAGCTGCTTCCGTGGCTATGATGGGAGCCGCTGCTGCTGTAACTGCTGCGACCACTGCTGCTCTTGTTGCTTCTGTGTCGGCGACAGTGAAAGTGGCTGCTTTTCTTGCTGCTGCTCCCGCTGCTGCTGTTGATGCGTTAGTGCCACTCCCAAGAAATGCGCTTACTCCCAAGAAATATTCCACACCAGAACAGCTGCTTCTAATGTGCTTCTCAAGTCTCGGCTCCCCTGCTGTAGCTGCTGCTGCTCTGATCGCTGCTGCTGCTGTACATACACTGCCACCGCTCCTGCCGCGTGGTTGACATGGTGCTGGTGCTTGTCGCATGCTGCTGTGGTTATGGCGGGAGCGGCTGCTGCTGCAGCTAGGGGTGGTGGTGGTGCTGGTCCTTATCGGAGCGGCTTTGGGAGCTGTGGTTCAATTAAAGGCGGGAGCTGCTATTGCTGCTGCTGCTGCTGCTGGTGGAGGTGGTGGTAGTGGATTCTTCCTGCGCTCTGGAACAGCTGGCGGGAGGGGAATTCTGCAATATGTGCAGCTCCTGGTGCATACAACGCCCCTTGTTAATCCGGCCCCTCTTCCTCCCTCAACCCCTGCTCCCCCCTCCTCGCTGGAGCTACTGCTCCAGCTTGTAAAAACATCCAGCTGCTGCTCCTGGTGGTGGTGGGGGTGACTGGCAATAAAGGCACTGATGTGAGGGCTTCTCGCAACGTTATTGCTTCGCAGGTGTCTGCTCCCCCTGCGGCTGCTCTGCCGTCACTGCTGCTCCTCCTGCTGCCGCTGCTGCTCCTCCTGCTGCCGCTGCTGCTCCTCCTGCTGCCGCTGCTGCTCCTCCTGCTGCTGCTGCTGCTGCTCCTCCTGCTGCTGCTGGTGTGGGTAATGATGAAACAGCTGCTGTTAGCTGCTTTTTAAGTATCTGCTACCCTGCTGTGGCTCCTTGTGCTGCTACTGGCCCTGCTGTTGTCACTGCAACCGCTGCTAGTGCGAGAGGCGATACTAATGGCGAGGACTCGCTCGAAGGACTCCTTGCCCAGCTGCAATGTCTGCTGTTACTGCTGTCAGGTCATTGCTGCTGCTCCTCCTGCTGCTGCCACTCCCGCTGCTGCTCCTGTTGCTGCCACTGCTCCTGCTGCTGCGACTGCCCCTGCTGCTGCTGCTTTAGGTACTGACTCAAAATGTGCCGTCCAACAGGGGTGAACTGAGATGCCTCTAGCTCCCTTTCGACTTCCTCTAATGACATGAAACGGCCCCATTCTACTTCCTTGTCCGGAAACGACACAGGCCCGTCCCAGGTGAACGCGAAAGCTGCTCCCCAAACGTGACAAACATCATCTTTGTATGGGAATATGAAGAGCTGCTGTAAACTTAGTCGAGCAGCTGACTGCGGAATGCCGACTTCCTCCTCCAACTCGCGTGCTGCAGTATCGATGTACTCTTCTCCTACTGTTACCACGCCGGAGATAACCACATCGAGATAGCCTGGGTATACGTCTTTGCTGGTGCTGCGCTTAGAGACGAAGAGCTGCTGTTGGGGATTCAAAAGCAGGACATAGGAGCCACGGCCGAGCAGGCGGTTACGTACTGTGATATTTCGCGGCTGCGCGTCTACTATGTTGTTATTTTCATCCACGATTACGCACATCTCTTGGACGTTGCTGACGGGCATGGCTCGGCAGGCGCAGCATGCAGACGTTAGCCGGGGCAATGGCTGTGCTGCTTTTGGAGGTTGGGGTGTTTTCGTAATGGTTCTATGCCGGGGCAATGGCTGTGCTGCTTTTGGAGGTTGGGGTGTTTTCGTAATGGTTCTATGCTGCGGTTGCAGGCTGCTCCGAGTGCGTTGAACTTGCATATCTGCCTCCTGCTAGGCGTCTTTCGCCAGTGAGATCTGGAGCAAGCCTCAAGAAGCAGACACCTCAGCACATAGCTATAGTCATATGGGACTCATACGATCGCAGAAGCCACGATATACGAACATCTCCGGCTCACCGAAGAAAAGCGCAACTTGCGACAAGTGTTTATGAGGGCATGCCCAAAACCGTGTTCCACCCAACCATGCCGCACAAACTAGGGTGGGAGTTGATGTAAGCCATTAGTTGATGTAAGCCATTACAGTAATATATCCGTGAATCTCTGATGCTAGGATTGAGAGCGTGCTGGGCAGGGAGGTTACTGCATGTCACTAAGCTGGTGACACAGCAGTGACACCAGCAGACCCTGCTGCTGCCCCCTGCCCTGCTTTCATTTGTTTTGGAGCTAAAGTATGCAGGCGTTCTGCTGACCTCCATATGACACAGCCCACTTGGCTCTAAGCACACAGTGCACAATGACCAGGCTTTCTAGCAGGCACAAAGAAGCCCCACAAGATTACCAATTAGCCCAAAAGGGCATCCCTTGGAGCCAGTGACTACACAAAGAAGCCCCACAGGATTATAAACCGTATTTTTGGTGTGCATGCGGGTCTTAAGACCAGGAGTACCCTGTGCTACAGTGCCAATTCACAACAGATTACAGATTACAAGTTGGCCCCACACCGGGGGCGCCCGTAACGGAGCCAAACTAGGCTCCATGGGCATCTAACTCAATACCAAACTCATCAACAAAGTCATCGTAATCAGACGAAAATGTATCAACCTTGTAGTACTCAACCAGACCTAACTCCTGAAGCGTCTCACTTGTCACATATGGATGCAGGTCCGGTGCCTCAAAACGCCTATAGTCCAAGCACTCTGAAACAAAGGCAGCAACCTTTGTTGGCTCCTGGTCCATAAAAGCACTAACCTTCCCAGGAAACTTCATCGACCTAGCAACCCGTGACACTCCACCAAATTTGAAGAACAAAGCAGTCTCATACTTCAACCTGATGCGGTGATACGCAGGGCATTCAAACAACACATGATACTCATCCTCGACCGTGGAACGCCACGTGCATTTTTCACAGACCTAGTCATGACTGTATATCAATTCAATCACACCTAGTACAGCTAAATGGTGGCTTCTATGCCTTGCTGCCCTTCATCAGGTAGCCATTGTGGTCCAAGATTTGATACGGCATCCATGGACTGTGCCATTCCAGCAGCATTGTCAGTCAGTGCTCCTCCTCCTCAGCTATGGTGGCCAATCAAGTTCCCAAGAACCACTAGTCACGCTGATCTGTGCTCAGTACCTCATAACAGCAGTGCATGGCAGCCGATGGGCTCAAGGATTGGCTGCCACACTCTAACACACCTCACTCACTTGGCCCAAAGGGCCCACCCCACCCCCAGGAAGTGCCATATGTACTGCCTGTGATGGTACACTGCACATACGTAGCAGCAGAAGAGGCATACCTAGCAGCAGGAGGTGGCACTGGCACATGTTCAACCAGAGGAGACCAGGTGAGTGAGTGGACGCCGGGCATTATCCCTGCATAAGGTCAAGGAAGGCGGTACTAGCACACTTATGAGTGCGTTCTCCCCCACCCTGCTGCCAGGCATATCTCTTGTACTGAACCGACCATGGAGTGAAGCCGCAGTGATAACGCTATTGATCTTGTCATGTTTGTCATATTTTTGTCATTAGGCCGTGTTTGGAGTAGTGCCGGTCGCATAGAAGGAATTGGGGCGTTACAAGCCCGACAATCGGACGGTTCAATTCTTCAATTCCCCCTGGCTGCTGTTATGCAGGCCGAGGACAGAATTCAGCACAACAGACAGCTCTTCTCCCCTCCGCCCCCTACTGTATGTATCCATTATTGGGCTGGGGATCAGTTGCTCCGGCAGCCGGCCTGCACTGACCTGGAATGCCGGCCCCAATAAGCGGGGTCGGATGTCCTCTTCCATTGGGCTTTGACCGTGGGTACTATGACTGGCAGTTATCATCAGGCTGCACTGAGTTACTGCAAATTTACTGCTATCGCCCACCGAGTCGAGCAGGATGCTGGTTACGGAACCTCGGCGGAGGAAGGTGAGAGGGGGACTGACTGTGACGTGCCTTCTGGGTGTATATCTTTCTTTGCATAGTACCTGCATTATACAAGTGGCAGTAGTACCAGTAACAAATGCCCATATTTTGTTCCACCTCGCCGTTTTTTGTGACAGCTTGAGGTGCGGGGCCTATGGCACTACTTTTTGCTATGGCATATCATGGAATGTAAAAAAGGGTCTGGTCTCAGCTGCAGCAGCAGTAGTTGTAGCAGGGGTCAGATGCTGTAGATGATTAGTACCTCGGACTGCTTTGCTCCTTGCAGTACTAGCACTTTTGTGGGTGTGAGTCGCAGGAGCAAGAAGAGCTGGAGATGGTCATAGCAACAGTAATCATAGATGGTAGGGGGGGAACGCACCACGCGTGCTAGTACCGCCTCTTCCTTAAGACTACGCAGGGCTTACAGTACGCCCGGCGTCCACTCACTAATCATAGCAGAGTACAGGAGCGATAGCAATGGCAACAGTGGGCAGTAGGAGGATCAGCAGCAAGAAAGACAACAGTAGTGAGCAACAGCACGTATCCAGCACCAGTTAAGTTCTGACCAATGGGTTGGATAGTTTACAGCGGGAGTCCCAGCAGCATGCAGGTGCACGGCATGAGCATACTAGATGCAGCAGCGAGAGCACAAGGTGCACTAGCAAAGTCCATGGCAGCGTCCGTAAGTCTGCAGTGCCTATGTTTTGTGGTCTTAATTCTCAGTTGAGCTCTTCCCCTCATCACCCGGAAAAACTGGCTAGAATGTTAGGGTGTGGCAAGGCAGGCTGCATGGTGTGTACTGTGGTTTATCTCACATATAGCTCTCTTTCTCATTCTCTCTCTTTCTCTTTGACCCTTACCCCACTTAAAACTGGTTGGAGTCGTGCTCGGGTGATGCATGGCCCGGAGGCTGCTGTGCTGTCTAAATCGTGTATGTAGCAGCAGCAGGGTCTCTCTTAAGAATAATGATAAAGCAGCAGCTGTGTGACAACCATTAAGAATAATGATAAAGCAGCAGCTGTATGACAGCCATAAAGAATAATGATTAAGCAGCAGCTGTATGACAGCCATTAAGAATAATGATAAAGCAGCAGCTGTATGACAGCCGGTACCAGCACTAAATAGTGAAGCAGCAGCAACCGCCCCCGCTTACTTGCCACTTGCTTGTAATGCTGCAAGGTGGCTGAGCTCGTTCGGTGTGTGCTAGGTGGATGGAAAGCATTAGTACTCCTGTTCAGGCCAACTTGTCACTAGCTGTTTGCAAACCAGAGCGTTGTGATTGCGCCCACCCCTATATAATCATCGTAAATGTTTTTGCAAAGATTGATTGCTGTGCTGCACTGCTTCGTATTGAAGCTTTGAAGATGTAGAGTACTTGTGTTTATCTTGCCTATATCTTCTATCTAGTGGGTACCATGTGGTTGCATGCCATCATCAGACCGTCATGCTAAGTGCTTCCAGAGAAATGTGGGAATCAATCTTGCCCCCTCGCCCATCACGGGGATCTGTATGTCACTTGGGCGGCTCCATACGCCCTGTCAAACCCTTCCGGACCATTGATTCCTCCGGTAACTTGACATTTCAGTCTCATTGGCGCAGCGCGCTAGTGACTCCAAAATCTTCGTCCGTGCGTGGTGCCCAACTCTGCACTCAAACAAAATGGAGGTAAACACGGCACTAAAGTTAATACAGATGACTGAAGGAATTAATCTAAGAGGAAACTTGGCCACTCAAGTTGACCACCATTATCTGCCTGAGAGCCATTGCCTTACTGGGTTGCCACAATCTCTGCTGGGGATGTTGGTATCCTGTTGCATCTGGCTGATGCTGTCAGGCATTGACCTCTAAAATCACAGCAGAAGTGATGCCACGAAGAATTCAGACATATACTGGTCTTAAGGCAGCTGGAGCAAGAGGAAGAGCGCTGGGACCCTGATGTGTTCTCATCACTCCCTTCATTTCACTGACCAGGGCGTCAATGATGCGTGCAAATTGCTTGGAACCATTCAAGTTTCGAGAATCAGATGCTGAACTGCTCCAAACCCTATACCACCAGACCACCAGCAGTGTTCGGGTGCGGAACGCGCAGGTGCGTGACGAACCCCTTGGTTACGCGAGCTCTTTGCAAGCCTTGGGGAGCTATTCTTGCCTGTTACTACTATTATTCACTTCACTCAATTACTATTCCTGCTCTGTGCAACTTGCGTCTGACACGTATTGGTCTTTGTGCTTGACAGCATCCTGCGGACCTCATCGATCGTGAAGTTCGGTACCCACGTTCTGCTGTCTCAGAATATAAACATGTATGTAGGCCTCGAATCTACAACAATGCGTGGTGTCTAGGCGTCTCGAAGCTCCTTGCGTCTCTCTGCTGGTCCATTCCACGCGCTTTCCACCTAGCCGACCCCAGCGCGCGCGCCCTCACTTGAGACTCCATTGCAAACAAGTAAGAGTTTGCAATTATTCAGCGATAGGAGATAGGCATACTAGTGGTGATGCTCGGGTAACTTAGCAGATGCGTGCCTCTTGACCGCCATCACCCTGTGCTGCCCATGATGAACTCGACAAACCTTCAATAACGGGCTCACTGGCGTCACAGAGCCTTAGCATGCAGAGTCTCCAAGGGGCCGCTGAATACGGCCTTATCCAGCATATTACCTATATCAATTCGCAGTAAAGAGCCTGCAATGATCAGAGCCCAGCTCTTCAGTGAGCTGTGCAGCTGGCTTTTTTTACTAGGAGTGCACCACGCACTGCTGAAGGCCTCTCCCCTCACCTGGGTGACGTACTAACTAGCCATCTCATTGCTGCAGCAGACAGAGCCCCAAGGACATCATCTTAGGATACTCCACCACATCATGCCCGGGTTATTACTCAGTGTGACTACGACAGCTTTTACCCCCGGTCCGAACCACTCAGCTTCGAGCAGTAGCACCTTGGTGGTACTGCTGGTGGTGGTGCTGCTACTTGGTGATTGCTCCAGCTTCGCATCAGCTGGTATAGTGAAGAACCCGCCAAGGGTGTCATCTGCAGCTGACACTGTCACTGGAAGTTATAATGCATTGTGCCTTATTGTGTAGCCCCCCCCCTCATTTCCCCCAAGCCCGCAACCTCCCCCCCCCCCCCCCCACACACACCCCATTAGCACCTTGCAAGAGTCAAATTGCAGATGATTTTGGCTTTAGCTCGTGGCAGCTAGCCGAAAAGGCCGCCCCGGCTGGTATTTGCCGCTGATCTTCAAGTGTGTTTTTTGAGCATAATCAAATGATATGCTGACTTAAGTTGTTTGTGAGTTAGTATCAGAGGATTTGCTCAACCTTATGTGCAGGAGTGCCTCTTAGCGTGCACATTGACAGTGTGACGATAACTCAAAATCCATCCAGGTGACAATCAAGTAGGACACGCAAATGTCCGACATGCTTGGAACAGCTTAAACGGGTGTTGCTCTGCCATGATTTGAGGACATAGAGCTAACTCTCTTGTCTGAAAATCTGGGGTGCAAGTGCTGCACTGTCCAGCTCCCCCCCCCCCCGGACGAGCAGACCTCCCCCCTGGGGTGTGGTTAGACGCCAAGAACGTTACGTTACGTTACGTTAAAATAAAAGAAAGGAAAGTTACCTCTCATACTGCATGCAGGCACCATCCCATCTCAAGCTTCCTCCCCTGCCCGCACCAACCCACCCATCTATGCCAAGCTAAGGGACTGCAAACCAGGAAGCAGTACCCAATCACCACCAGGCCCTCCATCAGCAACGCCAGCAACGCCAGCAGCAGCAGCGGCAGCAGCGAATGCAGCAGTAGCAGCAGCACTTGCAGTGCAGCCAGCAGTAGCAGCGGCCGGGCTGAGTTTTGTGCGGCGGCTCCCGACGGACTGTTGGGTGGTGTTGAGGGCGGAGGGTGGGGCACAGGCGGCAGCAGCTGTAGCAGCATTGGCGGACACAAAATCTGCAGGTAAGGCTGTGGAGTTAGATTTTGGGTGGTTTTTTATGGGCAATTTCTTTCTATGCTTACTTGGTGTAAGAAGGAGGGTGGGGGCACCCATCTTCGGGGCCTATGGCACTTTTTGCTATGGCATATCAGGAAATGTGATAACACAGGCAGCAGCAGCTGTTGCAGCACTAATGACACAGGTCAGGCTGGGACGCCAGAAGTATGCATTGTCCTCTCTTTCAGATTGGAGGTACCGCAGTGCCAAAAAAGAGAGCCACGCACACAGATAGAGTTAATGCAGAGAGCGAGGAGAAGCCTTTCTTGCATAACTTGAAGGAGTAGGACTATTACAGCATGGTATGATGTATTGCTCTGTAGCAGCCCTGGAATGTGCAACTATGGTAGGTTGTGTAACGGTCGCAAGAACTAGGCGTCAAAACGCGCTTGACGCTAGTACAGCGCCCCTGTACTACTACCACGACAGGGTTCAGCACCGTTACAGGTTGGGATGACTGGAAATGTGGCAGGAGCCTATGTTGAGGTTGGGCATCATTTCTAGTTGTGCTATGGTTTATGGCTCTGCCGCAGGTATGGTTGGGTCATGGAAGGGTCCAAGGAATCGGGGGAAGGGAAAGGAAGGTGTTAGTAGAGCATGCTGTCTAATGAAAACGGAAGGTCCCAAGAGCACAGGGGATATCCCCTATCAATAATAGGGGTAAAACCCAGAAGGATATACATGCGTGTTTAGGGTTACGAGGTGATTTTAGGGTAGGGTAGAGCGTGATAGGATTTAAGAGAGGGTCAGGATCGGGCACGGTGCGATTCATGGTAGGGCATAGGGCTTTGGACCTGAGTAATGACACCTGCCGTTCAAAATATCTGCAAGCTCTGCATGTGCGGTGACACAGGTTTCATAGAAACAGCTAGCAAAATCATTCAACTGTTGCACCTTGTGGTCCTTCACCTTATAATATACTGCAAATCAGTTATGAAATAATGTGATTCAGTTCTTCTAGGAGCGCATTTCTACAATTATTTGCAGTATGTATCATGTCTACTCTGGTGTCACTGAACATCTTCCTGTCATGTCTGTTCATGCAGGGAGTGTTTCTTCACCCTTTGAAAGCATTGGTACCAGTACGTTCAAGATTGTCCCAATGACCCTCTTGCGATCCGCATCCCCCCACCGCCGTAAGCCACAAGCAGCAACGCGCAGCACCAGCACCAGCAGCAGCAGCAGCAGCAGCTCATCTGTGAGTGGAAATAGTCCTGCAAGCACCACTAAGCCTGCTGCTGCTGCTGCTGCACCGACGCCAGGGGCCAGTGAGGGTTCCAGAAACAACAGAAAGGGTTTAACAATGCATCCTGAGTGTCCCGTGGTCAATGGCACTCCTTACTGCCCTGCCCTCTGGGGCATGAATCGCATCAAAGCACCACAACTCTGGAAGAAGCTGGAGAGCAATGCACCCCCAGGCGTCCTAAACCCTACCTTCCTGGGCGCGGTTCAAGACATCGGGGTTTACTTTGGGCATAAGGATTTAAACCGCAATGTGATCGAAGAGCTTTCGTATACGGGAGGAGGGGGGCAGCCAACGGGGGGCAATCCGACAGAGGATCCAACGGTATTAGGTGGGCATGGGACGCACGTAGCGGGCACGGCGGTCGGGCAATGGGGCGACGGGGATACACGCGGGATTGCAGGCGTTTTTGGCGATGGGAAAGTCATCTCCTGCAATATTATCCCAGGATCGGTACCTGATGGCGTCACAACTCTGGACGTGATCATTGATTGCTTGTCATATGTGCAATCTAATGATGCACATTGGGTTTCATCAAACTCGTGGGGATTCACCCAGCCTGCCTATCCGGACGACCCTTTCATACAACTGATCAGAGACAGTATCAAGCAGTTTGTTTGCGACAAAGGGGGGATCTTTGTGGCAGCAGCGGGCAATGGCTTTTGCCGGGACCAACCGGAGAAAACGTGCCTATGTCCGGGACAGGACCGGCCCTGGGATTGCTATTACGACAAAGACCTATGGGTAGGTGTGAACATCAGCGACGCCGGTGTGTTACCCGACGGGAGCAAAGCCGATGGCATCATGAAGACATTTTTTTGTACCCGGCAGCTTTTGCGGAGGAACTGGATTGCGTCGTCGCCGTCGCCGCGATTACGCCCACAAACGCCGAGTATCAGCTCCGGGCCGATGAATTAGCAACTTTCAGCAATTGGGGCAGCGCAGTGAAGGCGGCGGCTCCCGGCTGGGACATCCTTTCCGATTGGTGGGAAGCTGCGCAAGACCCGCCAAACCCTTGGGGTACGGCCTGGCTGGATGGAACGAGCATGGCGGTCCCACATGTCGTTGGTACGGCCCTTCACCTGCGTAATGCGTTTCCTTGGGCAAGCAACAAGCAGATCATGAGCTGCATTGCCAAAGGGTCCTCAAAGGATAAAGTTCTCCCACCTAGTGCACACTCCAATGGAGACCAAAGTGCCACCGTCGGCACCGGTGTGCTGAGTGCCGTGGCTTCTTACGACTGCTTGACAGCTGCTGCTGGCAGGGCTCCCAACACTGCTTACGTCACCTGTAACCCGGCGGTCACCGTTCAGCTAAAACCTGGGTCCTGCAGCAGCACTAGTTACACCCCACCAGCTCGAGGTAACGGCGGAGGGCTGTACACAGTGTACGGCAGAGCCGGGTCAGGGTTTAGAGTGACCACTAGCCCTGCAGGGCGGTACCCCTTGGGAAGCACTGCACTAGTTACCGTCACCTTGGACGATAAAGCTGGGATGGTCAGGAGTTGCACTTCAGCTGTCACGGTCCTTCCTTGCCCTATCAAATGCAAAGCAGTGACTATATCTGCTACTCTGGCAAATAACTGCCAAGCATCTGATGCAGTGCTCGCTGCGAGTGCCTTTTTGGACAAGAGCTCACTAGACCCTGCTGCTGCACTGAGTTTTAGCCCCCCTGGACCCTACCCTATCGGCACGGTGAGTGTTACGGTCACTGCTAGTTACCCTGGAATTGCCAATCAACAACAAAGTGCTACCTGTGCTGTAACTGTGGCTCCTGTGGGAGGTTTAAGAAGCTGGGTTTTAAGCAGCAAACCCCTATGCCTCTATAGGAAGGTGGAAAGTACACAGGAGTATTGCCTCCCTGCATCACAGCTGGTTTCGGTGGGTCTATCAGGTGCCACAGGGTGTTACACGGCACCAAGGGTCAAAGCAGCAAGTTGTGCTGGCGCTACTGCTATCAACAGTTTCAATGCAGCTACCCCGTCTTCTCCTTCGTCTTCTGCTGCTACTGCTGCTGCTACTAATATGGCCAGCACAAGCAGCAGCAGCATGGGCTTCGCTACAGCCGCAGTGCCAGGCAGTAGCATTGCCTCCCAGCTAGCTGCAACTTGTAGAGTACCTCCTGCTACTGCCGGGACATCAGCAGCAGCAACAGCAGGGGAGGCTCAGGTGTGTGTAAAGTTCAACGCGGGACTGTCAATGCAGCGGGTGCAGGTGCGGGTGGATGTGACGGACGGGAGGAGCACCAGGGCAGCAACCAGCAGCATCACCATGTGGAACCCATCTAGTGCCGCCTTGCCACCTGGCGCTCCGAGCTCCTGTGTTGGGGTTTAGCTGTGTTCATACTTTGTGTAGGGTTTAGGAGGGTTCCTGCACTGTCAATTGTTCCTGCTCCTGTCGCCATGCTGGTTCATCCTCTTAATTGCATGTTAGATGTATGGCGTCCTAATTTGCCAATCGTGAGCTGGTGATATAGTGTATTTCCTATTTTTAGGGAAGAAGGCTCTTTATGGTGCCACTGAGTGACTGACTTGAGCTGGCCAAATTTATAGCCAGGGCTCTTCGGGCAGTTGCCTGTTTGATAGTAGCTGATGGGGTAATCAATAGTGCAATTGCAAATTGGTGTGTTTTGTCAATTCGATTTAGCAGCTCCAACAGCTTCCACGCCTCTGAGTTCTCAGTTGTTGCTTGACAGTTGGTTTATTGTTCCAGCTGGTTTTGATTGACCTGAGACGTTACCAATGGGAGCTGCTCCTTTTGACTGTTTTGGTTTGAGGATCCTTATCATTGCTAATTTAATCTGTGCCGACTAGGGTAATGATACCATACACTTACAGACTGTGCTGACTATTAATACTGCACATACACTTACATGTTCTCGATTGGTTTTAGGATTGTATCATTTTTGATAGCCCTGTGCTGTCTCTGTAAGTGTAACTATAAGCCTTAGTTTCTAGAGGTAGTGATTTTTTGTACTTTACATGGTGGCCTCAGTGTAGTAAGCCTGCACCTTGAGTATTTGTGCTCTGCTCACGTTGGAGCGAGCTTACTTCTCTTTAATAGATTTGACACTTCTGGGCTTAATGCCAGCTTAATGCTGGGAAGAGGCTTATCAGAGACCTGCTTACCAGGGGGCAGCACCACCAAAGGCAGGGGAGCAGTTTACTGACACTGCAGGGGCAGCATGGGCGTTTACGGCCCCTGTGCAGCCGACGGGCGCAGGGGGTCCCACTGCTGGGGGCTCAACTGGTGGCTAGTGATGCGATGAAGATATTAGCCCTGGTCCTTAACCACAGCCACTGCAGCTGTTATAGGTGCTTCCAGTAGCGTTGGATAACACCTGCTGCGCGATTTCAGGGAGCACTTTAGCATTAGCAGAAGCAGCAGCACTTGCAATAATTGATGGGTGACTGTACTCTGCTGTAATCCGTGAAAGGCAAAAGTGTTGTAACCAAACTACTTTTCTCTTAACTGGTCCGGCACTGCTTGGCTTGTTGTAAACAGACTCAACTCAGAGTCACCGCAAGGCAAGTCAAACTGGGCTGGCCTGACATGCATTGACTAGCAAGCGAAGTCCAAAATGGGCTGGTGGTTGCAAGTGGGTGTGAGACTCTTGGACTGTATGGACCTTGAGTATGCCGTTACAACCTGAGTTGGCTCCTTGCAATAAGGCACTGGCAGACACCCCCACCGGCGCCCCACTACTTAATGGATCCATTTGGTGACTAGAATGCATTGAAGTGGGCCCGACCGGCAGACCAACATATATTAAGGTCAGGGTCGGCTGCTAACGGCTGATCAAAAGTTACAGGTGCCCATTGAAGGCAGCGTACTGAATGTACGTAAGCCGCCGCCGCCGCCGCAGCAGCAGCAGCAGCAGTTTGGGTACAGTTGGCAGCAGCAGCAGGGACTCTGGATAGTAATGCGTACAATTCTGCTCTGTCTTTATAGTGATTTCTCGTACACACAAGTAAACAAAAATTCTAGCTATGCTACTATGATGCTAGGTATAACCCGGGCTGTGGTGTGCAGCAGCATCTAGTCAATTGCGGCTAGCCCCAGAGCCAGTAGGAGTAGTAGCCTATACCTTTTGAGGCTGCGGTGCCCAGCACTCAAATGGCACTGCAGGCTCTGGACTACCATCCACTAGAACAAACAAACAAGAATTTAAGGTGTGGCTGCACGCACCAAGGCAGCTAGGTCGAAACGACCAAACACACACTAACAGCAGATAGATAGGTGCCTGTAGCCACACCATTCGAGGCCTCGGCAAAAAATCCTGAAAAATGAAAGGAAGCTGCCCCAGAAGCGCCCAGGGCAGCGCGTGGCAGTACACCTCCCCACTGTGGTTGGTTGGGGAAGGCTGCCACTATTTCAGTCATTGGCTGGTCAAGGTCTCATTCTGTCAACCATGTACGCGACCAAATGCGCACCCCACAATGAAGCCCTGCCTTGGCCTAAGGACGAGATCACCCAGACGGACGGATCAATCAAGTTTGATCTCCAGGTCAAAGTCACCCGGCTGCGGAGCTCGTTGGGTGCACTTGGTGTGTGCAGTTCCACTGTGTGAGGAGCCTTACAAGCTAGGAACGAGGCTGGTAATAGCCATTGGCATTGGATGCCTGTCCTTTGAGCGTCAGTTGAGTTGAGATTGCTCTGCTGCCCAGCTGCGAAGGTTGCTCACATGTGGTGATGCCAACTTGTTTTGCTGAACCTTCAAGACTTTCAAATTGTTCTGCACTCTAGATAGGGTCTCAGTTGCTTGAAAAGACGTATAGGGCAGACCAGCTCATTATACTCAAAGTGGTTGGGAGCGATCCAGGAAGTGCCGCTGGGCTGGGAGGAGGCCTGCTAGGACGGTCATCGGCTTGGGGTGGGTCGTAGCTGGCCGGGACACCACCCCGCAGCCAGATGGCTCAAGCGGCTGGTTACATGCCTACGCAGCAACACCCTAGCAACGGTCCGGCCATGAAGCCAGGGTGCGTGACCCTGACAGACACTGTTGCTCTCAGCAGACGCTGCATGGAGTCTTGAGACCGGGATATTGGCATTATTGCATAACAGGAGCTCTCCGCCAAGGACTTCGGCACAGTTCTAAGAATGCCTCGGACCTTCTGCAGCAGCAACCTGAGATTCACAATGCCCTTGCTCCGCCTGGGGCTATCAGCACTACTGTTGCCCTACTTCATTGCGCACCTTATACGGACGGCTTGTCGCTATGTGTTTGGTAAAGCTCAGCAGCTAAGTCAACCAGCAAGTTTGGAAACTTGCAGCACTAAATTATTGCCAGCCCCGAAGCTCTGGCTTTACTGATTAACAGCTCACTATCATGCTGTCATTAAGCCATGTTGAGTAGCAGCAGTCTGCGGTACAGGAATTCATTCAAGAGCTTTGTGCCATGGCTGGGGCTGCCCTCATTCCTCCCTATCTATCAATTTGATTTGCCTGCCTTTGTGCATCCTCTTGCTGCAGGCCCTATTGCCATCTTCAAAACCTTGTTTCTTTTTGCAGCTTTGATTTATGACTGCCTGCGTAACGTCCGTGCCTGTGTGTATGCTTCTCCTGCAGGCCTGCCGCAGGCATGGCCCCACCACCACCTAAAGAATGGCCAAGGCCCCGCCAAGACGTCAAGGCAAGTTCCAGGGATGGCCTCGCTGTCAGCTTGGGTAGCAGAAGCAATAGAATGTGCTGTAGCAGCAGTATCAGCAGACTGC
This sequence comes from Pseudopediastrum boryanum, assembly GCA_963556185.1. Classification (NCBI taxonomy): domain Eukaryota; kingdom Viridiplantae; phylum Chlorophyta; class Chlorophyceae; order Sphaeropleales; family Hydrodictyaceae; genus Pseudopediastrum; species Pseudopediastrum boryanum. Next base: position 1,456,503 of record OY744512.1, on the reverse strand, counting down.
ATGCAAGGTAACAGCAGCAAGTTCCAGCAATGGACCAGCTTTCTCTTAGCATGGGCATTTTGGACGGTTGTGGCAGCTGCCTCAGTGTCGGCTTGGGTAGCAGAAGCAGTAGCAGATGCTGTAGCAGCAGCAGCAGACTGCAAGTGCAGCAGCAGCAGGAGCAGCAAAGGGCCAACTTTGTCTCATCATGGGCTTGTTGAGCGGTTCTGGCAGCCACCTCACTGGTTATAGAAGCAGTAGCAGATGCTCTAGCAGCAGCTGCAAACTGCATCGGTGGCAGCAGCAGGAGCAGCAAAGGCACATGAGTATCAGAGCAGTAAGAGCATTTACATAAGCAGGAGCACTGCAACTGCACATTTGCAGCAGCAGTACCAGCAGCATTCAGCACGGGTAGTTGCATAACATGGGGCAGCAGACCTGGCCAATACACGCTGGTAGTGTAAATGAGAGACATTAGGACAAATGCAGCCCCAGCAACCGACCAGTAGCAGCAGAAGCAGGAGCAGCAGGAGCAAAAGCAGCAGCACCAGGAGCAGGAGCAGGGGAGGAACAGCAGCAGCACCAAAGCAGACGCAGCAAGAGCAGGAGCAGCAATGGCAGGAGCAAAAGCAGCGGCCGGAGCGGGAGCAGGAGAAGCAACAGGAGCAAAAGCAAACTGAACAGGAGTGCTTTGCCTCCACGCAGAGCGTTAGCTGCTACTGCAGGCACATTAGTGAACGGAAAAAACAACAGTAGGAAAACCAGCAGACTTGTTGGGCAGCAGTTGCAGCAGCTGATTAGGCAGATGTGCATGGGGAGGAGGAAGAAACAGCATGAGGAGGAGGAATAAGAGCTGCAAAAGCAACTAGCAGCTCAGCAATATGCACATATATGCTGGGTGGTTCAGGCTTTTAATGCATGTGGAAACAGAAGACATGTATGTTGATCGAAGCTGCATGCCCAGCTTCAACTGGACACTCACGTTCAGTGCATCGCATTTGAACCCTAAACCCTAAGCCCTAAACCCTAAGCCCTAAACCCTAGCAGCAGCAGCAAGTGGAGCGTCAGTAGGTTCATGAGGAGCAGCATGTTGGTAAGGACGTTATTGGCGTCAGGATGACAGCAGCAGCGGATGCGCACCTTTGTAAGCTGTAGTAGCAGCAACCGGAAGAGCAGCAGTAGCAAGAGGAGGATTTGCTTGGCGGGAGGGTTTAGGGTTTAGGCAAGCAATGATCGGCAATCAGAATGGCAGCAGTGGCGCAAGCAGCTGCGGCAGCAAGCGTGGCGACTTGATGTTGTCCTGGAAACCCAGGTTGCTTCGGCAAAAGATAGTTCAACCGTTCATTAAGGCCTGCTGCATGGTTCCCGTTTCTCTGCTGAAATTGACGCTGAACATGCTCCTTTGTGTGCGGTTGACGTTGCCGCATGGCTTAGCATCGTTTTGTACGATCTGTTTGGATGATGTGTCATCTGCTCATCACTGAAGGCTGCCTCATATTTCTTCGGCCCTTTGCATGATCGGTCAAATTGACGCTGGGCATGCTCCTTTGTGTGTTTTGTTATCGCAGCCTGGTGCAGCAGCAGGGGGAGGTGCACGGCGACCACCACCACCACCAGCAGCAGCAGGAGCAGCAGCAGGGAGAGGGACCCCAGGGGCCCACCACCACCCCCAGCAGCAGCAGCAAAAGGTGATGTTGCCAAGGTCTGGAAAGAGCCTTGATGAGCGATTGCGGCGGGACACTCCATTCATGTGCAACATCAGGTTCAAAAATGATATGCCAGAGGTGGGTGTGAAGTCTGAACGGGAAGGGGAAGGGAGGGTGGGGCATTAAGGGGCATTAAGGGGCAAATTGTCTTTTGGTGGTATTGTCTCTGAAGAGGAGGGGAGGTGACACACCATTCATGTGCAACATCAGGTTCAAGAACGATATGCCAGAGTCAAGGGGCCTATGGCGCTCTTGCTATCGCGTATCATGAAATGAAAAGTTATTGTGGGTGGCATCCGAAATGCCGAAGGGGAGGGTGAGGGGGACGGGTTGGGCAGGTTAAAAAGGACGATTAAATGCAAGCGTTAAACCGTAATAACACAGGCAGTAGCGAATCGTCGTACCTAAATGGGGCCTCCAAAAGTTGCCAGCTGGCCCGGGTACATGGCTCCAAGGGCATTACATACTATCAGGGATGATGCTGGGCGGTTAATTGTGGCGGGGCACACCATCAATGTGCAACATCAGGTTCAAGAATGATATGCCAGAGGTGGGGGTAATGTTGGAAGAGGAAAGGAAGGCACAAGCGGTAGCTTGGGGTGGCCAGGGTTTGGTGGAGCTGTGTGTCTAGGGGCAGGCAGGGGAGGGTTTGGGGGGAGGGGAGGGGAGGGTGGCTTGGGGTGGGCAAGGGTCGGCGGAGCGGTGGGCCTTGGGGCGGGGAGGGGAGGGTTTAGGGAGGGGAGGAGAGGGTTTGACAGAGCGGTGGGCCCAGTGGCAGGGAGGGTATGTTGGTTAGTAGCTGCTCATGCTCGTGCCTCGTGCATGTTCATCATGATGTTCAGGGCCAATCTGGTAGAGGTGCGGGCTGCGTACTGGGTACACATAGACAGTGTTATGTACAGAGGGGCGATCTAGCAGCCTTACTTTCTGAGATATTGTACGGTCTGACAGTACATGTTGAGAGCTTCTCATTATTGATCCTTATCCTGCTGGTGTAAATGCCTCCGACCCTAAGCTAGTGGTGGCAGAACTAGATGCGGAAAGGCAGGGGTCCCATCCCATTTTCTTGAAGCACAATACAGCTGCAAAAACTCATTTGGTGTACACTGAGGTTGATTATTGTATGTTTTGATAATACATGATGAGAGCTTGTCTTGCTTGTCCCTTAATCTGCTGCTGTAAGTTCCTTCAGACCCTAGCAGAAATGGATGCGGAAAGGCAGGGGCTTCATCCCATTACCTAGATACACAATCGCGGCTGCAGAACCACATTTGGTGTACACCGAGGCTGATTGGATAACGTACGATCTAATAATACGCGATGTTGCCTTGTCATGTTTCTTCCTTATCCTCCTGCTGTAGATACCTTCTGACCCTAAGCTAGTCGTAGCAGAACTGGATGTGGAAAGGCAGGGGTCCCATCCTAACACCCAGAAGTACAAATACAGCTGCAGAAACACATTTGGTGTACACTGATGTTGATTATTGTGTGGTCTGATTATACATGATGAGACCTTGTCATGTTTTTTTTCATCCTCCTGCTGTAGATTCCTTCTGACCCTAAGCTAGTCGTGGCAGAATTGGATGCGGAGAGGCAGGGGGCGTACTTCCCTGCTCAGTCTGAGAAGGACCCGCGGCGGCTGTGCCAGTTCCTGCTGCCTGCTGATCTGGGCATTCCAATCAGTTTGATGGATTTGGAGCCCTATGATAAACCACAGGGGAGCAAGCCAGAGATAGCGGAGGCGGATAAGAAGATTCTGGCGGTGAGGTTTGGAGGGGGGGGGGAGATGGGGGTTATGTATTGAGTAATGCCGACCGTTGCAAAGTGCTCCGCAGCTCACCTCTTGTGCCTGTCAACTCTAACCCTTAGACACCAGCCTCGCCTTTCACTCCAGCCCATAGCCAATTCCTGCAAGCTAACTCTAGTTGAGCATTTAGGAGTTTTAGGCTTTAGGTCTAAAACCATCAACCTAAACCCTAAACTAGGGGGGTTTTGAGGGGTACGTATGTAAGGGGAGGCGGACAAGATGATTCTGGCGGTGAGGTTTGAGGGGGGGGGGTATGTTTAGGGGGGAGGGGGATAAGAAGTTTTCAATGGTGAGGGTTTGGGGGGGGGGGGGTAAATGAGTAAAGGGGCCGGGGCAAGCGGAGGGAAGAGGGGGGGGGGTGCCCATGGTGTCCTGGCAGGATAGGGTGGAACAGGCTGGGGGTGATAATGCAGGTGGGGAAGGGTCGGGGAGGAAGGGAGGAAGGGGGATGGGAGCAGCTGGGAGGGAGGGGGGGGCCGAGTGGAAAAGGGGGTGGAAAGCAGGTCAGCATGGGGATGTGGGTTCTGGCTGGAGTGAGGGGGAGATTAGCTGCAAAGGGATATCAGTTGGTCGGGGAAAGAGCAAATAGGGGGAGGAAAGGGGGTGATGGGCGCTGTCGTGACCTCCATGACCAGTATAGTAACCACCATCAGGCTTGTAGAGTCGTGCTCAGTAAGCCTCATTCTGCTTCCGTACGCAGGAATCTAGTGCGGTTTTCCAAGCGTAGGCCCAGGACAGCACCCATGTAACTTGTGCTCAGGCAGTGCACTGCTTGGCCCCTCACACTTGCTTTGATAAACTAGATTCCTGGGCTTTGAGTAACTCGATACCCGAAAAAGGCGATTTTAAAAGCCCAACACTCCCTTCCTTAGGCAGGAATGCATTGCGGTTCAACCCACTAAGGCCCAGGACCCCACCCATGTACCTCGTATTCAGGCAGTGCACCGCTGTGCCCCTGAGACTGAAAAGACTGAACCAGATACGCTAAGAGAGCACACTTTCTAGCCCGACACTTCCTTCCTTATGCAGGAACACATTCCGGTTCAGCCAACAAAGACCAGGACCTTACCGATGCACCTGGGGTTTTGGCAGGTGCACCGCTTTGCCCCTCACGATTGAGATGATAAACCAAACACCGAAAATGGTTACCTCCTCCACTCACATATGGTATCCTACGAATGGCCCTGCTCGACCTTATAGCCCGACATTTCCCTTCCTATGCAGGAATGCATTGCGGTTCAACTTAGTAAGGCCCAGGACCACACCCATGTAGCTCCTGCTCAGGCACTGCACCGCTTTGCCCCTCACATGTTTAAATGAACCAGATACTTGAAATTGTGACCTGCTTTATTCAAAGATCCTAAAAATGGCCCTGCTCAACCTGAAAGCCCAACATTTCCTTTTTGACACAGGAATGCATTGCGGTTCAGCCCACTAAGGCCCAGGACCACATCCATGTAGCTCCTGCTCATGCACTGCACCGCTATGCCCCTCACACTTGCTTTCATAAACCGAAAACTGTGAATATTGAGCGCTTCCTTCCTTGAAATGTATTGCGGTGCACCAGAGATAAACCAAATACGTCCGTTGGCAACCTTTAAAGCCCAATAGTTCCCCTCCTTATGCAGGAATGCATTGCGATTCAGCCCAGCAAGGCCCAGGACCACACTCATGTAGCTCGGGCTCAAGAACTACACCGCTTTGCCCCTTCACATGCTTGAGAAAACCAGATACCCTAAACTGTGACCTCCTCCACTCACATACGGTATCCTAAGAAATGGCCCTGCTCCACCTTATAGCCCAATATTTCCCCTCCTTATGCAGGAATGCATTGCGATTCAGCCCAGCAAGGCCCAGGACCACACCCATGTAGCTCGTGCTCAGACAGTGGAGGTGTCTTGGTTGATGCGGACTACCTACCTGAGTGCACATGACAGCGACAAGAAGGCGGGCAAAGCAGCAAAGTAAGTGCGGGAATGGAAGGGATAAGTCAAGGCTGGGCTGTCATTTTGGCGTTTACAGGGTTGTGCCCGAGATTTTCTAACACGATAGCATTTCATGGCATCTATGCATTATGGTATGGAGCTGCGCCTGTTGCTTGGGCCCAGGCAATGGAGGTGTCTTGGTTGATGCTGACTACCTACCTGAGTGCACATGACAGCGATAAGAAGGCGGGCAAAGCAGCAAAGTAAGCGCGGGAGGGGGTGGGGTAGGAGGTTGATCTGGATATTGACTACCTACATGAGTGCACAGGATAGCGAAAAGAAGGCGGGCAAAACAGCAACGTGATTGGCAGCAAGACAGTCTCTGTAGCAAGTTAGGGCGCCCCGGTTCATGGGGCAAGGCAATAAAATATGCACATGATAGGATCCGAAGCCGCTGTGTCTCGTGCAGGCTGAAGCAGGGTAGTAGTATATAGGGTGTAGCTATGGCTCTTGCATTCTGTGCTGTTTATCTTTTATATTTATACTCCTATTGTTTACAATTGTTTTAGATATGCATTTTGTGTCCGTCTCTTGCAGGCTGAAAGCGGGGTACTACTGTAGAGGGCGGAGAAGCTGATGCATTCTGTGCTGTTGATGTGTCTTATATGTTTATTACTCCTATTTAATTCTTCTTTCTATTAACTTTATATATGTATTTTGTTTGTGTTTCCTGCAGGCTGAAAGCGGGGGTGTCTCCAGCAGCAGCAGCTGCAGCAGCTGATTTAGATGAGGAGCAGCGAAGGGAGAAGCAGATAGGGGAGATTGAGGTGAGGCTCATTGCTGTCTTTGTAGTAGCGAGAGCAATGCATCATAAGATTGGTTGATTATTGATGTTGTAGGATGAATCAGATGTAATAGAGGAGTGAGAAGCAGATACAGGAGATTGAGGTGGCGCTCATTGATGCGCCTGTAGCAACAAGAGCAATGCATTATACATTTGGTTGGAGATTGAACCTGTAGACTTGAAAACATATGGCAGAGGATGGAGAAACAGACACAGGAAATTGAGATGAGGCTCATTGTTGTCTTGTAGTAATGAAAGCAAATGCCAAAGAGTGTGCCCAACCATAAAGATGAAGCCCCGTGGGCTCACCTCTTGCGCCTCTTGCCATTAACCGGCTACAGTCCAGCCTAACCTTTACTCCACCTTGCAATGCAGCCAGCGGGCAGATCTTGCAAGCTAACTTTGTTACTCTGATGTTTTGCAACATACTTTCCAAGCATTGTCACCCCCATCCCCCTTGGGCACCCCATTAACCCGCACCTCAGCCCCGTGGAGATACTGCCAGTTCTGACCTTGCTCCCTATATACCATCAGTATTGGTTGCCATTTCTTCATCTTTTTGTGTATATTGCGTAAGACAGATCCGTGTACATGTTGCCCACAACATAACCTGTTTCTCTGATGTTTTGCAGCACACGTTCCAAGCCTTGTCCCGTCCCCCCCGGCACCCCCGGAACCCGCACCTCACCCCCGTGGAGATATTGCCAGTGCTGCCTGACTTTGACAAGTGGGCGGACAAGTTTGTTGGCGTGCACTTTGAGGGCGACCCAGGTAAGGGGAGTCCCACAATCCTTTGGGGGGGGGGGGTCTGGAGGGTCTGGAGGGCGTTTTGGGCCTGTATAACTAGTGACAAACCCCTAAAACAGAGGGGTGGGGGTGGGGGTGGGGGGTCCCCCAAACCACGCGTCCCACCCCCCCCTAAAGGATTGTAGGGCTCCCTTAATGGGGTGGGAATGCGCCAAGATATTGCGGGGGGGAGGGGGGGTCCGCTTCGGGGCATAGTCAGCCCTAGTATCGCACTTAACACCGACTTTAACAAGGAACAGTTAGGCGCGTGTGTTTGCGTGCACTTTGAGGGCCCCTGATTTAATTTGGTGGTGCTCTAGGACTTGATAGCAAGCACTTTTTTCCATGGTGAAACACTAGACCCAGGGGCAGCTGTTCATGCACAGCATGCTCTGTTTTGATTATCGTCATTTGTAGTTTTCCTTTTGGTCTTTCTCTCAGTACATGCTGTTCAAGCTGTTGTTGACAACATATATCCATGTTCTCCTCCTGCTGCTGGGAATGGTCGTTTGTAATGGTTTCGTTTTGTGCTGTTGTAGGACTTGATAGCAAGCAGTTGTTCCAGCTGCCAGCCCCAGACACATGGCGGGAGTTCGGGAGCGCAACATGCTCAGTTTATTGTTGTTCAATATCCTTTGTTTTTGTTTCCTTTTTGCGTTCTTTTGTACCTGCTGTTGCAGCTGGCGTTGACAACATCTATCTACATGCTCCTCCTGCTGCTTTTAACAATCCTCCATGTGCATTTTGTTTGTGCTGTTGTAGGACTTGATAGCAAGCAGTTGTCCCGGCTGCCAGACCCAGGCACGCGAAGGGAGCTGGTGGAGCGCAGCATGCTCAAGACATACAGGCCAAAGTCGGACGATGTGGAGGAATCAAAACCCTGCATGGCGCTGCTGCTACCAGAGCAGGTGAAGCCTGGGTGTGTTGAGGGGTTTTTAGGGGGTCTTTGAAGGTTATGAGGGGTTTTTTGGGGATTTTGGGTTTCTTTTGGGGGGTGGGAGAAGGTAGAGGATTGTTTGTGGGGAGCTGGTGGAGCGCAGCATGCTCAAGACATACAGGCCAAAGTCGGACGATGTGGAGGAATCAAAACCCTGCATGGCGCTGCTGCTACCAGAGCAGGTGAAGCCTGGGTGTGTTGAGGGGTTTTTAGGGGGTCTTTGAAGGTTATGAGGGGTTTTTTGGGGATTTTGGGTTTCTTTTGGGGGGTGGGAGAAGGTAGAGGATTGTTTGTGGGGAGCTGGTGGAGCGCAGCATGCTCAAGACATACAGGTCAAAGTCGGACGATGTGGAGGAATCAAAATTCTGTATGGCGCTGCTGCTACCAGAGCAGGTGAAGCCTGGGTGTGTTGAGGGGTTTTTAGGGGGTCTTTGAAGGTTATGAGGGGTTTTTTGGGGGTTTTGGGTTTCTTTTGGGGGGTGGGAGGAGGTAGAGGATTGTTTGTGGGGAGCTGGTGGAGCGCAGCATGCTCAAGACATACAGGTCAAAGTCGGACGATGTGGAGGAATCAAAACCCTGTATGGCGCTGCTGCTACCAGAGCAGGTGGGTGTGTTATCGGTGCGGCCTGGGTGTGTTATCGGTTTCTTGGGGGTTGTTGAGAAGGTCTTGAAAGGTTATGAGAGGCTTTAAAGGGTGTTGAGGGGTTTTGGAGGTTTTGAGGGGGAGGGGGCTGGTTAAGCACAGTGAGCTCCAGACATACAGACCAAAAACTGAAGACGTGGAGGAATCAAAACCCTGCATGGCGCTGCTGCTACCAGAGCAGGTAAAGCCTTGGGGTTTTGGGGCGTTTGTAGGTGTATTTGCAAGGTTATGAGGGGGTTTTAAGGGGTTATGGGGGTTTTGGGGCTGGGGGGGGGGGATTGTTTGGGGGGAGGTGGTGGAACGAAGCATGCTCAAGACATACATGCCAAAGTCGGACGATGTGGAGGAATCAAAACCCTGCATGGCGCTGCTGCTACCAGAGCAGGTAAAGCCTGGGTGTGTTGAGGGGTTTTTAGGGGGTCTTTGAAGGTTATGAGGGGGTTTTAAGGGGTTATGGGGGATTTGGGGCTGGGGGGGGGGATTGTTTGGGGGGAGCTGGTGGAACAAAGCATGCTCAAGACATACATGCCAAAGTTGGATGATGTGGAGAAATCAAAGCCCTACATGGCCATGCTGCGACCAGAGCAGGTAAAGCCTGGGGGTTCTGAGGGTTAGGGTTTTAGGGTGCTGATATAGAAAGCAGATGTGGAGGATGCAAAACACTACATGGCCCTGCTGCAACCAGAGCAGGTAAAAGCCTGGGGGCGGGGTTTGAAGGGGGGTTAGGGCTTGGTCTGGGGCCGTGGAAGGAGGCAAACACCTAGGGTTTTGGTGGTAGATGGGGCAGTGCAGGGCCAGTGAGTTTTCTGGATGGGCTGTTGACATTGACGTTGACTGGCGTTGAAGTAGGGTAGCCTGGATGTAGATGTACGCGCCAGGAACCACATAGAGCTCGCAGATGTCCCTACTCACACTTTCCAGCCCCCTCTCTCTCAAGTCCTAGAGAGAGTCTCTCTCTCTCAATGAGTCCTAGTGAGGGTCTTTCTCACTTACTCACCACCCCACACCCCTAACAAACTGGTTGGCGTCATGCTTGGGTGCTGCATGGCCCGGAGGTTTTTTAATGTACTGCTATGTGTGTAGGCTCTACAGGGAGCGCTGGGTGGTTCCCCCCTTTTCACCCCACTCCCTCTCGAATTCCCATATGTATCCTCTAAAGGCTAGTCATGTGCGGTTATATGTGCAGGCTCTGCAAGGAGCACTGGCGGGTGCTCTCCCTCCCACCTGCTTTGAAGGTAGAGGAAGTTACCAGGTTGCATGGCAGAGCCCACAGATGTTTTTACTCCACCATTCGCCCTATTAGATCTTCACCCCTCATATCTAAACCCTAAACACTAATCATGTGCGGTTACATCTGCAGGCCTTGCAAGGGGCGTTGGCGGGTGCTCCCCTGCCCCCGCTTTGGAGATGGATGAAGTGATAGGTGCATACCTTGTAACTGTTCTTAGTCCCATTAAACATCCGATTCCCTCTCAACGCCTCATATGTAAACCTGAAATACCCATACCTTACAATGAAGACTCATATCGCTCTCTGTGCTGCTATAACTTGTAGGCCTTGCAAGGAGCGTTGGCGGGTGCTCCCCTGCCTCCTGCTCTTGAGGTAGATGAAGTGACAGGGGCATAGTTTGTATGACGGAGGTTGTAGGCGTTCCTAATTCCACCATCTGCCCTTCTCCCTCTCAACCTGTCTTCTTTAGGCCCTAAGTAGTATGTATGTGCTTTTCTAAATGCAGGCCTTGCAAGGTGCGCTGGCGGGTGCTCCCCTGCCCCCTGCTCTGGAGGTGGATGAAGTGACAGGGGCATACCTTGTACGATAGAGCTTGCAGATGTTCCTTACCCCACCATCCACCCCTCTTCCTTTCAACCCCTCATTTGTAGACCCTAAGTACTATGTATGTGCTGCTATATGTGTAGGCGCTGCAAGGTGCGTTGGCGGGTGCTGCCCTTCCACCTGCTCTGGAGGTAGATGAAGTGACCGGGGCATACAAGTGGGACAGTGAGTATTTGTGCAAGGTGGAACAAGTTGAGAAAGATGCTCCCAACATGGAGACTTACGTCATGCAGGTAAGGGAATTTGATGATGGCCAACAGGCCGAAACGCGTAATCCCACGCACTTGATGTAAGAATTCACGATCGAAAGAGGAATGGCTCCGGCGTCTAACTATAGCTGCTACCTCTAGCCATGTTAACACATGGAGACTTACGTCATGCAGGTAAGGGGAGGGAAGGCAAGGGGAGGTGGCACCAGGGATTCAAATGTCCCATTTCTGGTAAAACCACGGGCATGCATGCAACCATATCCGCCATGCAGCCTGGCTGATTGAAGGGCCACAGTCAGTGGTTGTATCGTATTTCTGCATTCTTATTTGTATGAGTAATGCAAATGAGAAAGGGCAGAGCAAGTAGAGAAGGATGCACCCAACATGGAGACTTACGTCATGCAGGTAAGGGGAGGGTGTGTGCAAGGAGCAAGGGCAAACATTGGATGGTTGCATTGTCCCTTCTGTCGTATGTGGCATACGGGGGAAGGGTAGGCTATAGCTGCAGGGGCATGTTTGGCAGGCCTGGTATGGCTCAGAAATCGTCCAGCAATTGTTCAACCCGCTTGCATGCTGGAGGTGTTGAGCAGGTAAAGGTAAGGGAGGGAAGATTGGAAGGCAAGAGGAAGGGGTCGCATCGTCCTTTTCTATGTGTATAAGTTATGTGTGTGGAAGAGGTCTTTTGATCGTTAGGAAGAGCCCCGTAGCTGCTTCGTTTGCGCCTCTCACCACTAGCTGCTGCATAAAAAGACTTGCGTGCCCTCTACCTTGCATTCAGCCAACATTTACCCCCTTCTTTTATGTCGAGTATCTTCAGGGGGGGATACCTTATGATTGCAGGGACATGTTTGACGGGCCTGGATTGGCCCAGAAAGCGTCTGGCAAGTGGTAGAGTCAACTCGCATAACCAAAAGTGTCCTGGACAGTCCCTTGCGAACGGGATCTGTTCCCCTTTTCTTTAAAACTGTACAGGCCTGCAGCATTTCTTCTACTTCTTACATGGTTCTGCTGTTATTGATTAATGTTTGCGTTAGGTATATGGGCGTCCCGTTGGATCCTGTTCATATGAGGCCAAGTTAAGACCAGTACTGTGATTGCTGCTAGGGGTGGGGTTTTGCCGGTGTTGGTTTGCTCCTGACAGTGCTGAATGCTTCTGGCATGTAGGTGTATGAGAATCTCGATGAGTCCTGTCGGGTT
>OY744512.1:1347675-1444437 GCA_963556185.1 Pseudopediastrum boryanum | reverse complement strand
ACCGAACATATCCTGTAAATCGCGCCTTTATATTAAGAGGGGCCTATGGTAAATTCTGCTAAGGTGTATTGTAAAATGCAGTAGTAATAGTAGGACTAGGCCTAGTCAGTGACGACCTTCTAAATCTCCCCCCCCCCCCCTACCCCCCCTTGCCTCTGCGTGCCCCCCCCCCCCCTCCACCCGCCCTCCGTCACGGCCTTGTTACTAGGAGTAGCTGTGACTGTGCATCTTTCCAAGGAGGCTGAGAAGCAGGACCGCATACAGCAGCAGTACTGCTTTTGTTGCTGTTGATGTCAAGTCTTTGTTCACGGTGTAAATGGGACCTTCTGAATATCTCTCATGCCCCTCCCTTACTCCCCACCTTGTTCCCTCCCAGGTGAATGTGAGTGTGCGTCCCTTCCGGGAGATTGAGGAGCAGGAACGCATGGACAGGCTGATGGAATTTGAACCAGGGGGTGCGCTACAGGAACAGCTGGAGGAGCCAATTGATGATTGAGCAGTACGCCAGTCAGCTGTGGTAGCGTTGTCTTTCGCAGTACACACAGCAGCAGCAGCAGCAGCAGCAGGAGGTGTTCAGCCTCTCTAAGCAGCACAGGCCGTTGAGGTTGCAGGGTGTATTGATAGGTGATTTGGTGCGCAGCAGAAGCAGCAGGGGCAGGGGCAAGGGAGGCTGATGAGGGTTTGGACCAGTGAGGGGGTGCGCTACAGGAACAGCTGGAGGAGCAGATTGATGATTGAGCAGTACGCCAGTCAGCTGTGATAGCGTTGTCTTTGGCAGTGCGAACATCAGCAGAAGGAGCAGCAGAAGGAGCTGTTGAGCCTCTCTGAGCGGCAGGGGCTTGATGGATGCGTGGGAAGGTGATTTCGTGCAGCAGAAACAGCAGGGGCAAGCCGGCGGATGGAGTTCGGACCAGGGGGTGGGCTAGAAGTCTAGGGAACAGCTGGAGGAGCAGGTTGAAGATTGAGTAGTACGCCAGTTAGCTGTGGTCGTGTTGTCTTTGGCAGTGCAAACAGCAGCAGCATTTGCAGGTAGGGCTGGACAGCGGCAGGGGCAGGCAGGGGCTTGAGATGGGAGAGTTGGAGTTTGGAGTGATGGAGTTTGGACCAGGGGGTGAACAACAGAAACAGCTGGTGGAGCAGATGGACGGTCGAGTAGTACATTATGCTTGCGGTTCCTTTGAAACCCTGAGCAGCGAGGGCGTGGTGTTGACTTTGGCATTGCAGACAACAGCAGCAGCAGAAGTTGGAGATAGGGCCCTCTAAGCTAGCAGCAGGGGGTGAGGGTGGAGAATCCATGGGGAGGTTACTTTGGTGCAGCAGATGAAGCAGCAGGAGAGTCAGTTTATTTGATGGATGCTTGGATCTCCTGGTTGGTGGTGTCAGAGTAAGCCTTTCTCTTTGGGTCTTTCAATGGTGTGTTTGGTCGGTTCGCCTAGCAAGTCAGTTGCGGTTGCCACGGCCTAAAGTCTTTTTGTTTTGGTAGCGTTTGGACCTCTGGTTGGGCTGGTGAAGTGACCAGTTAGAGCGCGCGGTCGCCGTTGTTGTAGACCTACTCCAACTATCACTTGCCACGATTTGATATTGCGACCAAAGCATCCCGCAGATATCATGAGCATTTCACATCCCTTTTAGTGGCCTCCAAGCACCGGTGGGGCAGGATGGCACGGGGGGCCCGCCGTTACAAGGGAATCGGGCAATGCGGCCATGGCCGAGTGCCCGTGAGCCGGGGAGGCCGACTCTATCGGAGCAGGAGCCACCTAACCGTAACCAGACTCTACTCCTTCATGTTTCGTACCCACCTTCATCTTCTCCATACAGTATGTGCATGTAATGCCAGTATGTACTACTCTAATCAGAAAGCTCGACCCTCACGGCCCTGAAACGAACCTCCAGCTGCAGCCACTGAGTCAAGGCTCTCCAGGCCAATGATACTATCATGTCCGATCTGGGTGTGATCACAAACCAGAGCTGCTGTGCTAATGTCCCGAACCATATCATGCACATTCTGCTACCAGGAGCACCTGCCCAAGACCTCACTATGTGTCCATCCTACCAATCAAGACAACAGTGAGCACACATCCAGGTCCATACACTCTGTCCTTTGCTCCTCCGTCCCCTGACCAACCTCAGAGAAAGCTTTGCATACCACACTGCAAACTCCCTGGCCCAACAAACTGTAAAGGCATTTCACAGAGCCGACCAATGAAGGTTCATATTATAGGCCCTATACCAAGCTCCTAGGTGCGGAAAGCAAATGTTGTGCCACCCCCTTCCACCCACATAGGGACCGCAAAAATAGCATCCAGAGGACCCCCTTGACGCAGCCTCACTAAGTAGGCACCATCAGCATCCAACTCACACAGAGGCAGGTCTAAGCAGCGGCCAGCCCAACCAAAACGGCCCATTCTATCACATGCACCCATTCGTGAATACCGTAACCATGCTCAATACATCATTAGCTAAGCATGTTTCCAAAGTGGCCGTCCATCCACCTTGGCCAAACACTGGCCTTGTCCGAACAGAATGGTACCGCCCCACAATGCAGGAACTTCCGAATTGAACTTATGAGTCAATCACAGCACACGTTTGCAGCTGTGCTCTGAGCCACCAGATGCAATAACCTTCATGTATTGGGTAATGCCATGAAACCACCAGACATGGCCATTACATTCTGCAATCCTGGCAGATGGGGACAACATCACCAGCATGGCAAAAGCTCCCCTACAATGCCACAGCTGGTATGTAACAGAAAATAAGTAGTTCCAAAACAACAAGCAGCCCAAAGCCCTACTTATGCATTTAGTGATTGAACCCATGCAAGAAGCAGGAGGACAACAGCAGGGGGGACACACCCACCAAAGCCTTGGTCACTGCTGAACGCATCCAAGCAAAGCATAAACCCCTGAGGCTAAGGTTTAAGGTACTGGATTTCCTAAACCCAGCCATAATGCCTAATCCCACAACCTAGTACCATTTGCGTGGCTCCTGCTGCTGCTGCTGCTGCGACAAACACGGTACTGCTTCTGCTGCTACTGTTTCCGCCCACTGTTGGACTATAGGGTACAAGCCTGACCCTACTGGCTGCTGGAGCCTGGAGGCAACATAGCTGCCAGGGCTTATGCAGAGAGCCCAGCTGGGTTAGCTATACACACAAGACCCTATGGTTCCTTACATGAGGGCAGTGCATGGCAAGAAAGACTCCAAAAGGCTCCTGAGCGACCCGAAAGCTCGCGCCAGCTTCGGGAGTTGGCCAAGAAGACCCGATTGCGAGCCAGCAGGCTGCAGCGAGGAGCAGAGAGGGCTGTTACCGGCCTCTGGCCTTGGCTGTGGCTCTGATAGCTGCTGCTCTCCCGCGACCACCCGTGCCCATGGGTAGAGCCTTGTTCTTGTACTTGGGATCGATGCGCTTGAACATAGGGGCGTTCTTCAGCATGTCCGGCACAATAATGAACCTGATCCTGCTGCCCCTGATGTAGATGTGACTAAGCTGGTTGACTCTTCCATCCCTGCCAGTTGCTGTTACGTCTTTTAGTTGACAATTCCAGTTGTCCTCTGCAAGGAATAGTGATCCTCGATACATCTCTCCGCTCTTCAGCTCTACGGTGATAACATGGCCTTCCGCCTCATGTAACAACTTCACGGGGATCCCCACGCCTTTGAGGGAGGTCCCCATTGCGATAACTGCACTTCAGGGCCTACACTTATGTCACAGGACTGCCGAAGGAGAACTATTCCTTGTTACAGGTTCTGATCGAATGCAAGGGGCGAAAAGTTGTCACAAAGGAATAGTCTGCCAGAGCATACACGAGCTTTTAAAGGCTTACGCTATCTCTGACGGTGCAACATGGTGCGATCATGCCGCTCAGACTGGCGCTCTTAATAAAGCCGTCACCAGAGCCTGGGTTAGGGTTCTGGGTTGTACTGCCTCCATCGGAATCCGCCCTTCTGTGGTCGTATGCGCTTCTTTCCCAGCATTTGAAGTTCACGCGCTGAAAAGCAATCTCTACACAATAGGACCCAACTGTGGTGCTGACTACCACCTCTGAACATTCGCCGCAAAAACGTGCTGCAAGTTGTTCGATCATACTACTGCCTCTCATCCTCGTCAAAGCAGAAGATGTCTTCCAAGTATCAGAAGCCTTACGCGATACCGGAAGGCTTCACTCAGGTCCTAAAAGGCTTTACAAGAGAAGTGCTCCGCAATCAGGTATGCCTGCACCTTTTGCTCCATACTCGTGCAGGCCTTT
This sequence comes from Pseudopediastrum boryanum, assembly GCA_963556185.1. Classification (NCBI taxonomy): domain Eukaryota; kingdom Viridiplantae; phylum Chlorophyta; class Chlorophyceae; order Sphaeropleales; family Hydrodictyaceae; genus Pseudopediastrum; species Pseudopediastrum boryanum. The sequence continues at coordinate 1,440,190 of OY744512.1, read as the reverse complement.
ACATGCGTCCGTCTAGGTAGTGGCCTTTAACATTGCTCCCTTCCGTAGCTTAAGATAGCATCGTCAGCCCCAGACCCGAATATGCATATAGATGTCTACATGTTTATCTGAACGTGCTTTCCAGGGCTCCGTGCGTGGGAACTGCCCCCCTTGCTTTCATCAGCCATATACTTGTATACCTGCATGTAAGAGACCAGAGTCCTCCTGCGATCTGTCGGCTTCATCTCATGCTCTCCAAGTTTCAACAACGAAAAGTGGTTGGATTCATGTCAGTGTGCCCGCCTGGCTGCAAAATCTTTGGTGTGGTGGCACACCTTTGCTTCTGCTCCTACTGATGCCAATGCTGCCTCCTCTTTGTTTGCTGTGCATGCAGCCAGAAGACATCTATGAATTTGGAGCTCGCTATTTCGCAGAGCTGGCAGCAGCACAGCAAGACAGCAGCACACACATACATGCAGCTAGTGGGGACAAGCCAAGCAGCAGCAGTGGCAGCCGCAGCAGCAGCGCATCGCACCCAGATACAGCTGAGTGATGCTCCTGATGTGACCGCTGACGTGAGAGGAGGGGGGTTTGAAGAAGGGGACGGGGAGGGGGGTTTGAGGGGAGGGGGGTTTGAAGAAGGGGACGGGGAGGATGGGGGGATGGGGGGCAGATACGCATAACTCGTCGGGACAAACCAAGCAGCAACAGGAGCAGCCGCAGCAGCAGGGCATCACACCCAGATGCAGCCACCACTGATTAAAAAGAGCAAACAAAGTAGAGTTATGCGGATCCATGCTGGTGTGAGGGGAGGAGCCCCTCACCGGAATGGGGAGGGGCAGAGGGAGGAAAGGGGGGGAAGGAGCAGGTTCTATCACGAAATCTGCAGACGACATAGATGTAAGCAAAGCACAAGACAGAAGCAAGGGGGACAGGCCAAGCAGCAGCAGCTGTGGCAGGCGCAGCAGCAGGGCATTGATTCCAGAGTACAGCTGCTGTTCTCGAGCTGCTGTCAGCGGCACATCTAGGGCAGCAGCATACATATGCATAAGCAGGTAGTGGGGACAAGCAACAGCCACAGCAACAGCAGCAGTGGCAGTGCATCAGACTCGGTTACTCAGCTGCCGATGCCATTGGATGAATGAGCAAGTAACCGCTCTTCTTTGTGACAGCGTGAGGTGCGGGGCCTATGGCACTTTTTGCTATGGCATATCATGAAATGTAATAACAATGCCAGGAGCTGTCAGCAGCACAGAACAGCAGCGGCCCACACATTCACATGGCTAGTGGGCCAAAGGCGAGCAGCAGCAGTGGCAGCTGTAGCAGTGCATCAGACTCGGGTACTCAGCTGCTGATGCCAGCGTGTTAAACCCTGCAGATCAGTAGCTGCTGTTCCCGAGGAGCTGCCAGCAGCACAGCAAGGCGGGAGCAGCCCGCAGCCTGCGATTAGTACTCACTCACAACTAGTGGGGACGAGATATACAGCAGCAGTGGAAGCCGCAACAGCAGTGCACCCAGCCGTGTACTTAGCTGCTGATGCCATCGGATGGATGAGCAAGTGACCAGGCCTGGACACGACACTGGGTGGGGGTGTCTCCCCAGAGATCTATATGCAGATTGACACTGGTGCAAGATGGGGGGTGGACTTGGAGGGGAGGGGGGGACGTGGGATCCTGGGGCGGGGGGGGGGGGGCGATACCAGTATATGCACTCTGAACAGTAGCATGTGGGTTCTGACAGGGGTTTTATGTGGGTTTTGACTGGGGTTTTATGTGGGTTCTGACTGGGGTTTTGTGTGGGTTCTGACTGGGGTTTTATGTGAGTTCTGACTGGGGTTTTATGTGGGTTCTGACTGGGGTTTTATGCAATCCTGTATGCGCACAACTTGCTCAACCGACAGTAAAGAGGTCCCTGCGGTATGTGGTCCGCAGCAAGAGCGAGCCAACGGTTCCCGCCGAGATCACTAACTGTGGTGGGTCTGGATGGAGGGAGAGAGAGAGAGAGAGAACTACGCAGAGAAGGGGGGAAATCCCTTCTTGCATATGTTACTAAGGGAGTGGACCCTTACCTAGTACAGATAGGCCCACTACCATTCGGAGCCCAGAACACATAAGTCTGGATGGAGGAATACTTGTTGTGCAAATGGCTTAGCCATTCAGTAATGTATGTGGCCAGTTTTGAGGATGACTGTAACTTAGATTGATGGTTTGCACACTTAGTTGATTTGTCCTCTGCTAAGACCCTGGTGCCCTGTCTTGTCTTAAACCGTGATGCCTAAGTTAAGACCGTGTTCACCTGTCTTTGCTGAAACCGTCATGCGTCTACGAAGACTCTGGTACCTTGTCTATGCTGACAAACAAGCAAACTGAATAAAAATTGAAGGTGCATAGTCCTTGCTGCCTCTTATAAGACCCTGGTGTCCTGATTTGGCTTGAACTCTGCTGCTTCTGGTAAGACAAATAGAGGGAGGTCCCTGTCTTTGCTTAAACCCTGCTGCCTATGCTCACACCCTGGTGCCATGTCTTGGCTTTAACCTTGCTGCCTCTGCTAAGACAAAACCAGGCTCGTGCCCTGTCTTGGCGTAAAACCCTTATGCCTCTGCTAAGACAAAGACCCTGCCAGTGGTGCCTTTTCTTGGTTTGAACCCTGCTGTCTATGCTAAAACCCTGGTGCCATGCCTGAGTGGTCACAGCTAGTCAATGCTGGAGCTTCTCCAAGAGGTAGGATCAGCACGCCAGGTCCCTTTCTCAGTGTTGGTCAAGTATGTTGTCATCTGCGTTCGTGTCTGTCCACAATGCCACCAGTCTGGTGGTACTGATGTGGTGGACTTGCCAGACGTCTTGCTTCCGGAAGATAATTATTTATATATGTTGTTTCGGAGTTCGGTATTTCTGGTGATTGTTCTGATGATGAACTGGTTGAAGCGGTGCCCTAGAGTGAATACCTGGTTGGTATCCAGTTACTCGGTGGTCTGGGAAGCATTGTGTTTTGGATCCATCCGATGGTGTGTTTGGTCGTTTCGACCTAGCACCCCTTTGCGGTTGCCGCACCTTAAATGTTTGTTATGTTTTGTTGTTAATCCGTCGGGTATGTACTGTGTAGTGTTGCCGGTGAGCAGTGCAGTGCTGTGCCGAATGCCCCGTTTCGGTGTGCACTGCCTACCGACATAATCTACGCTGCAATTTTGCGGTATAATGGTCGCATGATGCCCTCCTCGGGGTGGCTGTATCACTTAAGGAAGCTTACTCGGTGACCTCAGATCAACACCACAATGAGCCGTCCAGCGATACCCAGCGAGACAGAACATGAGTCAGACAGGTGCGCCGAGGTTAGAAATCAGAGCATCGGCGCCAACCTGCAGTAGAAATAGCAGGACTTCCATGCATCCGCCCTGCCTGCGCTCCTTGTGGAACTAGCTCCGATGGCGGAGTGATGGAGCCGGGGACCGACTGACAGTTGGTTGCACGAAAACGTCGTGCCTAATTTCTGCATGGGCGATCGTGATGGAGAGAGGTAGACGTGGTAAACCGTGAACCTAGGACATGCTAGAATATGCTAACCCTCGAGGACCTCGTGCGAGGCTCTGTTGGACGGATTCTGCAGAAACCTCCCACTTCCAGACCCTATGAGCCTTGGAAATAAACCCCCAGTGTTGTCCAGGCCGAGCCTCTGGGCTCCCAGACTCCTACAGACTATATTTCAACAAACGGTTGAGTTTATTTCCAGCTTTTTGCCTGGTTTGCACGCTCTGAAGGAGCAGGTACTGGCCGCTCAGTTGCCTGCGGGCAGGCAACCTTGCTGGTACCCCTCGGCAAGCTACACCGTTTGCTAGCTGCACAGCTCAGAGAGCACTGGGTAATCACTTGGTAATCACTTCACTTGGTAATCACTTGGTAATCACTTCACTTGGTAATCACTTGGTAATCACTTCACTTTGCTAGCTGCACAGCTCAGAGAGCACTGGGTTGGCTTTGAGTTCTCATCCAGCTGCGGCATTGGGGGCAAAAGTGTCGCTGCTTCAAACAGCTGTTGCCTACATTGTGAGGGTGTCGTTGGACAGTCTGTCCATGGGGTACCAGCCGCACTGTCTGGGAGGACCAGCAGCATGCTGCTTCCACCCCCTCAGCATGTTTCAGCACATGCTACCTTATTTAAGCTACTCTGACGTGGGCTACACCCCCACCCCTGGGGTAACAGGCAAATTTTGTCAGCGTACAATAAGCGTACAAACACTAGCTAAACCTGACCGTGGTGGCAAGTAAGGGGAAGGCAAACTTGTAGTTGCCTGGTCATACTGCTGCTGTTGGGTATCCATGTGATGTACCCTTTAGCTTTGTGTCATTTTCTACAGTCTTTATTGCTTCCAAGTATGCAAGGTAAATGCAGTGGCAGCTACGGGTTCACACATCCAATGTTTACATAACTGACGAAATGCGGGCGACGACGCCACCAACCACCAGACAGTCGAGGTAGGCCTCTTTACATGGAACCCAGCGGCAGCAAACAATTACATATTAAAAGTATACAGCAGAACAGTCCCTTGTGCAGAATGCAGGCCTCAACACATTTTAGCGTATGATAATACACATTATGCGATCAACTTGATAGTGATGCAAACATGACTCAGGGTAGGGCCACTTTTACCCCACTTTACCCCACAGCACTGCATGGTGACTTCTCTACGTTTAGCAGAACAGCAAAAGTGTTGAATGCAGGCACTCTTTATAACAGTCACATACCGTATGAATGTATGATTCAACACACAGTGCAGATGGGCACACAGGGTCGATTGAACACTGCAAGGATATCCAATTAGCTGCCCTTCTTCTGACACTGAGTTGTATGCAGCATGTGTGTACCACTCATACAACGCAATGTGCACATTAGTCCTAATTATCTCGGTGATAATTACCATCATTCAACCGGACTGCCCAGCGCCGTATCTTGTGCACGTCACGCGTCTTGGCCGGGCGGGGGTCTTCCTGACAGCTTGCAATTGCTGTGAGGGGCACATGCTGAGGCATAGGTGGGTTTCACTGAGCCTGTAGTGGAGCTCCCCCAAGCTCCTCTTGCACTGCCTCATCTCCTGCGCAAGGCTACCCTGAAACTAAGCCCCCAGCCTACTGTTATTGAGCTTCCACAGCACCTGGTTTGGGTGTGCAAGAAAAATTCTACGCCCACTGGGCCCAGTCATGTATGGCTGGCTCTATGCAATGTTGACCGAATGGGGCTGATCTGTGAACAGCCAGTCACTTGTGGGCGGGTGTTGACTGATTTCTTATGTGAGGTTGGCACGCAGCTCCTGTGCTAGTGTGAGAGGCTCGATCCAGTGTTATGATGGGCCTATCCTCGTGTGGATCGCGGTCCATCACCCACTATGATATGGGCTGGTTTTCGTCCAATGCCACATTCTACACCTGCTCTAAAGATGGCACATGGTTTGCTTCGCTCAGAGGCAGCAGCACCCAGCAAGCTCCCAACTTAAGGTATGGTGCGCTGTACTGGAAACTGACTCCCTGAAGGGGACCTCACAACTAAAACTGCGCAGAAGGCAGTCAATCTCGGTCACCGGGTTGCAGCGTTTGCAAACCGCTCTCAGTCAGGCTCTACGCAGGGATGCTCTTTTCCTGCAGATTGCCGCCATTCCCGGTGACAGACTGCTGCTTGCTGGTTGAAGTCCTTTCTGCTCAGTTCCAGCTCCTCCTAGTGGCATGCTTTCAGTTCTGCCACCCGGTTTTCACTCAAAGTTTGATACCTAGAGCTTTAAAAGTTTTTTTTAAATCAATTTTTTACCTGTACCGCTGGTGAAGTTGTACATATTTATAAGTTATATATATATTTAAAAAAGACTGCCCAGCTCTGGTGTGGACCTCTCAAGCAGGCTGCAGCACACCAGATCCACCTTGCGCCTCTCTGTGCACAGCTTCATCCGTCATGCCCTTGAAAATTTGGGCTACAGTAGCCCTCATAAGCAGCACAGCAAGGCACGGAAAGCTTGACCTATCATGCCCTGTGTCCTTCTTAGTTAGGGCCTTCAGCAGCAGTTTACTCACCGATATGTATTCTTGCAGGGTCAGTTCCTGCAAGGGGCTTCCTGCAACTGGGATAGCGTAGGACTGGACCTACTCGAAGCACCTGGCAAGGAATGCATGATCTGCCATGTGCTTGTACCTACCTAATACTTGGCCATATCTGTTGCTAATAAAACAAGCATACCCATCATGTTGTTCAGGAACAACAGGCCATGCAAAGAGCCCATGCTTGGAATTGGTCCACAGCTAAGCTTCCCTAAAGTTTGATGACAACATTTGTGCCAGAGGCCCTGGGTCCAGGCAGCGTGCTGTGATCAGGCTCCTGCTCTTGCAGAAGCCTCACTGCCTGCATCCTGCTCCTTTCATGATTCCAACACGTACCAATACCAAGTAAGAACAGCTGATCTTGTCAGGGCTCTGATGATGAACTGGTTGAGATTACCTAGATAGATACATGGTTGAGCGTGTATCTCTCACTTAGTGGTCTGGAATCCATTGTGTTTGGATCCATCTGATGGTGTGTTTGGTCGTTTCAGCCTAGCAGCCCTCTGCGGTTGCCAACGTTTGTTTTTTGTTTATCTTCGGCATTTCAGCGACCGGCGGTCTCTTGAATGGTCTGGCTGCCTTGGCTCTTCCACTAGCGGTATCGCCTCTTTGTCTCGATTTTTGCTCTTCACATGCTTGCTGTCATTTGAATCATGCGGGCTGCTGTGAAACGGCCTGGAACTGTTTGTGATGATCCTGCTGCTTGGTGATGCACGCTTGGGTGTTTATGGACTGGTTGTAGCAAGCATAGGTTAACAACGCTCAAAGCGCGTGCCTACATTGGCACGGCTTCACCACAAGCACACATCATCCCAGACTACCTCAAGCATCAAGGACTCTGGCTTGTAGCTTGTTTGGGTGCATGCACTGGGCTCTCCCCCCTCCAAAAGAGACAGAGACCGAGATGCCATGCAATATGATCTCAACACCAACAAAGGCAAGGCTGTACTACACGCTACATGCCAAACAATTCAGGTCACTACAGCCTGGGCCCAGCACAACAGGACAAAAAGAACCTGCAGGAGGGACCAGTGCACATGCTAAACCCTAGAATCACACCACTATGGAGCATGGGGGGGATAAAGACCAACCAAGGCTGCATGGAAGAACTGCATAATCATGGGGACATGGAACAAAGGAGTATTAGCTGGACTCCTGGATGCACAAAGCAGAGCCAAAAGATGTCTAAGATGGCTAGCAGGAATCACCATACTAGTCCACCATCACATATATATAGGGAAGCTGCTCAGTAGAAACACAAAACCCATAGGGAAAAGAATAAAACCATTGACAGCTATGACCAGAGGCAGCAAGACACAGCGTCTGCACAATGAACACACACTGCCACAGGCACTATGAAGCTATAGAATGTGTCAGCAAGTGGCAACCTGTACGTCTGTCTGAACACGCCAAATGCACTCCACAACAGGCTCACTACGTGGTTGAGTCATACTCTGGGGTAGGTGGTCCTCACTAAGTAGGCCTACTTCCTTAATTGTACGCCACAAATGGTGTGTGCGTAGATGTAACCTGTAAGCTGGGTGATTAGTTCAGCTTTTGATTCGCACTTCACAGTGTGCCTAATGCATGCCGGCAAAACCCTCAGGAGGCTGCACTGATAGTGATAGTGATTAGCGCTTCAGCCACACTTAGCCACTGCGATGTCAAGCAGCCGAGCGGTAGCATCTGGGTTGTACAGCAGGTAAGGTTTTGCGGGCATGCCATTGCATAATTTCCGGAGCTCTGCCAGATTTCTGCCACAATCCTGGCATGCAGAGCGGATGCCGCATGCTATTTGCAGGGCCCGGCCTAAAATGGACAGGGCTTGAGCTGAGTGTTCGGGTCTTGATCAGAGTAGACCCCTTGGATTTTGGCCGAGTGCTTGCAGTTGCTAACTGTACTGGATCTGGTATGCTCAGCTCTAACGTCCCATCCTTATGCATGGTTATCGTATAACTAGCATTTGGGCCTAGGGGGGGCATACTGGGTACTTAATGTACTTAATGTTGAAGTTGAAAGTTGAAATCAGTAGCCGTTGAAACGTGCCTATTAAGGCCCCACAACGTAGGTAGGTTGCTGGTGTTGGCCTGACCGAAAGCAAATGCTTTGCCCGAAGCGGTGCCACCGAGACTAAAGAGACAGTTTGTGATCACACATAAACAAACGAACAAACATTTAAGGTGTGGCAACTGCAAAGGGCTGCTAGATCGAAACGACCAAACACACCATCGGATGGATCCAAAAACAATGGTAACAAGAAAACCAACTGAGAGGTACCCACTCAACACAGAATCTATCTAGGGAACTGCAACCAGTTCATCATCAGACAAGTCACCAGAAAGCTCGGACTCCGAATCAAACATGTCCAAATACTGATCTTCAGGAAGCAAGACATCGGGCAAGTCCATCACATCAGTACCACCACTCACTGAAGTAAGCCTACTTCCTTAATTGTATGCCGCTTGATGGTAGAGGCAGCGTAGATGTAACAATGTAACAAGTACCACCAGACTGGTGGCAGTAACAACAGACACTAACACACACAGCCACAGACTTGACCAAGGACGGGAGAGGAACACGGCCAGTGGCAGACAGGGTCCACAAGTCAGGTTACCGCAAATAATTTAATGGTAAGGGATCCGTTAAATTTTAACACCAAGGAACCCTTCCCACAATCCCACGCTGGCGAGGCGGAAACAGCGGCTGCCAGAAACAAAGCTGCAGCGGCCCAGGCACATCTGGAAGCAGCCCTAAGGCCAGAGGCCTGGAAGCGGGCACCTCCCGGGGAGCTCCTGAAGAAGGCCATCGATGGGCTGGCTCCTTACGGCTTCAACTCTGGCCGATTCAACGTCGCCTTTGTGGGCCCCTCAGGGAGCGGCAAATCGTCCTCCTTCAACGCTGTGTGCAAAGCGTTTGCTGTGAACCTCCCGGCCATAGGTAAGCTGCGATGGGGATGAAAAGGAAGGAAAGCCCTGGATAGTGCAGCTTATGTTAGTTGTTATCAGTGAGATTATCATCAGTCTGTAGTTGTTATCAGTGGGAGCATAAGCAGCCAGCAGCTAGCCCTAGAGGGGACCCCTTGCCAGTGATAGCAGAGATAGGGGTTTAGGGTTTAGGGTTTAGGGTTTAGGGCAGTGATAGCAGTGATATCAATTGACCACCTGCCTCACCGCTTCACAACAGGGTCTGAAGGGCTCTCTTGTTTCATCAGTGGTTGGGGCGTCAGAAGTGCTGGTCCTACAAGTTAACACGGTGTTGCCTGGCATTTTCAGTCTCAGTTGTAATTGTAGTGAGCAGTTCCCGAGGCTTAAGTCAGAATTTGCTTTTTTCTGTCTCAAAGACGGACACTGCCGACCAATTAACGTCACTAATACTCCCTGTGTTGTCATACGTGCCGAAGATAACCCCTATTCTGTTCCACCTAGCTGTCCTTTGTGATAGCTTGAGGTGCGGGGCCTATGGCCCTTATTGCTATGGCATATCACGAAATGTAATAAAAATACCCCAGTAGATCATCTCCCACTGCAGCCTCACCCTACATGCAGCAGTGCACCTGTGCTGCCCTACTACTGTATCACACGAACTGGCTTCGTCCTGAGACCTCTTGGATGCCTGCCCTGCTCTAACGTCCGAGACACATCTAAAAAGCGATGCGTTCCTTGTCCTACCTTTACCTTACACCTGCTGCCCCCCTTCCCCCCTATCCCTTTGGTGCCTTGCAGCCAAGGTAAGCGGCCTGTGTGCGGGGACCAAGACGCCCATGAAGGTGGACATACCCAACTGCCCCATCGCCCTGTGGGACCTACCTGGTGCCGGCACAGTCAACTTTCCTGTTGCCTCCTACGTGGAAGACATGCACTTGGCTGCAATGGACATGCTGGTGGGTGGGCTCGTGTGCAGGAAGGGGGGACTCACAGCAGCTAGATTGGGGGATGCTGTGGTGATCAGTTACTAAATGAGCATTGTGGACTTCAATTAAAGCATTTCTTTCAAACAGTATTACCGTATCTAGCTTAAACCATTCTGACACACCCAGAATTGGCGGACTTGGTGTAGGTTTGCTTACACAAGAGGTAAGCTTTTGGAGGTGCCTCACCTGCATGCAAGGGTGCATGTGATAGTGAAATAAGTAAAGAGAGGAAGGTTGTTAGCGGTCTGCTTGGGTGCACTAAACCTACCTGCCACGCTCGGGCCTAATTAGCAGAAATGGACCCTGAAGGCGGTCTGCATAATATGCAGATGTGAGACAATATGACATTAAAAGTTAAAGCTTCTTTTTCTCAATCAAATACTTTTTTAGATTTGTGATCTAGACAGAAAGATCAAAGACTCCCCCAAAATCATTAATTTCAAAGCACACAATCTATTTTCTTATTAGAGCTTGGGCATTGTCAAGTTGGTCCTGTAATGTCTGAATTTCTGTATAAGCCCACCCCCTTGCTACTTGGTATCCCCTCCCCCCATCCCCGCACCCCCCCCCCTTCCTCCTCCCTCCTGTGCTGGCCTGCAGCTTATCACAATTAAGGACCGACCCCTGAAGCTGCATGCCGGCCTGATGCTGTTCACTCGTGAGAAGTACCCAAACCAGGTCATCAAAGTCATGTATGCCAGGGCTGACAACCAGGTCCGACAGCTCAGGTGAGTGTGTGCCAGGGACTAAGCAAGGCGTGAAGGGCTGGAGCAGCTAGCTTACCTTGTTTGCTGCCTTCAATAGCATGCACTTCAGGCTGTGCATTAATTAAACAAAGCTTGCTTGCCTTGCTTGCATGCCCGGCTATTGGTTTGTCCTAGGCACCCTGCTGAATCATGTATGCTTGCATTCGTGTCCCCGATGGTGCTCTAGTCCTTGCTTTTTTTGCCTTAGTTCCTCGTCTTCACAGCCTATCCAGCCTTAGTGTGTGTTTCGGACTCCGTGGCAGGGTACATAGGGTAGCTGTTGGGCAGTCACTAAAGCATGCTTTTTGCAGAGCGCGGCTTGCAGTGGTTAGCATGCGATTGCCTGGATCTCTTGAATGGTCTGGCAGCTTTCGCTCTCTAGCGGTGTCACCCCTTTGTCTCAATGATTGCTTTCCACATACCAACAAACTCAGTGGAGGTATGCTCCGGGCGCTGCACAGCCCAAAAGGTGTGCAGTGATCTATCTCATATGTATAAAGCAACAAGAGTGTGGTCATGCGGTCACTGCCCATCTATTTGCATCTTGCGGCATGCCCCAGCCACGCATCTAACCCACAGCCACTAGCTGTATGCTGCTTCAGTTGCTGGCTTTCTCTGCCCATCTATTTGCATCTTGCAGCATGACTCACCCACGCGGGTAACCCACAGTCACTAGCTGAGTGTCTTGTGCTTCATTCAGTTGAAAAGGACGAATAAATGCTTCATTCAGTTGTCGCTTTCATTGCTGCACTCTGCCATGCCCTTGATGCTGCTGAGGTAAAGCTGCCGCCTGCCGCTGCTCATTCTGCTGCTTGCTGCTGGCTCTCCCCGCGCTTGCTTTCAGGATGGACCAGGACATCAGGGACCAGGCGCTGGCTGTGCAGACAATCAAAGAGGCATGCGTGTCTCAGTTCCGCAGTGAGCTCGACTACTCTCTGCTGACCACCCTGGACGTGATTGTGTTCAGCACCTACCTCCTGTCTGGCAGGGAGGAGGACCCCCGGGCCCTTGGCCTCCAGGGGCCCCTGGAGAAGGCCAAGCTAATGAAAGCCATCCTGGAGGCCTGCAGCGGGGCTGCCTTGACATCACGGACGGCAGCGACTAGCGCCCCTCCCCATGCCAATGCTGGTAATGTTGATAGTACAATTACATCATGGCCCCTCCCCATGCTGGTAATGTTGGTTACGATTACCTCACGGCCCCTCCCCATGCTGGTACTGTTGATTACGATTACATCATGGCCCCTCCCCATGCTGGCAATGTTGATTACGATTACATCATGGCCCCTCCCCATGCTGGTAATGTTGATTACGATTACATCATGGCCCCTCAAAGGGGGCGCCCGTACGGAGCCCACCTAGGCTCCATGGGCAGAAATACTTAGTTATGTTGGGCACTTGAATAGGAGTCGACTCACTGGCTTTGATACCGCTTACAGAGTGAGCACGGCCGCACATGCAGCCAGCTGGGGTCAAAGAGATAGCTACATGCTATTTGCAGTGGATAGTTAAGGGGCCTTCCAGGCTTCCGCAAGTGGCTTACCAGTACTGATCGCATGCCAACAGCTCAGTGCTGTGTGTGATACGGACTCGTGCCACACTAGAGGGGGGCAGTCTGTGATGGATGGTGTGGGCAGCAGGGTTGGTCTCGGCTGCTATCGCCCAGGACGGCAAGATGCCATCAGGGTGCGTGGACTTCTTTAATGCCAGTAATCTCCACCATTGTATCTAGTGCTTGGACGTGGTTTAATGGTTCAAACTGGTGAAAATGCTTCATGGCATCCCTTGGTTCTGTTTCAGTGGTGGTGGCTCTGCCGCCACTCTTGAGGGCAACTGCAGCACCGCAGGGCATGGCAATGGGGCTGCCAACTATTATCAATGTGTGATGTGCTTTGATGTCATATACATGGTTACATGGTTACATCTGCGCACACACCATTTGTGGCGTACAATTAAGCAAGTAGGCCTACTTAGTGAGGACCACCTACCCCATCCCATATACACATAGAGGCAGATCGACATTCTATACTCATCCAAGACGGCTCTATTGGCTCAGGATACGATTACGATTATTACATCATGGCCCCTCAAAGGGGGCGCGCGTACGGAGCCAACCTAGGCTCCATGGGCAGAAATACTCGAACCTGGTCCATCAGAAGTGACTGTCTCAGCAATGTCACCTTTTGGTTTATCTCAGGTTCGTTCCTTGTGGTCAAGCCGAGTGCTAGGCTGCTGAGGTAGCAAATTAACAGTAGCTTGTGTAGTGACATATCCCGCTTGGAATTGCCTCAGTACGCTTATTTGTATAGTTACAAAAGAACTCTGCGGTGTAAGACCGCTATACTCGAGGCGAGCAGTTGCACTGTCAAAGATGAATGTGCGGAACTTGAGTCCACTTCTGAGTGCCTGTTGTGCGCCTCATAAAATAAAACAGACATATCATCAGCACCGTAGTGCATGTGTTATCCACTGGCTGCGGCTACCAGGGGCTGAGAGCCACCGGTCCTGACCTTCAACAGGGTAACACTAGTGGATAACCGCGTAACACTCGGAACCGAATTTCGCAGATTCAACTGGTGATGAGGAAGTTATCGGCCTGTGATTAAGCCCATCAGGCTTGCGGTATGGTTTCACTGGGCATGCTCGTATTGGATCCTGCACTTGTGATTGTGATTGTGGCCGTGGGCGCGGAACTCGTGTACATATCCGTACGTTGAGCAAAGGAGCAGGACGTGCAATAGGCTGGTGGACGCACTCCAACTTTAAATTTATCACGAGGATCGATCCATCACCTCAAATCAATGTAGCCCACGCCGTAGCTTCCGCCATGGGGATTGACGCTGGATGACGTACATGTATGGCATGTACTGGCCCGGATAGCTAGGAGGGCACACATTACCAGGTAGGGCCTGCGCTACAAGCATGAGCCTTCCATGGGCATACTTGACCTCTTGGCTCGTGAATTGAGGGTTGAAAAACAACGCGGAACAAATACAAGAGTACCCCCCTCTTGTCCCGCCTTCCCCCAATAGTCAGCAACAAGGAACAAGGAACTTACAACAGTAAAAGCGTAGCAGACGGAACGTAACTATGCATGCATTCCGATCCAAGACAAAAACGCAGCACAACCTAACTATGCATAGAGCCGTAGCGGGACTCAGCTGCATCCGCAACTTCATACTTCGGCCGCCACAAACCGCCACATGCCTCCCTCCCTCCCGTCCAACTTGGTTTCACGTCTCAGCCCACACACACCCCGTCACTTTATACAATAGCTTATCTACAGCTTATCGGCCAAGCCCTTGTCTGGACTGACGGGGTGTGTGGCTGACACGGCAACCCCACCGCACTCCTTCAACTTTTGTTTGCCTTTAAAATTGAGAGAAGGATAACACACAGCCCTCCACTCAGACCGCGCCCGGGACACCCGGCAACACCCGGGAAATGACTCCAGCGCCTTCTATTGTTGTCTGTGTAACTCCCTACCCCCTCATATTCCTCCCCATATTCCCCCACCCCATTCCCTACCCCCGCCCCTCCACCCCCTCATATTCTTCCCCATATCCCCCCACCCCATTCCCTATCCCCGCACCCCCTTCCTGCTTTACCCCTCCCTCAGCCCCACCGCCCACATTTTCCTCCCCATCCCCTCCTCCTCCTCCCACTGCTGCTGCTGCTGTTGTTATCGCTGACCCCAAATCAGGCAGCTTCGGCTTATCTGAAGGTGAGGCTACCAATATAAGCTTGCAGCGGGATAGCAGGGCGGGTATGCTTGCCATCACCGGCCCGTAACGGCTGTAGTTGTCATATAGCTCAAACAAAGGCACCGCTACCAATTTGAAGTTCTTTGGGACCTGGAAAAAACAAACAAATAAAGACAGATTCAAATTGTGGTTGCAGACAAGGCAGCTAGCTCAAAACAATCAAAAATAGGGGTACTCTAGCAACGACGCATCAAGAGAGCAGGACCTATAGCAAAGGCTGCATCAACAGCAGCGAGATAGCAGGGCAGGTATGCTTGCCAGAACCGGCCCGTAACGGCTGTAGTTGTCATATAGCTCAAACAGAGGCACCACCACCAATTTGAAGTTCTTGAGGACCTGGGGGAAACGGACGCAAAAACCAGGGGTGAGCAGCAGCAAGAGGTCAGCGATATTCATTACATCTTATGATATGCCATAGCAAAAAGCGCCATAGGCCTAGCACCTCAAGCTGTCACAGAGAACACCGAGGTGGAACATTATATGGGTTGTCTTCGGCATGCAAGCATGACAACACATGCTTAGACATGAGGTCCAGCCGCCAGGTCAAAAGCAAAGCAGCAAGAGGTCAGCAACCAGAGCTGGGTGGACAAGAGTAAGCTGCTGCGACCGGGGCCCCGTTTCCTTTTGCCCCTATGTGGTTCTTTAAGAGGGGTTCTGTGTGATTGTGTGGTGCGGGAGAATGCTCAACCTCAGCCTCTGATTTAAGTTGTGCGCACACGCCCCCCACACCCATACCGCCCCCCCACCCCCGAGGGGGATCCAGCCTCTGTGGGTAGGGGTTGGGGTTAGCAGCAGCAGCAGAAGGCCAGCAGAAAAAGCAGCAACAACAGTTCGGCACAAATCAGGGAACCCACACCGGCGAAGGCACCAGGGGCAATAGAGGTGACAACAGCAGGACCCTTACCTCCACCTCTCACTCCCCCCTCCCTCCCTCCTCATTACCCCCCGCCCTCCCTCCTCACTACTCCCCGCCCTCCCTCCCACTTACCCCAAACTTTGCTTTCTCCGACAAAGGCACGATATACATTTTATTGGAATCCTTGGGCTTCGTGATATGTGGGGTTAGATAGGGGTAGAACATTGACCTGTGCCATGAGGCCAGATATTCCCCTATTCCATCAGCTCCAAATGGATCCTTGCATCTAATTGCTTTCAGTCCCTCAACCTTACTAATCACGCCATTTTCAGGCAAAGGCTTCCCCCTTCCATGAGAGCACCCCCCCCCCTCCTTCGTTCCACGCGCCCCTGAAATGGAGGGCCGGGAGCGAGAGGGGAGGGGGGGGGGGTTGGGCGGGGGGGGGGGGGATTGGAGCCACCGCTCCTCCCTGGGCCCCTCGCTCCATCCCTCCATCCCCCCCTTCCTGCCTCCCCCTTCCCACCCCCACCTCCACCTTTCCCCCTTCTCCCTCCCTGTCCTCCCTCCCCTTCCCCCTCCCTCCTGCCCTCCCTCACCCCCCCCCCTCCCTCCCTCCCACTTACCCCAAACTTTGCTTTCTCCGGCAAAGGCACGATATACAGTTTATTGGACTCCTTGGGCTTCGTGATATGTGGGGGTAAATAGGGGTAGAACACAGTGTCAAAATTTGGGCGGTGCCATGAGCCCAGGCAATCCCCAATTTCAAAGGTGCTCTGTAATAGGGGGTTCTCAGGGGCTAGGTATGACGCTAACTTGCGCTTTAACCCCTCCAAATCTGTAAAACAACATAAGCAACAGCATGTGGGGCATGGTTAGCTTTTGGATGCTGGTTTTGGTGAAGGTGTTAGGCCATGAAATGGCCAAATCTTGAGAATTACAGGCAAAATTGAGGTTTTGGCAATGCAGAGAGACATAGAGGTTCAGGAGGTGCGAAAGGTGCCTATGTGTCAACTTGCGTTTGTCATAGGGGTTCTCAGGGGCCAGGTATGACGCTAACTTGCGTTTTAACCCCTCCAAATCTGTAATAAGACAAGCAGCAGCAGGTGGGGCCTTGTCAGGTTTTGTCGGGTTTTTGAATTCCCCCGAAATGCCCGAATCTCAAAGATACAGGAAAAATCGAGGTTTTAACGACGTGCAGAGGAGACATAAAGGCTCCAAATAACGAAGAGCTGGGAAAAGAGGCTATGTGTTAAACTTGGCTTTGTAAAAGGGGGTTATCAGGGGCCAGGTATGACGCTAACTTGCGCTTTAACCCCTCCAAATCTGTAAAACAACATAAGCAGCAGCAGGTGGGGCCTTATCAGCTCTTGTCGGGTTTTTGAATCGCCCCAAATGCCCGAATCTTGAGGAAGTAAAGGGATTACTGAGGTTTTGGCAACGTGCAGAGGAGACATAAAGGCTCAACTAAAATAACAGGGAGCTGGGAAAGGAGGCTATGTGTTAACTTGGGTTTGTAATAGGGGGTTCTCAGGGGCAAGGTATGACGCTAACTTGCGCTTTAACCCCGCCATATATGCTGCAAACATGGGTTGAGATAGTTCACTGCACAGCTCTCAGGCCCTGCAGCTCCCGCGTATGACTCTAAGCCCAGTTTGTTAGCATGGATGGAGAGCAGAAAAATCGAGACAGAGACAACTGAGACTGCTAAGAGAGCCATGCATCCAAAAGACCGAGGCAAGAAACACTAATGGTAATGACCATAATAATGCATTGCTCCTCCACTGCTGCTGTCTTCCATTCTTAGCATTGTGTTCACCCAACTGTTGCTGTTGCTGCTCCTCTTCTTTTGACCCTGCTGCTGTTGCTTCTGTGCAAAAAGACAATCCATTACAGTATCGTTGGTCTCCTTCCTGCCGCTGTTGCTGCTGCTGTTGCCGTGCTCCTCCTTGTGTTGTTCCTAGGCTTCTTTCATTAGTTGATGCAGCGTGGAAACATGCAACTATGGATGGTGTTTACAAATATCTTGGATATAGTTGGTACCAAGGTTGCCGTTTACACCAATACATTCTTTCCTAATAATGTTGCTGCTACTTCTGTTGCTGCCCCTATTTTAAGTAATGGTGGCGGTGCTGTTGCCCTTATGCATAATCCTGCTGCTTCTAAGCTGCACTGCTGTTGCTGATGCTACACCTGCTGTGCAAAACATGATCCATCACAGTACTATTGGTCTTCTTCTTCCTGCTGCTGCTCCTGCTGTGCTTCTCCTTGTGTGGTTCCTCGGATTCTTTTCTACCGATGCTGCTGCTACTGCTGTTGCTGCCCCTTTTTGAATTTGTAGTGGCTGTGTTATTGCCCCTTTCACAATCCTGCGCTTCTGAGCCCCACAGCTACTGTTGCTGCTATTATTGCTTGCTGTTGCTAGGGATACTGAAGCTCATCGCCCCGTTTCCTGCTGTTTCTGTTGCGATTAAGAGCTGCTGCTGTGGTTGCTGTTCCTACTGCTGTAATTGGTCGTTTCGCATCCTACCTGCCTCGTGTGCAGCCAGACCTTCAATCTCTTTGTGTGCTTGTTTGTTTGGGACTGCTGATTCTGCTTCTGCTGCTGCTGGTGATGCTTTCACTGTTTGCTGTTCGACTGTCATTGTAGTCATGCTCCTTCTGCTGCTGGTGGTGGTGCTGGTGGTGCTTAAATACGTGCTGCTCCTCCATGACTGTCATGCTGCTGCTGCAGTTGTTACCGTTGATACTGCAACCTATCCCTTGTCTTTGTTTCTCTTCTCTTGCTGCTGCTGTTGGTCTCCCTGTCGCTGCTGATTGCCTCTGCTTTCTTACTATCCTACAGAATCCTAACCAGTTCGCAACCCAAGCCTTAACATAGGCGATTTAGGTATTAACCCATGATCTTACCTTCCTC
The DNA here is from genome assembly GCA_963556185.1 of Pseudopediastrum boryanum. Classification (NCBI taxonomy): domain Eukaryota; kingdom Viridiplantae; phylum Chlorophyta; class Chlorophyceae; order Sphaeropleales; family Hydrodictyaceae; genus Pseudopediastrum; species Pseudopediastrum boryanum. Next base: position 1,421,945 of record OY744512.1, on the reverse strand, counting down.
CCCGGGTTTAAGCTTGCCCCCTGGTAGTCTGTAATAACTCGAGTTGCCCACTTGCAGTAAGATTACGTGGGGGTGGTTGTGCTGCTGTACCAGCAGGATGCCTGACACGGTCCGCCGTGTGCCTTCGGACTCGTACCTACGGGTGCAGCGAGGTACATGGCATAGCGCTTGCTGTGGATGAGCTTCAGGCTCGCGCAGGTGAAGCGATCGTCTTACAACTGCAGCTGCTTAGGCGGTCCATTTGCTTACTTTGCTTTCAGGCGGACTAATCGGTCACCAACGGATCTATCTTTCGATTCCCTTGCTGGCTTGGAGCCGAAGCTGTAGTTTTCTACAGGATATACGTGGTAGGCCGGCTGGCCCGGGCTAATCCTGTGCATGGCAACTCAAGGACATCTGCCTAATGCCACCGGTAGCAGCTCTCGCTTGAATATGTTCGCTAACACCTAACAGTATGTCATCTATCAGGCAGTTAAACACGGGGAGGCTAAGCACGGGGAGGCTTGATGGTGTGAGCAAAATGCGCTCAGACCGGTAGAAACTAGCAGGCTTCCAACTGGGTGAGGCCTAGTACGAACGCATGTTTGAGTTCGTGCAAGTACAGTTGGCTTCCTGGTGCACGCACGCTGCCACGTCGAAGTGCCGGTGAGTGCTGGGGGCAGTACACATGCCGACACTGGCAGAACACTGTTTCCCTAGTATCTACTAGTAGTCGTGCTTGTGGGTGGAATTGCTGTCATAAGATTGACACATTGCAAAAAGTTGTGGTCGTGGAAAACACATGTGTGAGCTGACTGCGAAACTCAAAAGACATGCCTTCACTTGGCACCAGCCAGGTCTGTCCTTGGCAGTGCTCCCATGGCTCCCTGCCATTTCCGTGAAGCATGCCTACCGTGGGCCCTACTATGGCACCCTGTTATGTCGGTTTTCGAAGCATGCACTGTACCCAAGCTGGCCTTGCTCAATGGTCGAAGCGATCCTGCAGAAGAAGCGCAGCTTCAGCCAAGATCCTATCCCTGTACGAGCAACAAGAAGACAATTGCGTACTCCTGAAAGGTGGATGCAGCCGCTATCACCTTCAAGACGGTCCAGGAATTCGGTTTCAAGGGTGGACCAGGACGTTCTGATGAGGCCGCCTGAGTCCTGCAGCTCCAGGACTGCAGAAGAGGCTGAAGCAAACAAACAAACACTTATGTTGAGGCTGCACACAAGGCAGCTAGCTATAAACGACCAAACATACCTGCTGCTCCTGAAGAGGAGCAGCAGCAGGTATTACATCCACTCTCCACCCTGCCTGGTGTCTTATCGACCGTGCATTTTAGTACTTGTAAACAAAGGAGGACCCCAGCCCCAGGGTATGCTGATTTTTTCGTGTCTGCAAAGCGTATACCAGGTGCTCAGAATTGCATGGCGGATGCCTTGTCTTGCTGCCGGTTTGATGAGGTAGCGCTGCTAATCTCCAAGTGGAAGGCTTCACGGTTAGATTTATGGGTAGACTAAGCTGTGAAGTATGCTTGCATTATTGTTTTTGTTTTGTTTTTTTGTCTCTCTGTATGGTTTGCTGGGTCGGTCCAGGTGCTATGTCATGACAAGCCTGCCTAGGCCGTTCTAATGGCCCTGTGTGGTCCCCACCTACACCTGTTGCATCAAGATATGTGCTGAAGTCTAGTGTTTTTGGTGCATGGTTCTTTCCGTCCCTGTTTGAAGTATTTCACGATATTTGTCTAGGTGGTTCTAGGGCCCTGCGTGGGCTCCACCTACACCGTTGCACATACATACCCTGCCTAGCTGGTTCAAGTGGCCCAACATGGTCTCCGCGTACACTGTTGCAGGGACATACCCTGCCTAGGTGGTTATCGTGGCCCTATGTGGCCCCCACCTACACTGTTGCTTCGACTGTACCCTGCCCAAGGGGTGAGAGTGCCCGCCATGCATGGTCTCCACCTACACTGTTGCCGAGATTGAGCTATATGTCTGCTAAAAGCTGTAAGCTTTTCTAGATTACGGATCCAGCTCTACCTTGCATTACTGCATGCCTGCACAGTACCCTGAGTTTATCACTGGCGTGCTGCCACCTGTTCTGACTCTGCACCTTGTGTGACTGCTATGCAGCAACCTGTGTTATTGAGCCTGCGGCAGCCTGTGTTGATTGATGTGCTGCAACCTGTGGTATTCAGCCTGCGGCAGCGTGTGTTGGTTACTGATGTGCTACGATGTTGGTACTGAATCTGCGGTCACCTCGCTGTGTCCAAATGGCGTTCTGCAACATATGCTCCTAGTGATGGGTTGCCACTAACTTGTGTCACCCAAATTCCCATCGGACCTGTGTTGTGCCGCTCATGCCTGCATATATTGCATGTGCTGCAACCTTGTGTGTGTGACTGTGCTGCAACCTCTATTTGGCTGTGCAGTGCTGCGATGCTGGAATCGCTGATGTACTGGCTGACGTTCGATGTACCTTGATGCAGGGTTTGCTTGCATATAGGTATGTTGTGTGTGATTGTGTTTGATGGGGTTGAGATGGGTGGTTTGAAATTTACCTGGATAAGGCCAGGTTGTGACTGCATGCATATGCTGCTGAATGGAATCACTGCGACTATGAGCATATGGATGCATGTCACCCATCATACCCAAGCAACCTCACACAGGACCAGTTCATGTGGATAGACCTGTTTTGTGCATCTATGTGCGTTTGAGTTAGCTGTTTAAAGTCAGCTTGCTTGATATAAGTAACATGAAGGATGAATGAAGAGATGGCGAGATGGAACTATAAATGTAAGTAGTCGAGGTGAAGTGCTGCTGTTGCATGTTGTTGAGGTCACGCCTCATCTTGCTAATCTATGAATGAATCATAATCTCTGAATGAAGCATATAAGCACTATGAGTCCAACACTAGTCTCATAGGAGCAATATAAGCTGCGTGATGTGCTATGGCACTATACAAAATGCGGGGGCTATGGCACTTTTGCTATGGCATATCATGAGATGTAATAGTTGATACACAGAATGCAAGAGTTGTCTCAAGGCTTTAACTGCTCCTTGTTAGCGTTGGCATACTACCTCACCACCAGCGACGCCAGATGCAGTTGTGTCACCAGATATCAAGTATTGCTGCAGAGGGACCATAGATAAGCGTAGGGTGGGGCCTGCCCTGTACTTATTATATATCTTTTGCTGAGAGCTAGGAGTCTTGGTACACCTTTCTAAGCACTACTGGAGTGAAGCAGGGAAGCGGCCCCTGTCACCCCTCTTGTTTGGCTTGTTCATTAATGAGTTTGACTAAGAATGGCTATCTAGAGTCTCGCTTGCCAGATGCTGGGGTTGAATCGGTGGAGGCCGCAGGCTTATACGCATGCTACTGTATGCAAATGACATGGTGCTCATGGCAACGTGCCCAGCACATAATTCGGTAAGCGGCGTGACTCGTAAAAGACACACAGACTCCGTTTCATAACTAAAGTCGCACGGACACCCCACCCAAAACTGACTAGCTGGTCGTAGGTCGCGCGCCGGGGGGGCTGCGCAAAAATAATCCCAGGATGGATGCGGTAGCTGTCCAATTGCTGGTCATAATTGGTCGAGGGCAGCACCAGGGCGAACATTTCACCGTTTCACCAGATGCTCAGATGTGGCGAAGTTTGACCCAATCGAACAGTCGCTAATAGAAGCGCTTTGTGTCGCACATTCAGACGAAGTTTTTGATGGAGCAAAGAAGAGAATACTCCAAGGAATCTCCCGAAAGCAGCCTCTATGTCGTAAAGTGTTTATGGCGCCATAGTGTCGACAGCCTGCGGTGGCTGCGGTGACAACTTCAAAGGCCCTTACGGTGCCGAACACAGAAACGCTGCACATTGGGCACAGAAGGGGAATGTAGGCAGGGTAGAGCAAGGAAAGTTCTTTGCACTCCCCCCTTATGTGCTGTGCCCTTACAAGTAGGAAAAGCGTGATCCAGCGCCCATGCTGCGTTTATGAGAAGGTCAACCGCTACCTTTAAATTAGTGCATTGGGCTTAGGAGCACAAAGGCCATCAATTAAACATGCTTGTAATACTTTTCCTCTTCGGTTTGTCTGGCGCGGCAGCTGGTAAGTCCGCTATGCCGCTTCCCGCTCCTCAGGCATGCCCTCGCTGCGTTGGAAGACTGGCACCTCCAGTAAATGCCCACTTGAAGTATAAAGCTTTCATATTTAAAGAATATCTTCAGCAACACCTTCTAGCTGAATGCAGGCCGATACAGCTTGCCTTGAGTGAAAGCATCACAGCGTGGGGGTGGCTCATAATGGGACACCAGGATTGCAATAAATGTACACGTGACCAGAAGCCATCACTACAAGAATACGCACTGTTGGCAGGCCCCTTTCAGAGCGTTCTCAACGAGCTCAACAAGCTTTTGCTCTGACCATGTCCGTTGCTTTCCGTCCTCTTGCTCGTGTCAGCAGGCCGAACCTACTCATCTTCTTGCAACGTTGATTCATATGGAAACGACATTGCGATGATTCCGGATACTACTCAGGCTTGGTGCCAGTCTGCCTGCGATGGCACTCAGGGCTGTATGGCCTTCTTATATGGAAACAGAACCAAAGGGACCTGCAGCAACTGCTGCTGGTTGAAGCAGACCCTGGCTCCTTTCAGCCCCTATGAAGGACTGACAGTATACTACCCTGTTGCACCAAAAGGTAAGGGGCCCCTTTCAGGATGAGCTCGTTGGTACGGACATGCCGTGTGTGGGACATGACGGCAGCATGTCAAGCAATTTCAGCTTTCGGGCAGCCAATGAGCAAGTGAAGGGAGATGGGTCAGCGCCGCAGAAGAAATGTAATGCGCAAACATAGCCATCAGTATCTGCCATCTTACTCCTCCTTATTGGAATTAGACAAGGTGTGAAAGGCCTCATTATCGTCATCCTGCAGAATAGTGACTTTGCAACTGGGTTCAGACTGTTCGCAGCAGATGTCCAGTTTGTCAACCCATGGCAATACCTGCAGTTCATAGAGTCACAGGACAGAAACGGATTACTAATAAGCATAAGGATACAAAAAAAAGGATGGGGAAAAAGGGTTAAATATGAATTTGCTTTTGCCTGCTGCGATCCAGATTCTCCCTATGGCTACACAGCCTGGCAATCTAGCACGGCCTGGGAGGGGACCGAGGCTTACAAGGCCATTGATGAGAACACAAATACCGATTATAATGGTGGCTCCTGTACCCACACCACTTGGGAGCACAAGCCCTGGCTGGCAATTGACTTGGGGGCAGCAGCAGCACAGAAGAAGTTGAGCTCTGTCACCATCTTCAATAGAGCAGACTGCTGCTCAGGCAAGTGTACGATGGAATGCTTTGGTGATTCCAGAATGGCTGTCAGAGTCTTGTTCAGGATTGGGTTGCATTCCCTGGCCCTGAGCAAGGCATCCAACCGCGTGGCTTGCTGTGGACTGGTTCAGCTGATCAGCGCACAGCAAGTCAAAATGGGCTGGCCTGGCCTGGCATACATTGGCTGGCAAGGGATCAAAGGAGAGCGGGTGGCAGCTAGTGTGAGATTCTTGGACAGGAACTTTGAGTATGCCGTTAGAGCCTAAGTTGGCTCCTTGTGGGCGGTGCTGCCCCCACCGGCGCCCCACTTGGATGGGGTTATTTGGTAATTTTGGTAATCTTGCATTCCTCTTGCTAATCATCCTCAAGTGTGGTACGCATTGCAGTGCATCCCACTGCAAAGGCAACATGGTGCTTGCTTTGCATTATACTATCTAAGATCGTTCTCAGCACAGAGAGTTTTGTGGGCATAAAAAAGGCCATGGGAGGGGCCACCCAAGTGCCCTCGCATTTGGTTACAGAAAATTATTGTCTCTCACTACCGGTATATTGTAAAGGCTTACTATCCTCCAACTCCAGGCTGTTACCAAGAGGGTGGGCAACCCTAAACCCTAAAACATAAGTCTTAAATCTTAAAACAAATGAAACCCTAAACATTATCCAAGCTGTTACCAAGAGCATGTGCACCAAATCATCCTGTATAGGTGAGTGTGTGCATCATGCTAAGTTGGTTCCTACTGCCTTGCATTGCCTCCCTGCCAGATCGCTTGAACAACTTTGAGGTCCGTGTTGGCAACACCAAGCCCTCCGCTGAGACCATGGGTTCAAACCCGCTCTGTATTGCTGTGGCGGGAGCTCTTCCAGGGGGACCCACTCAGCTCTCATGTGCTGGAGGGGTGTCTGGACGCTACCTGACCATTCAACTGATGGGGAATGAGGCCCTGTGTGTCTGTGAAGTGACGGTGGATTACCAGAGTAACAACGGTGGGTGGCAGGGGTGTGATGCAACCTGGGTAGGCAGGAAGGCATTGTGCATTGCTCCAGCGGGAAAAGGGAGTAAGGCCCACAAGGGAGGGGAGGATGTCAGATAGGGCAGCCTATGGCACTTTTTGCTATGGCATATCACAAAATATAGTAATAAGGCCCTCTATCAGCTTGGTGACGACAGTGTGCAGAGATGTGTCAAAGTCCAGATCCTGTTGTCTTAGTGATGCCAGCATGTCAGTCAGTGCGATGGAGCAGAGAAATTCTCCAGTACTCTCGCTGCTTGACTAAACTGCCTCATGCAGTGTCTGCATCTCTACATTCAGGGTAGAACATTTGATAATTCATGTACCAAGGGTGGTCACATACATACCCCTGTGAGTGGGTGAGTGAATGCCGGGTGTTAGCCCTGCGTAGGCTTGACAAAGAGGCAGGTACTAGCACACGTGGTGCGTTCGGCTCCCTAACCTGTCCTCCTGAACCCCCTGCCATTGTCCACAGGGGCTGCAGAAGAAGTTGGCTGCTTTGAAGAAGTTGGCTGCTTTGAAGAGCCTGTCTGCAACGGTAACCCACCCTTTGACGATAGAACCCTGAACTCCATTTACCAAGAAGATGCTTCCATGACGGTTGAGATGTGCCAGTCATTGGTTCGTGCTGCTGGGTTTAGGTATGCAGCTGTCCAGTGGTACAGTCGCTGCTTTGGTGGCAATGACATCTCTCATTATGTGACACCTGGGACCTGCAACACTCCCTGTGCTGGGGACGAGACAGAGAACTGCGGAGGGAGATGCGCCAACCGCATTTTCAAAATCTCTGACAACACCACCCCTGGTGAGTTATAATATGCCATGTGTTCATTTACATTGGAAAGCTATTGGGAACCTAGTCCCCGTGCAATGTAATTGATAACACCCTGTGAAGTTGGATTGTATCTGAGTCAGCTAGGAGGGGGGAGGGCAGGAGGCAGGAAAGCATGATAGCCTACCCTAACCCTAAACTCCTCACCCTAAACCTTAAACTAAAACCTAAACCCCAAGCCCTAGAATGGAGTTCCATGCTAGATAGCTAGGAGCCTGCTGGAGGCATAAAAGCAAATGGACTGGGAATAATTTCAATAATTCTACAGTGCTTATGGAAAGGCTATGTGTTTTCCGGTGGTTAATCCTGTCATTGGATCAGATCTACCAATCAGCGTTATGATCACATTGCCGTTTTTAATCAGTGGAGCCGTACCTGATAGAGGATGGATTCTGATGAAAATGCCAGAAGGCTTCACAGGATATCCATGTTGCAGATTACATATTTGTCCTGTACATTTGTGCTGTACATGTAAGTAGGTAGGCCTACGTAATGAGATCCCCTTTCCCAGAGTATGACCTAACCATTCCAACTCCTCCAATGATATAATCCACCTCCATCCCAACCATATATACTTCACTACACCATCCTACATTGCGATGTCTTGCCTGGTGCTGCTGCTGATGGTGTTGATGCTGCTGTTGACCCTAAATCCTAAACCCTGCTTATGCTGCTGCTCTCTGCCATACTACCGGTATCACAACCTACAGACACATCAGGATCTGTCCGTACCTCAGAAATTGGTCCCTCATGGCCTTATGGTTATACCAGTATACCTTATGAAGTCAACTGCCCCAGCGGCAGCTACATCTCAGCCTTCAATGGTCGCTGGGATGATACTGTGTTTGCCACTGGCCCCTTCACTTGCACCAACAGCCAAACTCTGCCGCTCATTGGCAGCAGCACCGGGGGTCGCCCTTGGTCACACACTGCAGGCAGCGCGGGTTACACTTCTATTAGCATCCGCGCCGGCACGTGGATGGATCAGGTTACGTTGGGTGGTGCTTTTGGCAAGGCATGGTACGGTGGCATCGGTGGGGAAACAGAGGGGACGCAGCAGTGCCCTCCCGGGATGGTGGTGGCAGGACTGTTTGGAAAGACGACAGAAAACAAGGATTTAATAACAATTGGGTTGATTTGCAGAGCACCCAATGCAGGTACGATGTGTTGTCACTGGCAGCCAGGTTTGTGATGAGGTTACCGTGTGTGATGCAGGCAGTACTGGTTGATTCATTGGCGAACTGGCTTAACTCTTTAAGAACTTTACAATGACTATTAACGTGGTCTTTTGGTGCACCAGCATTCGCACAATTTTTTTTGGAGCAGGGTAGGGGGCAGAAGGATCTTTTTTCAAACCCGATGCCGGAACTTCTTAAAGGGCTCCCCTTAGACCACCCACCCACCCCCGCCCCCCAAAAAGCCCTAGTTTCCGGCCCCTGAATACCTGTTTGGATAAGCAAACCCATCTTGTGTCAGTACTGCTTGGAGAGCCAACAGCTACATAGGGAAACCCTGAAAGGATTTTTAGTTACACAATAGCTACCCTACATTTACTCACTAGTGTTGATGAAGACGAATTGGTTGAAGTGGATATTAGTCAGTTTTGTTTTTGGAAAGCCCTTGAGCCTCGGGCGGGCTCCGGGTTACACTGGTGTGGTGGCTGCCACCTGTACACATGGCAACTGGACTGTTGCAACAGAAGCTCCTTGCACACCAGTCCATGAGTTTTAGGTAGCTGTGACCCAGTGAGGACCCATGATTGATCTCGGCATGATTGATCTTGATCTTGGCAATGTTCTACTCAATACATCATGACTTGCAGCTTAGGTACTATTTGTCAAAATAACGGAGGTTCAGTAGGCTTTAAGATTTAAGGTTAAGGGTTTAGAGACCCTAAAATCTTATAACCTTTCATTCAGTAGGATTGGGCTTTTAGGTGGCCCCATCAAACTGGCTAAGTAGGCATAAAAGAGTGCCTACAAGCTTTGGCAAAGTGGTGGGTGTAAGTTATGGGGATTAGCTTTGGGTTTCCTGGACCCTAAACCCTGAGTATTGGCAGCATTGCTTGGCATGTTGTGATTGATGGGCGGCTGGTGTTCTACGAACTGCTCTCTCAGTCCGTAGCGCTAATTCTCCTGCATGGTGTTTTGCCCCTAGGCTTGAATGAAGCCTATTGCAACCAATGCAGGTTCACCTTGCAAACACAAACAAACAACCAAAAATTTAAGGTCATGTGGCAACCGCGACCCTTGATTACGTCAAACATGGCCTCCAATGTCAGAAGCCCACCAGAGAGGCTTTGCTAGTGAAGCAAGCTGAGTTTTTAGTGCCCACATGAGGGTTTAGGGTTCAACCCAGAACCCTAAATTTTACCCTGTGACTCACAAGCTAACCCATACTACTGGCTCAGTAAGATTTCCCCACTGTATCATGTATCTAGCAGCTCTCTTGGGGTTGCCATTATCTGTATAACAATAATAATAATTATAATTATTGTCATTATTATTATTATTGTTATCATTAGTATTGTTTGTTTGTGTGGCCTGCAGCTCCAGCATGGCGTGCCTGGCAGTCCAGCACAGATTGGGGAGGTGATGCCGCCCTGGCGGTGGACGGAAACACCAACCTTAACTACTGGGCTGGCTCCTGCACCCATACAGCCAGCCAAGTGCAACCCTGGCTGGCCATTGACATGGGAGAGGCAGCGAGCGGAAAGTTGTGAAGTCTGTGACAATATATAACAGGGCAGACTGCTGCTCAGGTAAGCCTGCGCCACCTAAAGCTCAGGATTTTAGGGTTAGGTCAGGGTTCACGTTAGGTTTTAGGGCTAGGGTTTACTCGCAAAACCCTAAACCCTAGACTGCTGCTCAGGTGTAAAGTCTGTGCCGCCTTGGCTCATATACCTACACAGTGGGTGCACATACACAAGATTCAGCAAACTGTGTGGGGCTGAACTCCTCCGCTTTCGCTCCAGCAGATACTGCAACGTGAGCAAGAGACCAGGAAGGGTGGAGCTATGTGGCTTTATGGATATGTTGGCCTTTCAAGCAGTAATGACACTGGCTGGGTTTAACTTATCCTAACACTAGGCGTCCAAGGGTCAAACAATGAGGGTTTTAGGGGGGTAGGGGGTAGTGGGAGGGGGTGGTTCCAGGGAGTCGTTCAAAAAGCTCCGACGTGGGATTTGTAAAAGATCTGGACCCCCCCCCCCTGGCAGCAATACATTGACCCTTAGCTCTGGTCCCAGCACATATTCTGATCCGCAAACATCTGTTTGATCCTCTCGTATGCTATCTCTCCCATTGCGCATGTTACCACCACCACTGCGGAACCACCATGGTAGTAATTGGAAGCATCACCACTGGTGTGTGGTCAGGTGTCACTAAACCCTGCTTTTACTGTAATGCTTCATTGCAGAGCAACTGAATAACCTCGAAATCCGTGTGGGAGACAACATGCCAGAAGATGGAAGCATAGCCTCCAATAACGGGCTGTGTGCTGCGGTGCCATCAGCTTTAGCTGCTGGCCCCACCACATTCCAATGCTCTGGTGTAGTGGCTGGACGCTTCCTGACACTTCAGGTCATGGATTGGGGGGTCCTGCATGTCTGTGAAGTGCAGGTGGAATATCAAGGTAAGGCCCTAAGATCTAAGACCCTAAGCCCCTAAGCTCTTAAGCCCTTAAGCTGTGAAGCCCCTAAGCCCTTAAGCTCTTAAGCCCCTAAGCCCCTATGATCCTGAAACTCTAAACCCTTACAAACTCCTAAACCCTGCAGGGAGCGCTACCCTATACACTGGTTACACTGGGTAGATCTAACGCACAAAACCGTGTGTGGTGTACAATGAAGGAAGTATGCTTCACTTAATGAGGACCACCTTTCTCAGAGCCCAAGCCGATGGAAGCAGGTTGCACTATGTTGTGATAATCTTCTCATGTTGCCCTCGATTATATCCTCTGTGCCCTGCTTCAAAGTTGATGTCCTGGTGGACTATATCCCACTCGTTCACAACTCCACCCACCCCTCTTACACTGCATGATATGCCCCAAAGGTTAAGTGCTATAGGTCCCGGAAAGTCAGTGCCAAAGGCCTTTTGATTGTACTATTGTTCTGTATGATGTCATGTGCTCTCACAACAGCCCGTCCATACTCCTTATCCCCCCCCCCCCCAACCACCTCTGTTGCAGCACCCTATGCCATCGTTACCCCCCCCCCCCCCAACCACCTCTGTTGCAGCACCCTATGCCACCCTTACCCCCCCACCCCCCCCACCCACCAACCACCTCTGTTGCAACACCATATGCCACCCTTACCCCCCCACCCACCCACCCACCACCTCTGTTGCAGCACCACTAGTTTCCACATCTACCAATTTGGACAATGTCCCATATCCCGTATGTATACCCCAAATATGTATGAGGATGTATTATAAGTCTACCAATACCTGTTTACCTATCTGGACATATATATATTGGCACATACATACCTACACCATAACCAGCACTTACCTACAATAGACAGTAAGTTAACCATGGGCCTAGACATCCCAACCACAGGTAACATCAATATGCCCTATTATATAATATGTGGGCCTGGATTGTATGTACCCTAATATACCCTAATATACCCTAATATACCCTAATATATGTGGGCCTGGATTGTGGTGGACTTTCAGTGGAATGCAGTTGAATGCCTCCAGACAGTCATTCTGTGTGGTAAGCTGCGGCCATGAACAGTCTCTCATCTCATTATTGGGTTGGTAAGATGTCCATTGTTGCCTTGTTGCCTTGCTCTGCATGTCTTAGGTGCCTCTGCACTACAGGCTCCAGCCTACCAAGCCATCATTGCTTCCAATGGCTCTGTTTTAACTGTCGCGGGTGGTACCTGGGCCAGTGGCAGCCCGCTGTTCTTTGGCAGTCCTAACGCTTCCCCCGCTTGGCAGAGTTGGACCTTTGACCCAAGCACCAGGGAAGTTAAGGCTGCAAACAGAGACTTCTGCCTTGATGCATCGAGTTCTGGTAATGGGGCAGTGGTGTACCTCTGGAACTGCCATGGTGGGGACAATCAGAAGTGGTTCTTTGATGACAAGCACAGGCTGAGGCCTGTGCATGATGCTACACGATGCTTGGACAGAAGTGGGAGTAAGGTGGCCATTTATGACTGCCAGGACTTGGATACGCAAAAACTGTCGGTGACAACAGTTGCAGGCCCAACAGGTACGAGCTGCCAGGTTCGGTTGTAGGGATTGCTGCCTAGCATTGTTAAGCTGATCAGCAGTGCCGACAACATGGTGGTTTCATCTGAAACCTCTCTGCTGAGGTTGCACATGTACGAGGTGTAATATGTAAGATGATGGATTCGTCCTGGCATGCTTATAGCACTAAGTGCATCCATACACTGGACCTGGGCAGAACACGTGCAGCGCCTTGTCTGCACTATCCCTTCATCTCGATAGTACTTTCCTTTACTGCATGTTCCCATTGAGTTGTTGCCGAATGAAAGGCACTAAGGCAATCAATATTGGCATGAGATGCTGCTTGTGGATCTGATTGTCTGGGATTCTAGTCTTGGAAGAGCCTATCAAGGAGCACAACTTGTTCAGAGCACTTTGGAACATGCCTCCAATTCTCTGGCTGTAAATGTTTCCGAGCCGAGTTCGTCACACTCTCTGGGTTGAAAGGATTGATGGCTATGCCAATAGCTATGCATGTACACCACCAAGTTGAGCCCACTGACAGGTCGGGTTGAGAAGCTTAAAAACATGCTCTTACCTCATAGCGGTCCCTCAAATGATTAGACATGCACTCATCTCTATTTATGCCCTGCAGGTGACTCTGCACATTGCACCAGCCCTTGTTACCGGTATGACGAGGGTCCTACCGGAAATCGCTGCTCCAACGACTGCGACTGCGATGGCGCCAGAACATGCAGCACCTTCGGCTGGTGCCAGGGCACTTCCAGGCCTTCTACGGAGACATGCACTGGTGCGTGCAGCCGGCTGAGGAAGAGATGCAACTGCAGCATGACACCAGCAGTCTCACTGTTTTGTGCTATGTTCCTAAGGTCGTGGAAGGCAGAGAGGGGATTCATCAGTTCATGTTACCAGTGCCTTAGTTGCTGGACCTGTCTAGGCATATGTTGTCATGCATGCCGAAGACACTCTCGTATTCTGTTCCACCTCACTGTACTATGTGACAGCTTGAGGTGCGGGGCCTAGGGCACTTTTTCTATGGTATATCATGAAATGCAGTAATAAGCAATGCCTTCCTGGTCAAGCCTTTCGCTTTTATTTAGTAGTGTATTGATTGGCACATGTGTTTTCTTTTGTTCCTTGTGCAGGAACCTACAAAGGAGCAGCAGTTGCTACACCCTTCTTGGCATCCACAGCCACAAGGCTGTTTGATAACAACCTGGCAAATGCTTGGGTTGTGAAGAGCCAAAGCGACAATGTGGTTCGAGCTGATTATGCAAGCAGTTGGCCTGAAGCCGCACAAGACAAGACTGCACCTATGTTCATCTTTATGAAGATGGATCAGAGTGATAACATCATAGCTGGCGATCATAGCCCCATTGAGCATGGAACACGGGTGTATGTGTACTCTGTGTCAGCAGAGCGCTACTGCACCGTCTCTTGCTCATTGTTTGGTCACAGCTTCTACTGTCCAGACACAAATCCCAGCAAAGACTATGGCAAGTTTGCTGTGGAGTTTGAACAGGGGCTTGTGTACTTCAAGTCTCTTTACTGCCAGCAGTACCTGATCTCTTCAGGGTGGAAGATCTACCCTTGGTACACAAATCGTGACAGCTACTGGTCCGGCATGACCAAGAAACAACTTGTTGACTTGGCTCCACCCCTCCCAACAAACCGCCCCACAGTCCCTGATGACTGTTCGCTGAATCCTCCTCCGCTCGGCAGCGGCTATACAAGAAGGATGCTAGGGGTGACGACTTTGTATTTCAGAGATGTAGGTTTGAACAACTTTGGGGTGAGGTTTGCCCTGTTGTTGGCCTACATGAACTCTCCTCATGATGGCTTCAGAACATCTCCATTTCAGACGGATGATCTTAGGGCCCGGTTCTCAGCCTTGATAAGGCCAGCTGTGGAGCTCCCCTCTGTTGAGCAAGATGCAACAGCAGGGTTTACTATCTGGGACAGATTGATGAGGCTGATTCCCGGGGGGCTTCAAAACGACTATGTACCAAGTGACAGGTATCCATTTGGCGTTGGCTTCTCCTTCACAGATGCTGAAGGTACCGCTTGGCGAGTCTATGCTCACGGCCCAAGCGACATCGACGATCCAGAGCAAATTGGTTCACAATTCTGGACTCTCAGGATAACCATGCAGCGCAACAACCAAGCCAAAATGAGGTTGTTCTGGGACTCCAAATGGAGTGAGGATCACTATGGCAACAGGCATGGAGGTGGGATCCCTAAGAAAGACTACTATGAAAGGATTGCCTCCACCCATATTCCATTGGGTTTCAGCACAAAGGGCTGGCAATTCGATTTATGATCGAACAGCATCGTTCCTCCGAGAGCTAAGAGTGCGTGACTCCAGCCTAAACCAATGCTTAGTCGACCTAAACCTAGAGGCCGTGCGGGCCTTACGCGTTATCTACAGAGCCAAGAGGGCAGAAGAGTGCAAGAAAGCACCAAGATACTCACGCCGAGCAGCAAGCTAACACAGGTAGGTGGGCGGAAGCCCACCTACCATAGGATCACATCCTACAAAACGGTAAGGGATCCGTGTAATCTTTACACCAAGGAACCGTTCCCACAATCCCACGCTGGAGAACAATACACGGGTCTCCTCGCGTAGATGTCCCTCTCTCTCTCTCTGGCTGGCAATTCATCAGCTGGTGATTGCGGTCGGTGCAGGGATTGGCTGGCTGGATGAAAAAGGGAGATAAGCAGCCGCCTGGCTTGCAGAATGGTCCTTACTACCAGCAGTGACCTTATCATAGATGATGCTATACATAGAGTTGTTGCTTGCTTTTTAGCCTTGAGCCCCCGGTACATACGGTATGTTTACAGTGTTTTTCAACTGCACATATGTAGAGCTCACTATTGATATAGTCAAACAAGGAATGGTCGCTTTATTGGCACATATGGTTGGGCCATCTGCAGTGCTTTGCTATGCATAGTTTTGGTGCAGGCATGAGGGGATTGGAGACCGGGGGGCTTGCATGCTTGAAGAGCAAGCTTGAATGGCTGCCATTTGAGACTTTTGCTGCTTGTTTGTTAGGGTGTCAGAGAATGGTTTGCGTAGTCTTCCTGCTTTGGGACTTGCTTGTCGATAATCGGGGCATCTTTGGTTGGGATGGAACAAGCTATCTTATTGGACTGCGAGCTGCTCAGAAATGTGGATGGCAGTGCTTTTGAAGGGGAATGGGTGCGATTAACGGTTTCAGAGCCTATGATGCATTGCTGCAGCAAGAGGTCTCAGGGTGGCAAACTCTTATTGCTTTTGGATTTTGGTGATTGAAGATGTATTGTTTTATGCACTGCCGCCAGTCTGTTATAGTTATCTGCAGTTGCTAGCCTAAATCGCCGGCCGGGGGGAGGCTAAAAGCCAAGCTCAGGTGGTGGATTGAGTCAAGTGTCGCATGTTGTGGATGCATTTGGGGTTATACACCCGTACAATGGCATTTATTTTGCAAAGGAATGGTGTGTGTTACGTTGCTAGGCAGTGGAAGGTCAACATGCAGGCTTTTCCATGACGTACGTTGAGGCCATCTAGGGGTTTCTGCGCAGCATATGACTAACGCCCCGCTGATTTGTTATCCACAACACAAGTTGAGCTGTCAGTCCTAAAGTTCTTAAAGGTTTGTGAATACCCATGGATATCCGGAACGCATGATTGCCCCACTGCTAGACACAGCGGTTGCAGAGCCCAAGGACTGAGGCTGCCTGCTTGTGTATGTATTGGGCTGAATTGAAGGGGCCCCCAGGTAAATGTCTCCATGTATTATACGTTGACCTCTCCATGAAGCAAGTGTTGGTCTCTCTATATCTGAGGTGTGCCAGTGAGTATGCAGGGCCAGTCTCAGCTTGCAGACCAGTGTAGAGGCGCCCCCTTTGAGGGGCCCTTTGCAAGCTCAGCGTCGCTAGTACATTGCTGCATGTCGCGCTCGCTGAAGCTTCATGCTGCTACAGGCGAGTAGACACAGCCACACCCCCTTAGTTTCTGTCCACTTGCGTTGGATTTTACGGCTCAAGGCCTCATTGGCGCATATTGGTTGGTTTTGGGTGAGCAAGCAAGTTGCCATCATGTCCATGCACTCAAAGAGTATGTTTCAGCAGGACAGATTATGTATTGACAGGTTTTACATGCATGCCATGTTCCAGAGGAGTCTTGCTGGAGACCCTCTGTCAAATCGTCTGGAAAGCACGACAGGAACGTACCAGGAAGAAACAAGGAAATCCGTCTCAAAACAGGGCCCCGGTGGAGGGGCATTTCTATCTGGGTGGGGGGGTGAGCCTGGGGTGGGGAGCTGGGGGGGACGAGAGGGATCAGGGCGGGGGAGCTAGGAGGGCACAGAAGCGTGGAGAAGGGTAGGGCAGGCGAGGCCACCCCTTCTGGGAGGATATGGTGTAGGAATTGAAAAGTGAGGTGGATGGGCTGGAGGTGGTGATTTGAAGAGCCAGGACATATTGGTCGTGTTCAGAAGGCGGGTGCCCTCACTGTAGTAAGCCTACTTCCTTAATTGTACGCCGCTCATGGTGGAGCGAGCGTAGATGTAACAATGTAACAATGCTGAATGTACAGCAGCGATGGCAGCGAGTGTGCTGCTGGTCAATGGAATGTAACCTGCTTATGGACGCTCATTGTCCCGACAGCACCTTGGCATGATCAGTGAGAGTTGCACAGCAGTGGGCACAGCGCCCAGTCCAAGATGTGTCAGAAAAACAACGAGTAAATGCAAGAGCTAAAGTCCAGCAGTGAGCGAACCGAGTGATGGTTGGTCTCCTGGCTGGAAAGTCCCTTCAATTCCAACTGAATAGTTTTGTTAAGAGAGACACTGCACAGCCCTCCAGGCCGTGCAGCACCCAAGCATGACTCCAACCAGTTTCTTAGTGGATTATGGTACATGATATGGGAATATGGGACATAAAATTGGCTATGACTAATACGTCTCAGTGATCCTTAGGCTTGGCTCTGTTCTGTGATTCTCCACATCTGGTTGACTAGAGTATACTTGGCATTTTAAGTTGTATGCAAAGATCTGGTATGTATGCTGTTGTGTTGCTGTTTGTTTGTTGGCTATTTCAAAGAAAAAGAGAATAATAAAATTGCGGTGCATTTCCTTCAGGGCCGGTATTCGTTATATCTGCTTGGACATGCATGATCATGGACTCCCCTACTCTACAGGCAAGTGTGAGTAGGTTCACGAGGACAGTGCGGTTAAGATGCGAGTTTGGAGGTGGGACTGTTCCTAAATTTAGAGTCCCAAGTCCAGGGTATAACCCCCCGCCTGCCCCTCAGCCAGTAGAGAGCTTCAGTTCCTCAGCAAGTTTTCTACTGCAGTGCATTCTAGGTTCCATACCATTGTGCACAGCAGGCCAAAGGCTGTACCTAACTTGAGCTTTGCAGAACGTGAGGCTCTGTGGCATCTTAAGCATGCTCCTGAGATGATCATTAAGCCAGCTGACAAAAACCTAGGTCTGGTTGTCATGCGGCTCTCAGATTATCGTGATGCTGTTCGGGTGCATGTGTGTGACTGCAACGTGTATGAGGAGGTTGCAGACATTGAAAAGGCAAAAGGAAAGGCATGCAGGGAGCTCTATACCATTGCTAAGCGATATGAAGCTCTTCTAGGCAAGGCTGCGTATGACTTTCGGTCTTACTTGGCCTGGGTATGCAGGAGGTCCCACACCTCTACATCCTGCCTAAGCTGCATAAAATGAAGCAGATGCAGGCCCCCATCATTGGCCGGCCTATTGCTGCATGCCATTCTTGGATAAGCACCAATTTGTCTATCTATGTTTCTGACCTCCTGCAAGGTGCATTGGCTAGGTATGATACCATCCTGCAGGATAGAACGCATCTGATCGCCCTGTTGGAGCACACAGAAGAGTTACAGCAGACACATATCTGCTCACTTTTGATGTGAAGTCTCTGTATCCATGCATTGATCAGGTTGACTGTGTGTTAGCATGTGCTGAGGCTGTGCAAGGCTCCTCTATGCAAAGGTCCATGGTGGGAGATTTTGTACAGTACATCCTGCAAAACAACATTGTGCAGGTAGAGGGCAAGTACTACCGGCAGAAGTCCGGTGGTGCCATGGGAACAAACTGCCTGCCCCAAGCAGCACAACTGTATTTAGCCATTAAATGGGAGCAGCCACTCAAGGCGAAACTTGGTGCTGCTTTCCCTTCGGTGTTTAAGCGTTTCATCGATGATGGCTTTGTGATATTTACGGGGTCTCTGCAAGCATTGCATGCCTTTGTGGCTGTTCTCAATGACCAGCTGCCTAATATTAATATCACGCACAAGTTCAGCCAGTTTCAGGTGGACTTCATGGACTTGGTGGTTTACAAATCTGGCCCTACTGTGGCTGGTACACGTGCTCTGAAGGTGCGCACACACCAGAAAGCACTTAACAAGTACCTGTATATCCCCCACTCCAGTTTCCACCATCCTGGTATGTTTAGGAGTTTCATCAATGCAGAGCTCATCCGGTATGTTGTTACTAATAGTGACAAGGTCTGGTATGAGTGCATGGTCAGTAAGTTTACGCATCGACTAGGGGATCGAAGAGTGAGTTCGTAACAGCGCACGGTACCGAGCGACCGACATTGGGGTAGCCTAGAAAGTATCAGCGTGGGTATCCTTTGCACATGATTTCTGCAGCAGTGGCTAAGGTGTCCTACGTGGACAGGCCCAAGTATCTGCAGCAATCACCTCGCCACAACAACAGTGGCAGTGTCTGTGCTTTTGTCATTCCATATGTTGATGGCACAGCTGACATGCGTCTGCAGCAGCTCTTGCACGAGTTGTACATGGAGCATCCTGAGCTACAGGCTTACATACCAGAGAAGCCTTTGACACAAACATATAACAAACATTTAAGGTGTGGCAACCGCCAAGGGCTGCTAGGCCGAACCGACCAAACACACCATCGGATGGATCCAAAACACAATGGGTTCCATACCACCAAGCAAATGGATACCAGCCAGGTATTCACTCATCTAGAGGACTTCAACCAGTTCATCCTCAGAATTATCACCAGAAATATCAGACTCCGAATCAAACATATCTAAATACTGATCTTCCGGAAGCAAGATGTATGGCAAGTCCACCACATCAGTACCACCAGACTGGTGGCATTGTCGACCGACACGAACGCAGATGGCAACATACTTGACCAACACTGGAAGAGGGACCCTGCCAGTTGAATACAGTGCCCAAAAGTCAGCATACCTGAGAGATGACAGTGCGGACACAGGTGGTACAACAGCTGACAAGAAGACATCTCGTGCCTCAACAATTGTCGGGTGTTCACACAAGAAGAGGCAATGTGCCTCATCATCCACGGCTGTGGAACTACAGCGCAAACAAGTACGTTGAGGACGTAGGAGGGCAGGCAGCTGCCAACGTCCTGTGTGAATGCGCAGATGATGGCAGCCAAGACGAAAACGCAAGAAGCGTACCAACACACCATGAGAAAGTCCACATGAGTAAAAAGAAGGGACCACACCCAAAGCATGTGCGCCCACAACCCTGAAATACAGACCAATACGGGATCCAGTACCATGTTCAACCTGGGACAGATGCTGGATGTGCTGAGTGTACCTAGTGGACAGTGCCTCATCAATGGCAGTAGCATCCAAAGGCAGGCAGTTCCGCAAGGTGCGTGTAATTCCACCTGCACGAGGCAGGAGAATCCGTAACACCTGAAAGAGAGCCCCCACAAAATTATGGGCCCGAGAGCGAGTCGGGAGAGCATCATCAATGTTCTGTCGTAGCACACCTGGATACACTGAAGCAACATCTAGGTCAACAAGGCAGTTATAAAAGCGAACAGCACGCCGCACATAGCAATGCACAAGAGGTTCAGATCCAAGCTCATGTAATAAAGGCAAATGGGGCACAGATGCAGGGAGCCGCAACCATTGACGGATCAGGCGGCACCGCTGAACCTCCAAAGGATCTGCCAAGCCATAGAATTTAGGGAGGCTCCAATTGGACGACCACAAACCTGGAATAGACAAAAGGCCCCAGAGTTCACTACCATACAAACCAGCAGGCTCCATAACAGTGTGCAACAATTTCAAGAAGGCGGGGAGGGCACACGGGAAATCTAGTGCAGCACGCATTTGGGCTGTAGCTTTGGTGTCCTTCAAGTTCAAAAAGAGCAGGAATCTAGGTTCGCGCTTGGTTCGCGCTGGTTCTCACAAGCTGTGGGATGTTTGGCAATTGCATTTGTTGTTGTTCGTCTCATGTCCTAGAACCCTGAGTTTGTGTGTCACTAGTCTGGTGACGAAAGCATGCAGGCCTTGCTCTTGTGTCCTGGTGGCCATTTGGAAAGAATATATCCCCATTCATTGTCTTGTGCATTTGGGATCTGATGAAGGCCAAGTGCGGCCGAAACCGGTAATCCCTGCCAGTGTAAGACATGACTGATACTTTCTAGGCTACCCCAATGTCGGTCGCTCGGTACCGTGCGCTGTTACGAACTCACTCTTGGATCCCCTAGTGCTTGTATCTGCTTGGACGTGCATGATCATCATGGAGTTCATCTTGGTTCTATTTGTGTTAGTGGCTTTGCCACCCCTGCGGTGAACTGTGGCACCGCACACGTGCCGTGGCTTTGCCAATGAAAGATTAACGCACACAATGGGGTGGTCTGAGAAATTTGAGAACAGAAAGCCAGAGAGATTTGAGACCATGGTTTTGCTAGCACCCTCTTGAGCTGCTGCCATTCTGCTGCTGTTTGAAGAATACGAATGAATGCAAGAGCTAAGCCACAATAGGAAAGGCGATAGCGAGACCAACCCGTCGCACCTGAATGCCGCCTCCAAAAGTTGCCAGCTGGCCAATCCTCCGACACCACGTAATCACCACTTAAAAGCAGTCACCGAACTCTGCGACTTCCCTTCTCCAGCATATTAAACACAGAATGTAATGAGACAGAGGGTTGGGCCACCCCAGAAACTTGTCTTTGAACCTGGCTTCTGGTAACGCTGATCGCCACCTTGAGCGTTCTCCCAGTAAAGCTATTACCTGCAAAACCACGTAGTCCATTCTGCTGCTGGTTGTCTTGATTGCATCCCTTGTCACAAATTCTTTCACCCCAGGTTCAACTGCCACTGTTAGCCAATGTTAACAGCTTCCCACTGCAGCCTGTCCCTAACATGCGGGCTGAGATGCATCTGATATGATAGGGGAGCCCCACAATCCTACAAGGGAAGGGGGGGGGGGGCGCTGGGCCTAAATCCAAGGGGGGAGGGGTGGAAGGGGGAGTGACAAACCCCCTGGGGGGGTGGGGGGGTCCGCCAAACCCTGCAGCCCCCCCCCCCTTTAGATTCTGGGGTTCCCCCTGTGATATCAAACATGATACAGGGCTGCACCTGGACCCACCTCAGCCTCAAGGCAAGAGTTTGAAACGGGCTAATAATGGCAGGGGATCTCTCTGCTACTACAACCGTACCCTAACATGCAGAGATACACGAAATATCCTCCAGCATGCAAGGCACCACAGGAACCCACCTCAGCAAGCCTCCACATAAAGCACGTCAACCTGCCTTAACTCCCTGCCTTGTAGGTTTAGCAGTACCACCCCTGGCTTCCCGATAGAAGACATGATGCATGACTCAAAACATGAGCACTATGAACGAAGTGGACTCATACAGAAGCCTGGCAAGCCTACGTTGGTCAATGCAGAAGTGTGCGCCCACAATTTCTGTGCCGTAATGCGATGATTCCTCGTCTGACCCAGAACACGATATAGTCGAACTGTAATTTGAGCAACTGGTGCGCATTCAAGACGCAGGGGATCTGACCTTCGCAATATATGTTTGCGACCCAGACATGACGAGATGTCAGGTCCATACAGATTCCTGTCGCCACTGCCCGCCGTAAACATGGACGTATACTCGACATGCAAGCATGAGGAGAGCGCGACTTGACTTAGCCCGGAACCATGGGAGGCCGCTCCAACTCAGCCAATCAGCTAAAACGCGGCCTCTGAAACGCCATGGGTTGGAGATGGAAGCTGAAGCGGCAAGATGGAGCGGAGATCCAGTCGGATGAAGCTCAGATCGTTAAACACCAGGCAATGCAGCGGTATCTTTGCATGTTATTTGCGCATTGACTGCTCGAGGCAAGCTTTCAGCCTTTGCTTGAATTCCGCTAGGTTCCTCTGAGTGATTACCGCGGAAACTTCAAGATGGCTCTGCGGACTCGTGCAGCCACAGGCTCCGGCTGCGTTGCCTCATGCAGTCGCGATGCCGTGAAGCCAGTAGCATGCCTTAGGTCAGCCAAGGTTGCCGGGAGGCCTACCATGCGCCTGATCACCCCTGCCCAGGTATGGGCTGGACTAGGCTGCGGTACAGGCATGGTCAGGCGTCCTTTCTGCCGAAGACAATGCATCCAGCTGCGATTAAACAAACCCGTTAGCTTGCCTAGATATCAGGCTCACTTTCCGACTTCACCCATGCAGGTGGCACAGTCTGTCTCAAGGGGCCATTGCCGAGGTGAGCAACCGGTCCTGCAAACGTTCGGACATAACCGCATGGCCACGAACGACTGCAATTTGCCTACGCAATAGCCTGTAAGTGCACGACGTGACGCTCACATGTTTCTTCTCTCCTTGCAGTGATGGCTGTTGCTGCCGTGGCCGATGCCCCGGCTCCTGCCAAGGCCAAGTCCCTGGAAGGTTAGTACCTCTTTCCTAGCGCTGTATCGCATAGCAGCTGTGCACCCTCCAGTATCCTTCCTGCCCATGCGAAGGGCTTCACGAGCATGCCAATAAGCGAATTAAGGCGTTGCAGCACCTAGAGTTCAGGCACAGGCAGATCCTCATTTCTCAAGCCTGCTCTGAGACGTGTCTGCTCTGCATGCAGCTTTTATGGAGTACAGACGCTTGGTTAGCTCGAGCGGATTGCACCTGTCCATGCTCCAAGCCGATGGCTGGACTCTCATAAGGAATCATGTAGCCTCCAGCCATGCAACCAGCTATAGCAGCTCACCCATTTCATAGCAGGAGAAGTTATTCCTGTGCCTGCCTCCAGCAGTCCTCATCTTGGCGATGCTGTTAGAGCCAACACACTGGCTAGGTGACATCAGATACACTAGACGACATGGACAAACAGGAGAACCACACCCATAAACCCTGGGCCTGCATTCCAAAGCCTGGGCCCCACCTCCCCTATTCACATATTCAGCAGCATTGACTTCTGTACTCGTTGCAAAGTAGTTCCTTTTCATTCCGCACTTTCATTGAGCTCAACCCCCATTTGTCTCCCTTTTCCCTGCCTACAGGTCAGGCCCGCCCCATCTTCCCCTTCACAGCCATCGTGGGTCAGGAGGAAATGAAGTTGGCACTTATCCTAAATGTGATCGACCCTAAGATCGGTGGAGTGATGATCATGGGTGATAGGGGCACTGGCAAGTCCACCACTATCCGTGCATTGGCTGATTTGCTGCCTGAGATGAAGGTAGTGGACAAGGACCCTTTCAACTCAGGTAGGGCAAGGGGGGGGGGGTTGTTTGGGGTTTGGGGAGGGGGGGTTGACACAAGGGGGGGGGGCTGCCCTATAAAGGGGGAGGGAGGGGGGGTAGGCACAGGGGGGGGGGTGCCAATAAAGGGGGAGGGGAGGGGGGGGGCAGGTGTTTTGGAGGTCCAGATCGGGGGGAGCAATGAAAGAGGGGTGGGGGAAGGGAAGGGTATGCGGGAGAACACAGGAGAGGGAGGCAAGCAATGCACTGGGGGGGGGGGGGTTGTGTGATTGTGGATAGAAGGGGCACTGATTTGCTGCCTGAGATGAAAGTAGTGGACAAGGACCCTTTCAACCTAGGTATGAGCTTTCCGAAGAGTGAAGCAAGGCACGGGGCGGAGCAGGGGGGGGGGGGTAGGCAGAAGGCACAGAGGGCGAGGGGTGGGGTAAGGCACGGGGCAGAGCGGCGGGGGAGGGGGGGGGGTAGGCACAAGGCACAGAGGGTGAGGGGAAAGGGAAGGGGAGGGGTGGTTGAGCAGGGGTGGGAAGGAGAGTCAGGGGCAGGGCGGCAGGCATGGGAGCGGCGGGGTGCACGAAGGTCGGGTTTTGTGGTGCAACAGTGGGGACTAAGTAACAGGGTGGCAGGCAGGGAGAGAGTGTGTGTGGGGAAGAGTTGGGGCATGCAGGGCAACAGCAGATGCAGTAGGAAGATATGGGCTTCAATGGCCTTATAGTGGCACTCATGGGGAGTAGGAAGTTCTTGGCAAGGTCACTATTTGTCTGGGCCGGTGCTGAAGTGAGACAAATGCAGGTCGTATGGGTCAACACGTCCTTTTGATCAGAAGTGTGTTGGGGGGGGGGGATGGGAGGGACATGGGAGTGGGTGGAATGTTCCGGGGGAGTTGGGACATGGGAGCAGGGGTTTGCAGCAGCGGGAAAAGTAGTTGTGGGGAGGAGGGAAAAGCAGTGGGCGCAAAGGAGGAGGGGGCCAGGAGCAGCAGGTAGGTAGGGGCTCCTTTTGGGTGGGGGTGGGTGGAATGAAATACGGGGAGAAAGGGGGCAGGGCTGAGAAGGGGAAGGTGGAGAGGGTGATGGAGGGCGCAGATAAGCAGCAGCAGCAGCAGTTTTGGGCCCTGGGGACGGTGGGTGGATAGGTGGGGGGAGTTGGCAGGACTGGGGTAAGGGCAGGAAGGCATTGCTGTGCGTACATGAAAGTAGCGACTTTAGTGAAACAGCAGCAGCAGCAATTTAGGGCCTTGGATTTGCACAACGTGCTGCAGATATAGCAGTGCCATCATCTGTATGCACAGCCGCAGCAGCAGCAGCGGCAATACAGAGCAGTGCCGCCGCCGCCCCTTGTGTGGGATCATGAAGTTGTTTCAGGATTGCTCCGTTTGTGTTTATATCCGCTCTCTGGCCATTTTGGGCTCCTGGTGCTGTTCTTGCCTCATAAACCCCGAGGACCCTGACTTTATAAGTGAGGAGGTGCTGCATTACTGCTAATCGCCCACCCCATCCCCATCCTTTGCACCCCTTTTGTCCATGGCCTACATACTTCTATAAATGACCCTCCATGGATTCCTTGACTGACTTCGATTGTATGCTTCTCTAACCAATTGCTCATCCCAGTATGATTGTGCATAATCTGATCACTTTGGACTATCGGTCCTGTCTTCGCCTCACAGACCCTGAGGACCCGGAGTTGATGATTGAGGAGGTGCTGCATTACTGCTGCTTGCCCACCCATCCCTTCTTTTTGCCCATTTCCCAGTGCCTGCAGCTTTCACATGACGTTTTCTTGACTGATATTCCTGTAGTTGCTCATCCCGAATATGATTCTGTCTGGCTCCCTGATCACTTTGGGCTTTTGGTCCTGCTGCTGCCTCACAGACCCCGAGGACCCTGAGTTGATGAGTGAGGAGGTACTGCTGCTGCTACTGCTCCCTCTTTCTTGTTACTTCAAGAGAGCTTTCTGGCGCAGGATTTGTTCTCTAACCCTTTTCCAACCCTTCTGGCATCAATCAGCCTTCTGCTCACCCTTTTTGGTCCTGTTGTTGCCTCACAGACCCCGAGGACCCTGAGTTGATGAGTGAGGAGGTGCGTAACCGGGTGATGTCTGGAGAGACACTGCAAGTGGGCCGTATGAAGATCCCAATGATTGATCTGCCCCTAGGAGCTACTGAGGACAGGGTGTGTGGTACCATTGACATTGAGAAGGCGCTAACAGAGGGTGAGTGGTCGGGGTGGGGGCTTCTTGGGGTTGTGGGGTTGCAAGTTCGGGCCGGGCGTTGCATTGGGGGGGAAGGGGGGTCAGCTCTTCTGTTTGCATGGGTTCGGAGCCTCCCAGTGGGGCGGATAGGGTTTAGGATCTAGGGTTTAGGATATCAATGATTGATCTGCCCCTAGGAGCCACTGAGGACAGGGTGTGTGGTACCATTGCCATTGAAAAGGCGCTAACAGAGGGTGAGTGCAAAATAGCGGGGTCGCAAGGAAGGGGGGTGGATTGGGAGCCGGGACAGGTCTTTGTGCGGGTTCTTAGAGCAAGGGAGTTTTAGCAGGAGGTTGAGCCTCTCTTTGGGCCGCATGAAGATTACAATGATTGATCTACCCCTAGGAGCTACAGAGGATAGGGTGTGTGGTACCATTGACATTGAGAAGGCACTAACAGAGGGTGAGTGGTGGGGTGGGGGGTTCTTGAGGTTGCAGGGTTGCAATATGGGGTGGCTCAGCTTCTTTTCTGCATGGAAAAAACCCTCAAGTTGGGCGGGTGCATGATGATCCCAATGATTGACCTGCCCCTAGGGCTACAGAGGACAGGGTGTGCAATATTATATTGATTTTAATATACCGCTAACTGAGGATGAGTGGGAATTCAGTCTGGGGGACAGTGGATATCCCCATCCTGGCAGCAGCAGGAGTTGTTGGACATGGGAAGGCTAATTAGTAGAGGGCGGGGGCTGGTAGTGGGGCAATATATGGCTTATTGTTGTGCTAGAATCTTGAGGGCAGGGATCAAACTGCTGGATTCTGCTGCTGCTATTCCTGCCGTTTTTGGTATGCCAGTGCTTTCACTTGAATCCGCTCCAAGTTGTGCTAGCTGCCTCCCTCTGCTAAACCCTGCTAAGGCATCCTAAACCCTCTTAACCCCTGTTAACCCATTTAGCAAAACGTGCTAAACCCTCCTAAACCCTTAGAACCGTCTGGAACCCTCCTAAACCCTGCATGCCTGCCATTCTCCTCTCCCTTTACCTGCACACAGGAGTGAAGGCCTTTGAGCCTGGATTGCTAGCCAAGGCTAACCGTGGTATCTTATATGTTGATGAGGTCAATCTGCTGGATGACCATCTGGTTGATGTGCTGCTGGACTCTGCTGCTGCTGCTGCTGCTGCCCTGAACCCTCATCTGGTATTCATACCGCTCTGCGTGTGACGGTGCTTTCACTGCCTCTTAAGCCAAATCTGCTGGTGGCTGCCTTTGGTAAACCCTCCTGATCCTCTCAAGCCCTGCTAAACCCTGCCAAACCCTCCAAAACCCTCTCGAACCGTCCCAAACCCTGATAATCCTGCCTGGCATCCCTCCCCGCTTCCCACATGTGTGAAGCCCTCGGAGATCTCGCGAAACCCTCTCGAAACCCTCTTAAACCCGTGTAAACCCTGCCAAATCCTGCCTGTTATATCCTCCCCTGCCTTTTTCCTAATGTAGGTGTGAAGGCTTTTGAGCCTGGATTGCTAGCCAAGGCCAACCGTGGTATCTTATATGTTGATGAGGTCAATCTGCTTGATGACCATCTGGTTGATGTGCTGCTGGACTCTGCCGCTGCCGCTGCTGCTGCTCTCCATGCCGTTCTTTGTGTGCCGGTGCAGTCACAACCCTTCGCCAAAGTTGCTGCTGGCCGCCTGCCTCTACTTAACTATGCTAAAGCATCCTAAACCCTCCTAACCCCTGCTAAACCCTTCCAGCAAGACCTGCAAAACCCTCCTGACCATTTTGAAACACTGCTAAATCCACCAAGACCCTCTCCCAAAACCCTTCTGAACCGTCTCGGACCCTGCTAAACCCTGCATGCCTGCCATCTTCCCCTCCCTTTCCTGGATGTAGGTATCAAGGCCTTTGAGCCTGGATTGCTAGCCAAGGCCAACCGTGGTATCTTGTATGTTGATGAGGTCAATCTGCTTGATGACCATCTGGTTGATGTGCTGCTGGACTCTGCCGCTGCTGCTGGTGTCCTAAACCCTAAAGCCTGTTCATACTGCTATGCGTGCGATGGCACTTTCACTGCCCCTAAGCCAAACCCTGCCGCTGCCTGCCTCTGCTAAACCCTCCTAGACCCCTCATGTTGTACTCGCCATCATAGAGATGGACCAGGCATTACAGCACTAAACTAGCACGGTAACGTCCCACTCCTCAGAGTGAAGAAAGATCCACTGGCCCTAGAATGGGTAGTTCCAGCAGAATCATCCCAGATATACGAGGCCTGGCGTCACAAGGATACCAGGATGCGCAGCCTTTGGTTATAATAGACCCCTCATGAACCCCCAAAAAACCCTCCCTGCTAGAACCCTCTTGGCATATCTAAAACCTCCGAAGTGCTCTCGATAAACCCTGCTAAGCCCTGCCTGCCATCTTCCCCTCCCTTTCCTGGATGTAGGTATCAAGGCCTTTGAGCCTGGATTGCTAGCCAAGGCCAACCGTGGTATCTTGTATGTTGATGAGGTCAATCTGCTGGATGACCATCTGGTTGATGTGCTGCTGGACTCTGCTGCTAGTGGCTGGAACACTGTGGAGAGGGAGGGTATCAGTATCAGCCACCCTGCTCGCTTCATCCTCGTGGGTTCAGGTGAGGCCTAGGGTTTAGGGGCTGGTATAAAAAGGTTTAGGGTTTTGGTGGGGTGATGGTGCTAGTGGCTGGAATACTGTTGAGAGAGAGGGCATCAGCATCAGCCACCCTGCACGCTTCATCCTTGTGGGTTCAGGTAGGTCTAGGGTTTGGGGCAGGGCCTGGTGTAGGGTTTAGGGCCTGGTCATGGTCTAGGAAGATATGTGAGGTTTTAGGTGGGGAAATGGTGCTGATGGTTAAAACACTGTGAAGCGACAGGGCATCAGTATCAGCCACCCCCCCTCCCATCACTATCCTTCCCTCTCTCCTCCATAACCCCCCTCTTATTGGATGAATTGGGGATTCTATAGGATATATAGATTGGAGAGGAGTGGGGCGGGAGCGGGCGGGAGGAGGGGCCACCCTGCTCGGTTCATCCCTGCGGGCTCAGGTAGGTCTCTGGTAGGATCTAGGGTTTTTAGGTCTGGTGTAGGGTTTTGCCTGTTGGAAGTATGTCAGGGTTTAGGGTTTTTGATTGGGGGAATGGTGCTGTTGGTTGGAACTCTGTGAAGAGAGAGGGCATCAGTATCAGCCACCATGCTCGGTTTATTCTTGTGGGCTCAGGTAGGTCTCTGGTAGGATCTAGGGTTTTTAGGTCTGGTGTAGGGTTTTGCCTGTTGGAAGTATGTCAGGGTTTAGGGTTTTGATTGGGGGAATGGTGCTGTTGGTTGGAACTCTGTGGAGAGAGAGGGCATCAGCATCATCCACCGCAATGTATCCTTGTGGGCCTATGTGGATTGGTAACACAACAGGATCATGTTCTCAGCAGGGTTTTAGGCTGGTTAGGGTTTAGGGTCGAGCTCTGATGGGGTCTGCAGATAGTGTGGAGCACTGTGGATAAGGAGGGGAGGGTATCAGTCAATATCATAATCTCGGACCACCTTGTGCAGCACAGCAGCAGACGGCAATGCATTTCTTTTGCTAAAAACGCCTGGATTTGCATAGAGATACAACGTGCACGTGTTTTGGTAATTGATTGAAGTTCTGGCTTCCATGGGGATAGAAGTCAACCCATGTGTGCTCCATTGCATTTACCATGTAACCAGCAAACTAAAACACTAATTTAAGGGTTCACATGGGTATAGTACTGAACCCTGTTTGTGTTTCTTCGTGTGCTATTCTCTCCTCTTGCAGGAAACCCTGAGGAGGGTGAGTTGCGTCCCCAGCTGTCGGGTTCTTTTGGCATGGACATGATTATTTGTGAAAATTATAAAAAATATATAAAAAATAAAAAAAAAATATAAAATAAAAAAAAGTTAAAAAATAAAAACATAAAAAAAGTAAAAAAATATATATAAAGATAAACATCACCAAGATTTATTGGTTTCCATGGGTACTGTACTCAACCCTGTTAGTGTTTTTTTGTGTGCTTCATCGCATATACCATGCAAGCTGCCATTTAATAAGCAAAGCCATCTGATCCCACGGTTATAGTACTGAACCCTGGTTATGTTTCTCTCTGTTTTTCTCTCTGCTGTTTGTGCCTACAGGAAAACCTGAGGAGGGCGAGTTGCGTCCGCAGCTGTCAGGTGGTTTCAGCATGAAATGACATGTATTTGCAAGGTTTTTTGGTTTCGATGGGTACTGTACTGAACTATGCTTGTGTTTTTGTGTGCTATTCTCTCCTCTTGCAGGAAACCCGGAGGAGGGGGAGTTGCGTCCCCAGCTGTTGGATCGTTTCGGCATGCACGCACAGATTGGAACTGTAAAGGAGCCCGTCCTGCGAGTGCAGATTGTGGCAGAGCGCAGCACATTTGATGAGGATCCAGCAAGTAAGTAGGAGGTCCCCCGGGGGTTTGGGGTTTAGGGGTTTAGAAGCCGGGGTTTAGGGGTATATCGCAGGGACACCAGCGTCCCAGTATGGGACAGTTTCTATTTGCTTTTCATGGGAAAGATAGTAAACGTTCTATGGGCCCTGCATCCAAGCTGCCGCTGAGTGTGCAGTATCATACAGTTTAAGGGTGCAGGTTGTGGCCGAACGCAGCACATTTGATGAGGATCCAGCAAGTAAGTATGGGGTTTAACCTGTATTGGAGGGTTCAGTCTTTATCAATTAGGGTGTAGGGGTGCATGGCTTGGGGTTTAGGGGTATATGCAGAGGTACCACCAGATTCATGTCAGCAGGGTTGTATTAGAGCTTGGCCTTAGAGCTTGGTTGGCGTCTTTCAGTATTTCTGATGAGCATTGGTATGTGTTCTGCTGCCTAGCTAGGTCCCTCAAGAAAGGAACTGCTATGTGTTTTGTTCCTTGGGGTTGAACCAAACAAGACAAACAAACAAAATTTTAAGCACATGATAGTGAGGCTTGTACAAATAGATCAAAAGCAGGGATACCTCTCAGCTCTCTCAGAGTGTGGGCTATGTTTTCTGTGGCAGAAAACTTGGGGTTGGAAGAAACATGGGGGGCTTCAGCAAGTAGGAATTGATTAAAAGTACGGATAACTCTCGGCTCTCAGAGTGTGGGCTAATTTTTTGTGGAACAAAAAGCTTATGAGATGACGCAGCATAAGTGGCATAGGCCCTGTACCTCAAGGCTTCAAGGTTGTAGTTTATATAATTTAAAGCACTGTCAGCCTGCTCCTAGACCATATCTAGGGTTTAGGGCTGATCTGTTGCTGTATCTCATTTGTATATATTTGCTGACGGTAGCAGTTATCTATACTGACGTGGCCAGAGCCATTCATCCTTTGATCGTGAAATCTTACAGCATGTGCACGGCGGGATGCTCTGTTGCTCTATCACTTTGGTTGTTGCTGCTCATGTCCACTGACGATTACCATCTTCATGTTCCTGATGTGCAGCCTTCCGCCAAAAGTACGATGACAAGCAGAAGGGCTTAACAGACAAGATCGTAGACGCTCGCACGCGGGTAAGAACAGTGGGCATAGACTACGACTTCCGCGTAAAGATCTCACAAATCTGCTCCGACCTAAACGTCGACGGCATCCGCGGCGACATCGTCACCAACCGCGCAGCCAAAGCACTTGCGGCTTTCGAGGGGCGGACGGAAGTGGCCGTTGAGGACATCTACCGCGTCATTCCCTTGTGCTTAAGGCACAGATTGCGGAAGGACCCTCTGGCCGACATCGACGACGGCGACCGCGTGCGGGATGTGTTCAAGCGGGTGTTCGCGCTGGAGTAAGTCGGCGGGCGGTGTGAACCCGCTGGCGGCGGTCATACACTGTAGCAGCAGCAGCAGGCAGCAGCAGAGCGCAAGTAGGGTTTGGGTCATTAGCAGGAGTTTCAAGCAGGAGCGAGTTGAGCTGGGTGAGGGCTGATTGAAGGGCATTATGGGGGAGGGTTTTGGGTTTGGGAGGAGGGTTTAGGATGTGGCCATGTGGATGTGTGTGGTTGAGTTGGTGGTTGTTTGTAGTCGGCGTGCTGGCAGAAGGAGTAGGGAGGTCACTTGCGGCAAGGGGCTCTGCAATAAGATTGGTGTGTGCTGAGCTGTAGATTAATACTGGCAAGAGGATGTAGTGCGGGTACCGGTGGTGGTGTTCTGTTGGCAATGCACACAACCTGGCAAACCAAGTTGATGCTGGAAGCAAGATGGCTGATACATGTGGATGTCTGGATTGATGGCAATGGGATGGTGGGCTTGCCGGTAAAGCGGGAGGATACTAGCTAGTGCAATAAGGTCATGGCAACTGTCATCTGATTGCATGCTGGTTTGATGTGGAGATATGGGTAGTGATGCCGCAAGGGACCAGGTAGTTAATTACAGAGCTTGTGCTGCCTGGTCAGATTTGAGGGCTTGAAATATCCTCATATCCTGTTGTCAGGGGATGAGAGGTAGCTGTGTGGGGGCGGGTGTAGCCGCTTCCACTGCCTGGGGAGATCTTAAGCTCCTTGTGGGACCTCCAGCAACTCCCCAGACAGTGGAAACGGGCTACAACCAACTCTCACTAAGACGCTTGGTTGTTATCCAGAGTGGCCCGCAGGAGACTGATTACACTAGCTTCTGCTAATTGGTCAACTTGATTGAAGTTTGTATATATGCTTTAGTGGGGTGTCACAGTACGACTGTCTGGAGGTTTGCTGCGTGGGGGTGGTCGTTTCCACTCTCTGGGTAAATGGTGAGCTCCTTGTGGGACCTACAGCAAGTACCCGGACAGTGGAAACGGGCTACAACTAACGGGTACGAAGACGGTTGGTGGTTATCCAGAGTGGTCCGCAGGAGACTGATTACAGAGCTGCATGGTCAACTAGATTGAAGTTCATATGCTTTCAGTGGGGTGTCACAGTACGACCGTCTGGAGGTTTGCTGCGTGGGGGTGGTCGTTTCCACTCTCTGGGTAAATGGTGAGCTCCTTGTGGGACCTACAGCAAGTACCCGGACAGTGGAAACGGGCTACAACTAACGGGTACGAAGACGGTTGGTGGTTATCCAGAGTGGTCCGCAGGAGACTGATTACAGAGCTGCATGGTCAACTAGATTGAAGTTCATATGCTTTCAGTGGGGTGTCACAGTACGACCGTCTGGAGGTTTGCTGCGTGGGGGTGGTCGTTTCCACTCTCTGGGTAAATGGTGAGCTCCTTGTGGGACCTACAGCAAGTACCCAGAGAGTGGAAACGGGCTACAACTAACGGGTACGAAGACGGTTGGTGGTTATCCAGAGTGGTCCGCAGGAGACTGATTACAGAGCTGCATGGTCAACTAGATTGAAGTTCATATGCTTTCAGTGGGGTGTCACAGTACGACCGTCTGGAGGTTTGCTGCGTGGGGGTGGTCGTTTCCACTCTCTGGGTAAATGGTGAGCTCCTTGTGGGACCTACAGGCAAGTACCCAGACAGTGGAAACGGGCTACAACTAACGGGTACGAAGACGGTTGGTGGTTATCCAGAGTGGTCCGCAGGAGACTGATGACAGAGCTGCATGGTCAACTAGATTGAAGTTCATATGCTTTCAGTGGGGTGTCACAGTACGACCGTCTGGAGGTTTGCTGCGTGGGGGTGGTCGTTTCCACTCTCTGGGTAAATGGTGAGCTCCTTGTGGGACCTACAGCAAGTACCCAGACAGTGGAAACGGGCTACAACTAACGGGTACGAAGACGGTTGGTGGGTATCTTGAGGCAGTGAGCTTGCACTAAGTAGACTAGGAGAAGGCCGTGGCATGTGCGTGTCTACTTGGTAAGAGAGGAGGTGCAGCCGGCACATATATGAGGCACTGTGAATGATGATGACATTCAAACAAACAAACCAATTTTAACGTCCGGGTCCAAGACCGGAAGTCAGACTGACTCATTCATGCGAGTGGCATGCTTGTCTCATTCACCATTCATGTTAATTATATCAAGCATGCTTGAAGTGGAAGGGTTAGGTTTGCGAGGTAAAAGGTGCTATGATGCTGTGAAGGGGTGGTGAAAGGTGGTGCAAATTACTCTCTGTTCTTAATACCTAGATGCTGAAACATGAGTACGTAAGGGGGCTACTGTCACAGTGGGTGCACTTGCTGCGTGACTGTGAGAATTGGTGGCGGGGTCCGCATTGGAGGGCTGGCCGCTGTGGTTCACGCCTGCCCGTTAAACCGCCGGGAAACAAAGGAACAGACCTGTGTGTGTGTGTGTGTGTGTGTGTGTGTGTGTGTGTGTGTGTGTGTGTGTGTGTGTGTGTGTGTGTGTGTGTGTGTGTGTGTGTGTGTGTGTGTGTGTGTGTGTGTGTGTGTGTGTGTGTGTGTGAATCTTACATTGGCAAACCCATCGGCACGCGTGCGGTGCCACAGTTCACCACAGGGGTGGCAAAGCCACTAACACAAATAGAACCAGGAAAAACTGAACACCATCCACCAGTTTGAACTCCATGATCATGCATGTCCAAGCAGATACAATGATGCAGAATACTGGCCCTGGAAAAGTGCACACACACAATTTTATTTTTTGATTTTTTTGGGTTTTTGATTTTTTGGGTACATCCATCAAACAAACAGCAACGCAACAGCATATATCACCTGAACATTGTATACATTTTATGCCAAAAATACTCTCACCCAGATGTGGAGAATCGCAGAGCCGCAGCAGTTCCAGAACTAACACAGACTATTAACCAGTACATAGCCATGCCTAAGAGGTGCCCAGTAACATGAAAGTCATATGCAATCAATCTATATCATGTCCCATAATCCGCCATAGGTTGTAATCAAAGGGGAGATAACCTTCAGGCATGATTTCACCCTCTCTACCATCGTCAAGCAGTTGTAAACAACTTTCCCGCCTTTTCTTCAGTGCTGAAATACACCTCACAACTTGCACATGATCACTATGATTGAGAATAAACTTAACATGACTATCCTTGGATTGCCCTGGTAAGGAGGCGGGCTTGAAGAAGAGGGGGAAATCGTCCCGGACAGGGTGAAGCACTCTACAATCCAACATGAAGTGGACAAGATCTTCAACTGGAACTGACCCTGTAGTATCATCCCTATAACCAAGCTTTTGACACAACCGACACACCCTGTCATCCCTTATTATTCCATTGTATCTTCCTGTGTGGATGGCCAAGCAGTGCCATCCTAGCCGCATCTTTGCAATGCATTGTACCATGCGAAAAGACAGGGTTTTAGCCTTCAAGTATGTAGGGGCATCGTCATGGAGCCCTCTTGCCCATGCAGCATAGGAGTTATGAATAATGCGATTCCTAGGACAGGCTGGGTCCTGAGGGTGCTCATAAACAAGGTCAACATCCTCCCAACATTTGTCAAACATCTGCTTCAAACTCCCACGCACAACTTTCTCTTGAATGTCCAAAGCCATAATGCTGTCCACTGTGACATGGCTAGTCCCACTAGGAGACCAGTCGCTGGCTTGCACAACACCCACGATTGTGAGACTTTGAAGCAGGTAGTATGACCAACATTTCTTACACCCTGCCAACATGAGCTCGATATCTGCTCTCAATGCTTTGCATACCAGTTTGTGGGATCCCATCTTAATAGCACGAATCCAAAACCTCGTAGCCAGAGCTACCCAATGCCACATGACAGGGTAACGGCCAAATTCCCTCATGAGCATGACCTTATCTGCTCCATTTCCCACCCCTGCCATGATACGCAAATAGTTGGTATGGACCTTCTCAGATGGGAGGTTGAGCGGGTTTCTCAATTTGCCAGCAAATATCTCCGGGCCCCAGACTTGGCCTCCATAAGACAACACTGGCTCTACCAAAATGTCAAAAAGCCTGAGTTTGAAATCAGGTTGAACGATGTGGTGTTGTCTACATTGTGACAGCAGTGCATGCATGGCCCTACTGCCAGAGGATGCCAGAGCATCACATGCCGGCCTGATGCCCTTGGTGGCATGGTGAAGAGCTCCCAAATCAACATAATTGTCACTAACATGAACCTGCTGACCGTTGTAATACCACTTGAGTCCCTTTGCAAGACGTGTACCAGATGGTCGGAAAATGACTATGCATGTTTTGTGCGGCTTCAAATTCACCTCCATGTCAAACAGACGACAAAACAGATGCAACACATCCAGCAGCTGTTGCAGTGCCTTGGGGTCATTCACAGCTAAGAGCTTCACATCATCAGCATACATGATTTCTGGGACACGCATGTCACCAATAAGAGGTCCTGCTCCTGGCAGCTTCATTGCAATGAGTTCATGCAGCTGCTCTATAAAGAGGCCAAAGAGTAGAGGGCTCAGCTCACTGCCTTGCTTTGTGCCTCGGTAAGTCCTGAATCTGTCACCCACACAGCCATTCACATACACAGATAGATAGGCATTGTCCATGCTCTTCCTTAGTGCTGCTAAGAAGGGGCCATAAATTCCAAGTTGTTCTGCTCTCACTACCATGCCATCCATCCGCCTGGCCATGTCAAATGCCTGTTTGAAATCTACATAGCAGGTGTATAAACACTGCTTCTGGTGCATACATTTGTTGATGAGATGATTGGTCACAAACAAAGCATCTATGGTGCCATGATGCCTACGGAAGCCACACTGTGTAGGTGCTCTTAGTTCCAATTCCTCAATGCGAGGTTCACCCCTTTTGGTCAACAATGAGTCCTGCAACTTACTAAACACACTGGAAACACAGATGCCCCTGTATGAACTTTTGTCCGTGGGAGACCCATTGTTCTTGGGAATAGGGGTCAACTTGCCTGTGGCTACTTGTGATGGGTATTCATCACACTCGTGCAAATGCTGCATAATATGCACTAAACATTCCACCAACTTCTGGCTGGCACACCCAGGCATGGTTGCGGCAGCTTCATCCCTTTCCTTGTTATCTGCATAATCATTGCGCACCACAGCCCTAAGCAATTCACAGGTCAGACCCTCTGCATCAGCAGCTTTGAAGCGTGGGAAATCCATCAGCAGGCCTTCCACCTCTTCATAACTGATATCCTCGTTAAGACAATTCATATCCTGGCATGGACGAGAATACGTATCATAATGGGCTCCCTTAATAGCAGCCAAGTCCCCAGTCAAGCTCAGCTCTGGAGGCTGTGCACCAAACAACCCTTTAAAGTGCTCTGTCCAGTCATTAATGTCAGTGAGAGGGCATGGGGCGTGCCTAGTGGCGTTAAATACTTTCCAAAAATCACGCTGATGCTCAGAGAAGTACGTTTCTAGGTGGGCCAGTTGCTGTGCTTTGGCATAGGCACGCTTTTTCCTCCTCTTAAGACCCGCATATGTGCGCCGTGCTTCATGCGCTGAAAGGTAGTGTGGAATGGCAGTGCAAGTATACTAAATGTTTGTTAGAGAGAGAGAGAGAACTACAGATTACAGATTACAAAGTACGCAGAGAAGGGGGGAAATCCCTTCTTGCATATGTTAAGGGAGTGGACCCTTACCTAATACATATAGATAGGCCCAAATGTTTGTTATGTTAATTGCACTAAGCGCAATGCTGGGGCAGCTAAGTAGTCAATCTGAGCAGCAGCAGTTATTAGTAGCAGGAGCCTCAGCACGGCTAGCAGGATGGGAGCAATCAATGTCACTTACCAGCAGCTGTATTAGGGCAGCAGCAGCAGCCATAGTACTAACGACAGCTTGAGTTGTTCTTTGTGACAGCTTGAGGTGCGGGGCCTATGGCACTTATTGCTATGGCATATCATGAAATGTAATAACTTTGACGGGGCCATTTGGTAATTGGTAATTGGTAATAATTACGACAGCAGCTGTAGCAGCAGCAGTGACGGCTACGCACCTGGCAGTCACTGCCTTGGCACTAGTGAGCAGGCTCCCGAGTTGGCGAGTTCTACATGTAACTGGGTCTCCAAGTAACATTCTTGGCGTCTCGTTACAGGGGGGGGGGTCTGGACCCCCCCCCACCCCCCCCTTGGACGACTTGGGGGGTAGGGGGTAGGGGGGGAGAGGGGAGGGGGGTCCTGACCCCCCCCACCCACCCCCTGGACGAGGTGAGGGGTAGGGGGGAGGGGGGGAGGAGGCGGTGGTTGGGAGTGGTGGTGGGCTATTCTAGCTGTGATCAGTGCTTGACCAACCTTGCTGGCCATGAGTGTGGCCAAAGATAGTGTTGTAAGGTAACATCCTGAGTATTGCAATCCTGAGAAGTGCTGAAAGAGACTGTCAACTTGCAAATCCAAGAGGGGGAGGGGGGGTCCAGACCCCCCCCCACCCCCCCCTTGAACGAGCTTGGGGGTAGGGGGTAGGTGGGGGGAGGGGAGGGGGGTCCTGACCCCCCCCACCACCCCCCCGGACGAGCAGGACCCCCCGGGGGTGTAACGAGACGCCAAGAATGTTACTTGGAGACCCAGGTAACCTGTAACCCAGGTACAAGAGGGTTCGAATCTGGGTATCGTCTGTCAGTGCATGTGAGGACTTGCTCGATCGATCGTGCCAAAGTCCTGAACACACTTAGGCGTCAAACGCTAGCAGCAGAATGAGCCAGGAAGCAAGGTGGCCCTTCACAAGACGGAGTTGATCCCTTAAGACACTTGCTTAAACGTTCCTGGTTGAACATCTGTTCCTTCTTTCTAACGACATGTCTACGGGGTCGGGGCAGACAATCGAAAATGGTGATGCCCGTGTAGCTGCAGAATTACAAAAGGTTACCAAGAAGCAGAAGTCATTCAGCAAAGAGATGTCGAACGCAGTAGACACCCTGAACCGCATGTCTAACAAGTTCAATGTCGAGTATGTTCTGCTGGTCGCCGATAAAGACATGAGAGTAACACAGAAAGCCAGCACGGACGCCAGGCTGTTTCTGGAAAAGGTGGATGCAGCGGATACCCTGCCCTCCGCTATTTGCCTGTCTCGCATGGACAGGTCCATGCTGGCGCTATCCAGGAGCAAGCTCATTTTCAGCGAGCTGAATAGGCCTGTCAAATGCAAGCTAGTCCTGCACATTCTTAAGAAGGTCATGCCTAAGCGCAAGCAGAGCCACCCATTTGATAAGACCTCACAGGAGCAGGTCACTGAGGACTACCCCTGGTGGCCTGCCGAGATTCCTTACCAGCATCCTCAGACTCTAGAGGATGGGCAGCTGGTGAAACTAGTAATAGTCATCGTCCAGTCCCACAGCAGGGAGAGAATGCAGAAGTGCCTCACTGGCCTGCATGCTATGGGCCTGTCTGCCAAGGAGGAGGAGGAGGCTGCGAAGATAGCTTTGAACAGGGCCTTCGCCGGTAAGCACGGGAGAAGGGCACGGTGTATTTCACGTAAATACAGCAGCAGAGGCGCCACGCATGCCTCAATACTTCTGTTATGTCCTAGCAGCACGTTTGTGCATCATGTCTCTTTCAGACTGCTGCCAGAAGGGCACACAAAGTTTAACGTAAACGCAGCAGCAGAGCATCATGCATGCATCTATACCCCTGTCATATCCTAGTTGGGTGCATCATGCCTCTTACAGACAGCTGCTGAAGGGCACAGTATGTTAGGCGTCGACACGGCAGTGAGGCATCATATTTTCCTGTCATAGCCTAGAAGCACAAAAGCACATCATGTTTTCTGTCTGACTGCTGCCACAAGACCCCAACAGTGACCACAGTGCAGCACTTGCATTGCCTCATGCCAATACAAACATTACTGGGATGTTGCATGTCTGTTTACCAAAGACGTACACACAGAGGTGCTATACCTATTGTACTGCTCTCATACCTGCTATTAGATATGTTCGTACTGAAGTGCACCCGCAATTGCATTTCAGTTCTCACAAATGCACGTCCTGTTGGATTAGAGTCCAGACACTGCTCACATCATATGCACCCATTGCACTGGTTTCTCAGTCTTGGCCATTGATGGTATGCCTGTGCACACTCCCCTTCCACATCGCCCCTGCCGCATGCCCTTGCTCTGCATGACAGCAGTTGGTTGCATGCCTTCCTATACAATGCTGCTACTATGCTGCAGCTTAATATTTGGCACTGTTGAGTTCACCTCTGCTGCCTCTTTGTTCTGAGCGACTGCACTGTGGCATCTTGCACTGCTGCTACCTTGCCCCTGGTTCTGTCATGCACCCATGCCATTCTCATCTTCTGTTCTGCAGGTGATGCTGCATGCGTAGCTCCTAGCAGTACCCTCCAGCTTGTAAGTGTCCCCACTGAGAGCATGCTGGTGCATGTGGACTCTGTGCCTTACCTGGGTGCTAAAGGAGCCACAGAGGATGACATAGCTACATGCCTTACAGCACATGGCATCAAGAGCAAGGGGATCAAGAACGGTGCTGTGAGGATATGTGGAATGGATGTGAAGCTGGTTGACCTGTACAATGCCATTGCTACGCACGGTGGACCAGCAGAGGTGAGGAGCCATGAATAGTAAAGTAGGATGCGTGGAGTCCAGGGTATACATATCATCAGTGCAGATGGCAAGAACTGGAGTGTATATGCCCTTCAGACATGAGGTGGATTTTGCCTGACTTGGTTGCAGAGATTCATGGTGGTCTTGTATGCTGATCTTGTATACAGTTGCAGGCAGTTGCATGCAGTTGCAGACAGAAACAAAAGGGCTGAGGTGGTGCCTGCCTTCTTCTGCAGCATATTCATATTGGAGCAGCAAACCACAAGTAAATCGCTCGAATGGCACCAACTGCTTAAAACCTGACACAGCTGGTATGCCTCTGGATGCAGGTGCTGCCCAAGGAAGCACCAGCCCAGAAGCTGCTGGAGGTGGCTACAGTCCTAAACACTGATACTACCGTCAGTGATTGGCGGACTCAGTATCGCCGCAGCTTCTACAAGTACCTCCAGCCGCTGCTGGTGCCAGGTGGTAGTTTACTGAAAGCGGCAGGGGCGTTTGCGTAATCCAAAACCCAGCACCAGCAAAAAAGTGTGTTGAGTCCATCATGCATCAATAGGTGATTGCTTGAACTGGTGCGAGACAGCTTTCTCATGCTTCGAGTAATCTGCCAACCAGTAGGGAGCACCCTATGTGCATGGGTTGTTGAGCACGGCAGGGTGAACCTGAGCCACTTTGCAACTGGAGTCATTGTACTGCTGATTCCACTGCCCCCTTGTTTTGTGCAGGACCAGAGGACAAGGCTGTAAATGGGGAGCAGGGCCATGGTGCAAGTGGTGCAGATGCTGGTGGGTGGTGGTCCAAAATGGGGGCTATGCTGCATTCAAACGGTTGTGCACCTCACTAGGATAGAACATGCTGCTAATGTCTACATAGCATGCCCGGGGTTCTATTTGCACGCCTAGCGCCTTTTGAGTGTTGAATGAGCAAAATGCGGATAAATGGGGTAATTGTGCAAGCTGTAAAAACCGGGAAGTAGCTATGCATGGCAGAAATGAGTTGTGCTCCCAAGATAGGGTGGGGCTTGCAGCTGTAGTTCTTACAATCGGACAGCCTACCATCGAGCATTAGCTGCAAATGGGTCTTCTCTTGATTGTGTGTATGTTGTCCAAAACTGCTGTAGTATGCACTTTCGCTGTTCGGATCTTTTAGCCCTCACCATTGTTCCCAAGCGCTAGAGGACGGATCACGATACTGAGATGAATGGTTGCCTGTCACTCCTACAAGCAGAGATTCGTACCACAATAGGGTTTAGAGTTTAGGGTCTAGCCTAAACCCTAAACCCTAAACCCTAGAGGGCGGATCACGATACTGAGATGAATGGTTGCCTGTCACTCCTACAAGCAGAGGATCGTACCACAATAGCAGTGGGGTCCAGCTCTTAATTTAAAAGCAGTGGGTTCCAGCTCTTGATTTCAATGATGCGTCCTTGGTGCTGATAGTCGCTTTGCTTCACAATGAGCCGCATCCTGCAGAACTTTGCAAAACATGGCTGAGCGTGTAAGAATGACTGTCTTGCTTTGTTGTCTTTGCAGCTCTGGCAGACATCACGAACACATGCGGCAATGACATTGTTCCAGACATGAAGTCAGCTGCTGCTGTGGGTGCAGAGAGCACAGGTGCGTTGCTTGATTCTTGCTGGTGTGTGCATCTTATGTTGTGTGATCTGTGACCTCTGCCGCACTGCGCTACTGCATCCTTTGAACACTTGGATGCCCTGCTGCCTAATGACTCCTGTTTCACCATCAGTTGCTTGCTTGCTTGCATGAGCATCTTTTGACTCTACGGGACTGCTTTCCTGATTGTGGGAACACAATGGCATATCGGCTGCATTGGCTACCATGGTGGTTCTCACTGTTTTATTCCTTGCCCTTTCCTCCTTCTCCTTCCTCGCCATAGATGGGGCTGGACATGAAGTGCGCAAGCGGAAGCGCGTAAGAACTGCAGCAGCAGAGATGGCTGAGGAGCAGAAGAGACAGCGCAAAACAAGCAGCAGCAGGCGCACTGCTGGATGCTCATAGTGCATCTTTTATCTAGGCTATGGTGCAAACCTAACAAAATAAGTAGTGGCAGGTACTGCATCATGGCTTTTAGAGTACCATGTCAGAGCTGCTGGCGGGCTGAGCGTGGGGGGCGGCAAAGGAGCCAGCGCAATTCAGAGTGGCGACAATCACTGCTGGCCAATTTGTTGGACACATTGAGCTTAGTATTTAAGGGATATACCAGTTATCTGTCCTGTACATAAGGGGTAGCATTGAAGAAAGAGGTGGTGGTGGTTGGTGGGCTGCTGGGGCACATACAGCTTACATACAGCCAATAAGTCAATGTCCATATGGTACGAGGGACTGCTGTATGTCCTTGGGCTTCTGCTGTTGACTGTGTTCAGTCTCCTGCTGGTGATTTGTTTGCCGTGTCCGTAGTTGGATGTCTGCTTGGGTATTCCTCTTGCTTGGTGGTATGGATTCCATTGTTTTTGGACCCATCCGATGGTGTGTTTGGTCGTTTCGACCTAGCAGCCCTTTGCGGTTGCCGCACCTTAAATTTTTGTTTGTTTTGTTCATATCCTGTGGCCTGGGTTGTGCGTGTTGAGATCAAGATCTCTGAGGCATGCATTGCCGGAGCAAAACATGAGAAGACGGTGTATCGGGCATGCATGTATGTGTCTGTTGTGATGCTGGTAGTTGAGCTGTGTAACACGTAGTGGCCGTTGAGGCTGGGATAAAGAGTGCAAGAGCAGTTGCAGATTTTAGACACTGATTCTGTCAATGCATCTATGGCTAATGGAGTGAATGCCCAGTGCATGTGTTTTGCTGTATTGCATTGTTGTACTGTATTGTATTTGATGCTGCAGGGTTTGTGCTCTGGGCCTCAAGGAGCGGGCATGGTGATTGTTCTCATATACCAGCCATTATTATGCAAATAGAATGTGGTGCAGCCAGTTAAGCTCAGGAGATTGGTGAGGCAAAGTTTGCTTGCCAAGGTGCAGCAACCTGCTAATGTCAAAGCAAAAGATCAGCCGGGTGCACAGTGGTCTGGGGATCTTCTCAACGGAGCACTGTGCTCCCAGAGTCTGGTTCTGGCTCACTGAAGTCCGATAGCTACATGGGCAGGAGTCCTTATGTTGGACATTGAGTCCTGTTACTCTCTGCTCGCTCGCGGGTAGGTTGGCCTCTAACCGATGTTCTAGGCACGGCCGCCCTTGCTATATTGTTCCATGGGTGCCACACTGCAATAGAACCAAGTATCTCTTACCTATTTTTTGGACAACACCTGCAGCCCGGGATACTCTTCGCTTCCCTGTTCGGAGCCAATGTGAGCTTGTTGCCTCAGCGCTGGATCAATGCTGGATCCTACTGCGTGCACACGGTCCTCTCCTCACTCATGGTGCTATGTCGGCCTATATTTGCCACGTATATACATATATGGCGCCTTATGCTGAGTGAAAAGCTCGGTACAGGATTGGCAGAGCACGCTAGAGACCGTCCACCTGCCTCTCGGCCCAGCCGGATGTCCTGGCAGAGGACCAAGCGTACAGCAAAACATGTAGGTGTTGCTGCTTGCATAATGGACTGTTGATTGGCCTCGACAACTTTTGTGACCTGCTCAACTTGTAAGGGCCTTTGAAGTGATTGCCAAGCACCAAGAGTCAGGAGAGTGCCATCTAAACCCCTTGTAGTTACGCCGCTGGGTTAGCACATGCGTGACTAGCCCTTCGGGCTCTGCGCGCTTCGCGCGCTCGGGTGCTTCGCACCCTCTGGCAACCCCTTCGGGCTTGCTTCCCCCGCTTCGCGGGAGGTTGTGTGCCCTTGTCGGTGCCTGGCAAGCCCTTGCTGTAATTACTGTTCCTGCCAATGGACGTTCCCGTTGAATATATCCCTTAATTAACAAATTTTCGCTCATCAATCTCCTTATAACCTGGCAAAGCGGTCCCAACCGGGAGGGCTGTTCTCTCACATGCGCTGGTCAGGCCAAGTTGTGCCTGCACTCCAGTCGAAATATTGACGTCCCAGCAGGAACCATAAGAGTCGCCTACACTATCGTAGGCACCCAATCATCCCGTATATGCTGAAGTTGGGCCTCTGTCGCCAAGCTTTCGAAAGCCACGTGGACTTCCTATGACCTAGGTCCTGCAGGGGTTTTGTGCGCGGCTCGCTTATTATATAGAGATGCGATACTGCCCTACGTAGATCAACTGCGTTAAATCGAACACGTTACCTGAGCTGCTGTCGTACGAGAAACCGTTGGCCCCGCTAGGTATACGAGTCGCTGAGAAAGCAGATGTTTACAAATGAACAAAGCTAGTAAGGCTAATGCTACACAGCAGAACCCCCTATATCCCCCCATGATACACCAGCGTCACCTGTAAGCAAGACGAGAGCCAGTCCGTCAGTACATCATGTCTTCATGTTGGGGTGCGTCAGGCACCGGGCTT
The DNA here is from genome assembly GCA_963556185.1 of Pseudopediastrum boryanum. Lineage (NCBI taxonomy): Eukaryota > Viridiplantae > Chlorophyta > Chlorophyceae > Sphaeropleales > Hydrodictyaceae > Pseudopediastrum > Pseudopediastrum boryanum. The sequence goes on along the minus strand of OY744512.1, from coordinate 1,377,122 downwards.
CTAGAGGTCCTAGGTGCTAATAGGCTGCCAAGCTGCTAGTAAATGTGGGGCCAATGTTGAAGAGGGCAACAGCAATGAGCGTCACGGGATATGAAGGAGCTGATCCAGCATGATGTTGGTGGCGGATGGCAGGTGAAACATCAGTGAAACATGCGGGGCAAGCCCCGGGAGCTTGCCTAGGGTTTTCTAGCTTGGGGTTTGGCCCGCGACAGCTTGAGCTGAGGCTTAGACCTTAGAATGGCCTATAATCCTGACCCACATCGCGAGCCCCATCCCTAAGTCGCCTTGGACCCCAAAACCAACTTGATGTATACATCATAAAGGATGTTCATTGCACCACACTTAGTCTCCGCACATGTTGTTGGATGCTCAATCCAGGTCTTGCTCCATATGGCTAACTCCATCAATCCCCACAGGGGCCACCTCGTGAGCCCCATCCCTTGGTGACCTAGGACCCCAAAACCAAAGTTGATGTACACATCATGAACGGCGCTTTGCACCACATTTTGGCGCACATGTTTTCGGTTGCCCCAGGTGCTTGCTCCATATGACCAACTCTATCCATGCCAAGAGGCACCACCTCGTGAGCAACATCCCAAGGTGTTCTAGCCCTTTGCGGTTGCCGCACCTTAAATTCTTGCTTGTTTGTTTGTCTAGGACCCCAGAACCGATGTTGAATTCCACAGCATCACTGGCGTTCTGAACCACACTTTGGCGCACATGTTTTCGGTTGCCCCAGGTCCCTCATCCTCCAGAAGGACAACTCCATCCATCCCCAGAAGCAACAGCTCGCGAGCCCCATCCCTAGGTCCCCTTGGACCCCACGACCAAAGTTGATGTCCACATCATAAGCAACGTTTTGCACCACACCTCTCCGCATAAGTGGTGGGTTGCCTCAGGTCCCAACTCGAGATGGCAAACTCCATCCATCCCCACAGGGGCCACCTCGTGAGCCCCATCCCTTGGTGACCCAGGACCCCAAAACCAAAGTTGATGTACCCATCATAAACGTCGTTTTGCACCACACTTCGGCGTACATGTTTTCGGTTGCCAAGGTCACCTGCTCCTGCTCACCTGCTCCTGCTCACCTGCTCCCTGCTCGTCTGCTCCTGCTCACCTGCTCCCTCCTCCTGCTCACCTCCTCCCGCTCACCTGGTCCCCGCTCACCTGCTCACCTGCACCCCGCTCACCTCCTCGTGCTCACTTCCTCCCTGCTCGCCTGCTCTTGCTCACCTCCTCCCTGCTCCCTGCTCACCTCCTCGCGCTCACTTGCTCCCTGCTCACCTGCTCATGCTCACCAGCTCCCTGCTTACCTGCTATTTGCTCCTTGCTCACCTGCTCCCTGCTCACGTGCTCCCGCTCACCTGCTCCCTGCTCTCGTGCTCCAGCTCCAGAAAGATAACTCCATCCATCCTCAGACAGGCACCAGCTCGTGACCCCTAAAACCAAAATTGATGTACTCATCATGAACGTCGTTTTGCACCACACATTGGCGTACATATCTTCGGTTGCCCCGGTCACCTGCTCCTGCTCACCTGCTCTCCTGCTCACCTGCTCGTGCTCACCTGCTCCCTGCTCCTGCTCACCTGCTCCATGCTCGCCTGCTCCATGCTCACTTGCCCCCGCTCACCTGCTCCCGCTCACCTGCTCCCTGCTCACCTACTCCTGCTCACATGGTTCCTCCTCACCTCCTCCCTGCTCGCCCGCTCCAGCTAACCTGCTCCCTGCTCACCTGCCCCCGCTCACCTGCTCCCTGCTCACCTCCTCCCTGCTCTTGCTCACCTGCTCCCTGCGCCCGCTCACCTGCTCCCGCTCACCTGGTCCCCCCTCACTTGGTCCCCCCTCACCTGCACCCCGCTCACCTTCTCTTGCTCACCTGCTCCTGCTCACTTGCTCACCTGCTCCCTGCTCACCTGCTCCTGCTCCCCGTTCACCTGCTCCTTCTCACCTGCTCCTGCTCTAGAAGGATAACTCCGTCCATCCCTTGACAGGCACCAGCTCGTGAGCCCCATCCCTACGTGCCCAAGGACCCCCGAACGAATGTTGATGTCCACAGCATAACCGGCGTTTTGCACCACACGTTGGCGTCCATGTTTTCGGTCGCCCATGTCACCTGCTCCCTGCTCACCTCCTCCCTGCTCGCCTGCTCCTGCTCACCTGCTCCTTTCTCCAGCTCACCTGCTCCCGCTCACCTGGTCCCCGCTCACCTGCACCCCGCTCACCTGCTCCCTGCTCCTGCTCTAGAAGGATAACTCCATCCATCCCTAGACACGCACCAGCTCGTGAGCCCCATCCCTACGTGCCCTAGGACCCTGAAACGAATGTTGATGTCCACAGCATAACCGGCGTTTTGCACCACACGTTGGCGTGCATGTTTTCGGTTGCCCAAGTCACCTGCTCTCGCTCACCTGCTCCTTCTCACCTGCTCCCTGCTCACCTGCTCCCTGCTCGTTTGCTCCTGCTCACCTGCTCCCTGCTCGCCTGCTCCTGCTCGCCTGCTGCCGCTCACCTGCTCCCCACTCACGTGCTCCCTGCTCACCTGCTCACCTCCTCCCTGCTCGCCCACCCCTGCTCCCCTGCTCCCTGCTCCCCTGCTCCTGCTCCTTGTTCACCTGCTCCCGCTCATCAGCTCCTGCTCTAGAAGGATAACTCCATCCAACCCTTGACAGGCACCAGCTCGTGAGCCCCATCCCTACGTGCCCAAGGACCCCAAAACGAATGTTGATGTCCACAACATAACCGGCGTTTTGCACCACACGTTGGCGTACATGTTTTCGGTTGCCCGGGTCACCTGCTCCGTGCTCACCTCCTCCCTGCTCGCCTGCTCTTGCTCACCTGCTCCCTGCTCACATGCTCCCGCTCACCTGGTCCCCGCTCACCTGCTCCTTCTCACCTGCTCCTGGCTCACTTGCTCCCTGCTCACCTGCTCCCGCTCACCTGCTCCCTGCTCCTGCTCTAGCAGGATAACTCCATCCATCCCTAGACAGGCACCAGCTCGTGAGTCCCATCCCTACGTGCCCTAGGACCCCAAAAGGAATGTTGATGTCCACGGCATAACCGGCGTTTTGATGTCCACAGCATAACCGGCGTTTTGCACCACACGTTGGCGTACATGTTTTCGGTTGCTTAGGTCACCTGCTCTCGCTCACCTGCTCATGCTCACCTACTCCCTGCTCACCTGCTCCCTGCTCGTCTGCTCCTGCTCACCTGCTCCCTGCTCCCCTGCTCCTGCTCTCCTGCTCCCGCTCACGTGCTCCCCGCTCACGTGCTCCCCGCTTACCTGCTCCCTGCTCACCTGCTCCCTGCTCACCTCCTCCCTGCTCGCCCACTCCTGCTTACCTGCTCCGTGCTCACATGCTCCCTGCTTAGTCACCTGCTCCTGCTCACTTGCTCCCTGCTCACCTCCTCCCTGTTGACATGCTATTTGCTCCCTGCTCACCTGCTCCCTGCTCACCTGCACCTGCTCCATGCTCACCTGCTCATGCTCACCTCCTCCTTGCTCGCCTGCTCTAGAAGGATAACTCCATCCATCCCTTGACAGGCACCAGCTCATGAGCCCCATCCCTACGTGCCCTAGGACCCCAAACCTAAAGTTGATGTCCACAGCATAACCGGCGTTTTGAACCACACTTTGGCGCACATGTTTTTGGATGCCCCAGGTCCCTTCTCCACATGGGTAACTCCATCCATCCCCACATGCACCACCTCGCAAACCCCATCCCTAGGTGCCCTTGGACCCCTTCACCAAAGTTGATGTCAACATCATAAACGGCGTTTTGCACCACACTTTGGCGCACATGTTTTTGGTTGCCCCAGGTTCCTTCTCCAGATGGCTAACTCCATCCATCCAGGCACCACCCCACGAGTCCCATCCCTTGGTGCCCTTGGACCAATCAATCAATCAAAACGCAAGACCAGCAATGCCAATGGCCAAACAAACCTAGGCCACAAACACAAGGCTCCTGATCACAATCACGAAGCCACACAACCGATGGTGGATTTGCCACACACAAGCTGAGGCTAGATGCAACGGCGTGCACACCAAGGGGAAGCAAACACCACCACTAAAACCCAAAACCTGCTCCACTTCCATCACACATGGGTGGCGGGGAGGCAGCAGGATCAAGCACCACCCTAGTAGGGGCTGGAGGTGGCTCCCACCACCAAGGTACTGGTGAACCACCATCCTCCCAGCCACTGAAAGGCACCACATAGCGCTCCACATGCTTATCAATAGCTTGCTTAGTGCGCCTTCTACACCTCACTAACCGTTGGCTTTCCCAAGGGTGCGTAAGATCCCACAACCTCTTCCTCCAAGCACTCTTAATCTGACATGAAGCCTCCCAGCTCCCCTCATCTTGACCAAGCACCTTCAGATCTGCACACACGCATTTCTCCCAGGTATGGCGAGGCCTACCCACTGGCCTCGTCATGTCACCATGTAATGAAGAGAACAACGCAATATGCGGCAACCTGCCCTCCTCCATGCGGCCCACATGCCCCAGCCACCTCAGCCTATTTGCTGTGATGTATGCTGACAAGGTGGCTACCCCACATGATTTCCTGATATGCTCATTGGTGTGCCGATCTGACAGCCTGACCCCCAGGATGCTCCTAAGGCAGCTAGAGTGCACCCGCTCAAGCTTTTGCGATTGCACTTTGGTCAGGGACCAACACTCACTCCCGAACAGCAGAATTGGCAACACATATGCCTTGTAACACTTCACCTTCGTAGCCAATGACAGATGCTTGGTACCCCACATCTTTTCAAACTGCTTAAACCTCCCCACAGCCTTACCCCTCCTGATATTCAACTCCACATCCAACCTGCCATCAGTCACAAGCACACTTCCCAAGTACTTGAACTGTGACACCTCTTTTACCACACCCTCACTGATAACCACCTCTGGTCCTTGCTGCACTGGCACATCCCCCTCCTTCCAATCCTTGTCAATGGACAGGATCTCAGTCTTGCTTGCATTGATGCGCAACCCAAGACTAGCAGCAACCTTGTCCATCACCCATCACCTGCAGCATGACCACCAACTCCTCCCTGCTGGGACTTAGCAACACCATATCATCTGCATACAGCAGAAGAGACAACAGCTCCACACACCCACCACTACCACACCCATCACGCTCAAGTTTCCCATCTGCATGATAGGCTAGCTTCACCCCACATCCCTCCGGCATCTGAGCCATTGCCTGCCGAACCACAAAGTCCATGTAGATGTTGAACAGCAAGGGAGCAATGACACATCCCTGCCGCACCCCGCCATGCACATCAAACCACTCAGACACCACACCACCCATCCTAACAGCAGCCTGTGTGCCAGTATGCAAGTCCATCAGCAACTCTATCAGCTTTGTGTGTACCCCGTACACATGCAGGATGCGCCATAGCGTGTCTCGCGGTACAGAATCATATGCCTTACGCAAATCCACAAAAGCCATGAATAGAGGCTGATCGAATGCTACAGACTTAGAGATGACCTGGCGTATGGTGAACAGAGCATCAGTGAGGCCCCTCCCCTTCCTAAAAGCAGACTGGTTATCAAGCAGTTGTGCATCGATATGAGAACTGATCTTAGCCAAAATGACCAAGACATACACCTTCCCCGGTATACTTAGCAAGCTTATCCCCCTATAGCTATCTCTCACTTTGCGCTCTCCTTTGCCTTTATACAGTGCCACCAACAGTGCACGTTTCCACTCCACTGGCGCTTTCCCTGACTCCCACACCGCCACAATGACCCTGTGCAACCATTTCAGCATGGTCCCACTGAGCTTTAGCATAGCCGCTGCGATACCATCAACCCCAGGAGCTGCCCCATTACGACAGGCAAAGACAGCTTCTTCAACCTCCTGCACAGTAGGTGGCTGAGCTGCTGCTTCACTCTGCTGGTTTGCACCTTGCCCTGCCTCCATCTTCTGCACTAACTCCTCAATGGTCTGCTGCATTTGCTGGTCGAGCTTGGCAGGGCAGTTGAGGACATCAGCAAAGTGCTCAGCAAAGCACTTCACCACCTCCTCCCTGCTTTGCGGTTGCCACACCTTAAATGTTTGTTTGTTTGTTTGTTTGTTTTGCTTTACTGTGAATTTACCGGCTCCCACCAAGTGGACCCACAAACTAGAACATACGGCATAGTGATATCACTAACAAGTGTGTTAGATTATTCATGTGAGGGGTTAGGACAGTCCTCTGTGGCCCTCTGGACTGCCTGAAGTCGTTGGAGGCTGAGGAAATACCTCCTGGTGGGTAAGTCACTGCATTCTGTCATGTTCAGAGCACTGCAGACCCCTCTCCAGAGGTCTGCAGCTCCCACAGTTGGACGTCTGAGCCGGCCTCGCCTGACCAACAGTCACGGGAGCGCCCCATTAAGCTTATGGGTACCAGCACAATTCAGCTCTACCATTGTTACACACTATGTATTTATGTATCTTGGCAGGGACTTCAGTAAACTGGAGTGCCCGATGGGCCTTGGGGGCCTTCCTCGAGTCCGCCCTTATCCACGGCACTCCCGGGCAGGCTCTGACCGTTGGCGCATACGAGCCTGTCTAAAATGCAAGTTATGCCGGGACACGCCTAAGGATGCTCCTTACACACCATGGCCGGGGTGACACCCTCGCTTGGGCACTTTCCTGGCACCCTCCCCTGCCACTCACCGCTTAAACCCTGCAGCCCAGATGATTCACTGATGTTGGCTTGCCGTATCGGCATAGCCCTAGCGGTCCATTTTCCGTTGTTGCGAAGTTCTACGGTGCGGTTCAAGTTAGGGCATAAGGGACCAACGAGACTCGGTCAACATAGCCACGCTCTCTGCATTGTGCATGCATTGGCTTAAATAGAGCAAGCATGTGTCCACAGAGGCGTCCTAAAACTCGTGAATCATGTGACATACGCGCGGAAGCGCTTTGCTCGCCCATGGCTCGAAGTAACGGATGCCCTAGTACTCGTGCTTCAACCTGCTAGTGTACATCCACCTGGCAGTACCAACAGACATAGTTCTGTAGACAAGCTTTAAACACGGACACATCGCATAGAGATGTGAAGGCTTCGAAAGGGCCCCGTGGGGATGGGTGGAGTTGGCCATCTTTAGGAGGGACCCCTCCCCACGGGGTGCTCCCCAAAACCTGCGCCAAAGTGTGGTGCAAAACGTCCCTTACGATATCTACATCAACTTTGGTGCAGGGGTCCTAGGGCACCTAGGGCTGGAATTCGCGAGATGGTGCCTCTAGGGATGGATTGGAGTTGGCCATCTGGAGCAGGGACCTGGGGCACCCCACCACTTGTGCGCTAACGTGTGGTGGACAACGCCGTTTATGATGTGGATATCAACTTTGCTGTTGGGGTCCTAGGGCACTAAAAGATGGGGGTCACGAGGTGGAGCCTCTAGGATGGATGGAGTTCGTTGGCCAACTTGGTAGAGGAGGCACCTGGGACACCCCAAGACTTGTGCGCCAAAGTGTGATGCGAAAAGCTCTTTGACCAAACGTGCAATAAATTTGGTGAAGGGGTCTAAGGGCACCTAGAGATGGGGTTTGCGAGGTGGTGCCTGTGGGGATGGATGGAGTTAGCCATTTGGAGCAGGGCCCTGGGCATCCAAGAACATGTGCGCCAAAGTGTGGTGCAGAACGCAGGTTATGCTTTGGACATTGACTTCGGTTTTTGGGGCCTAGGGCACCTAGGGATGGGGCTCGCGAGCTGGTGCCTCTAGGGATCAGATGGAGTTATCCTTCTATCTGGAGCAGGACCTGGGGCAACCAACATGTGTGCCAAAGTTTGGTGCAAAACGCTGCTTAAATTGTGGACATCTATTTTAGTTTTGTGGTCTATGGCACCTTGGTATGTTGCTCGCGAGGTGGTGCCTGTGGGGGTGGATGGAGTGTGCCATCTGAATCACATACTTGGGGCATTAAAAGACATGTGCACCAAAGTGCAAATTGCCGTTTATGATTTGTACACCAATTTTGGTGAAGGGGTCCAAGGGGGTCCAAGGGGGCATGCGCGCCAGTTGCAGCGCACAGCTGGTCACTGAGCCATGCAACCGGGTCAAACGACCTCGCAACGTGCACAGCAAGAGGCATGGGCCTGTTGAGCACTTGCGATTGCTTAAGACGGGGTCCGAACGCCTCAGCTTCGTGAACTGCAGAACTTTCGGCAGTGACGATGCTTCGGTACAGAGCAAGCTATCCTCTTACGTCATGCAGCTGTCTCGCCTTGGCGTTGGAGCCTGTGGTGTTGCTGAAAGCAGGATACCGGGTAGTGGATGTCGTAATGTTACGAAGGACTGGCAGTTGATATGGTCCGGGCTGCCAGAGGGTCAGCCACGGCAACATGGGGTGGGCCTGTTTCTTAACTCGAAGTGGTCCCGTTGCCTAATCGACTGGTCTGCTGTCAGTGAGCGAATCCTGGTAGTCCGTGTGAGAATCAGCAGTGGGATAAACGCCTCAATCGTGGTAGCATATTCGCCGACTGATACCGAGTCCACCCCTGAGGAGGTCAAGGAAGCTTTCTACCTGCAGTTGGAAGCTATCTTGGCAGCGCTGCCTTCCAGGGACATGCTAGTCCTTCTGGGTGACTTCAACGCCCAGGTTGGCACTGATCCAGAACCGTATGGGGGTGTTATGGGGCCTCATGGCTTTGGGAAGCAGCAGCCTTCAGGGAATGGTGAGCGACTCTTGCAGCTGGCTGGTGCCTTGAACCTTCGCTTAGCCAACACCTTCTTCAAGCACAGCAATTACCGGACTGCTACTCACAAGATGGTTAATAGAAACAAGCAGGATGTGCTCAGGGTCATCGATTACATAGCTGTCTCCAAGCGGTTCATGTCAAGTGTGACAGACTGCAGGGTCTTTCGCAGCTTTGATACAGGTGGCTCTGATCATAGAATGCTGGTGCTTACGATGCGCCTCCGCTTGTCAGTGGCCAAGCAGCACAGTGCGAAGGGACAGCCAGCACGGCCCTATGACTGCAGCCGGCTGCAAGAATCTGCAGCAACTCAGCAGTGCTTTGAGCTGGCAATGTCTAACCAGTTCAGCCGTCTGGTAGGGGCTCAGTTGCAGAGCGCACAAGACGAATGGACACAGCTAACAGCGGCAGCCAGCCAAGCAGCCCATAAGGCTGGTCTAAACCTCAAGCCTCAGCAGCGGCGCCGAGATTTCGCTATATCCGATGCGACCTTGCAGAAGATTGAGCGGAAACATGCAGCACATGCAGCGGTGCTGTCCTCTCCTAATGATGCTACCAGGGCAGATTACAGGGAGGCCAATAATGCTGCTAGGCGAGCGGTTAAGAAGGATCAGGAGCGGTACTTCAAGCAGCAAGCGCTGTTTGCGGAACATGCTCTAAAAGCTGGTAATCTAGCCGTGTTCCACAAGCATGTCCAGCGGATCTTCAAGGAGCAGCAGGGCAGTAGCTCTGCTGCTCCTACAGCTGTGCTAGGGGGTGCTGATGGCAAGCAGCTGTTCCAAAGCAGGGAGGAGGTGGTGAAGTGCTTTGCTGAGCACTTTGCTGATGTCCTCAACTGCCCTGCCAAGCTCGACCAGCAAATGCAGCAGACCATTGAGGAGTTAGTGCAGAAGATGGAGGCAGGGCAAGGTGCAAACCAGCAGAGTGAAGCAGCAGCTCAGCCACCTACTGTGCAGGAGGTTGAAGAAGCTGTCTTTGCCTGTCGTAATGGGGCAGCTCCTGGGGTTGATGGTATCGCAGCGGCTATGCTAAAGCTCAGTGGGACCATGCTGAAATGGTTGCACAGGGTCATTGTGGCGGTGTGGGAGTCAGGGAAAGCGCCAGTGGAGTGGAAACGTGCACTGTTGGTGGCACTGTATAAAGGCAAAGGAGAGCGCAAAGTGAGAGATAGCTATAGGGGGATAAGCTTGCTAAGTATACCGGGGAAGGTGTATGTCTTGGTCATTTTGGCTAAGATCAGTTCTCATATCGATGCACAACTGCTTGATAACCAGTCTGCTTTTAGGAAGGGGAGGGGCCTCACTGATGCTCTGTTCACCATACGCCAGGTCATCTCTAAGTCTGTAGCATTCGATCAGCCTCTATTCATGGCTTTTGTGGATTTGCGTAAGGCATATGATTCTGTACCGCGAGACACGCTATGGCGCATCCTGCATGTGTACGGGGTACACACAAAGCTGATAGAGTTGCTGATGGACTTGCATACTGGCACACAGGCTGCTGTTAGGATGGGTGGTGTGGTGTCTGAGTGGTTTGATGTGCATGGCGGGGTGCGGCAGGGATGTGTCATTGCTCCCTTGCTGTTCAACATCTACATGGACTTTGTGGTTCGGCAGGCAATGGCTCAGATGCCGGAGGGATGTGGGGTGAAGCTAGCCTATCATGCAGATGGGAAACTTGAGCGTGATGGGTGTGGTAGTGGTGGGTGTGTGGAGCTGTTGTCTCTTCTGCTGTATGCAGATGATATGGTGTTGCTAAGTCCCAGCAGGGAGGAGTTGGTGGTCATGCTGCAGGTGATGGACAAGGTTGCTGCTAGTCTTGGGTTGCGCATCAATGCAAGCAAGACTGAGATCCTGTCCATTGACAAGGATTGGAAGGAGGGGGATGTGCCAGTGCAGCAAGGACCAGAGGTGGTTATCAGTGAGGGTGTGGTAAAAGAGGTGTCACAGTTCAAGTACTTGGGAAGTGTGCTTGTGACTGATGGCAGGTTGGATGTGGAGTTGAATATCAGGAGGGGTAAGGCTGTGGGGAGGTTTAAGCAGTTTGAAAAGATGTGGGGTACCAAGCATCTGTCATTGGCTACGAAGGTGAAGTGTTACAAGGCATATGTGTTGCCAATTCTGCTGTTCGGGAGTGAGTGTTGGTCCCTGACCAAAGTGCAATCGCAAAAGCTTGAGCGGGTGCACTCTAGCTGCCTTAGGAGCATCCTGGGGGTCAGGCTGTCAGATCGGCACACCAATGAGCATATCAGGAAATCATGTGGGGTAGCCACCTTGTCAGCATACATCACAGCAAATAGGCTGAGGTGGCTGGGGCATGTGGGCCGCATGGAGGAGGGCAGGTTGCCGCATATTGCGTTGTTCTCTTCATTACATGGTGACATGACGAGGCCAGTGGGTAGGCCTCGCCATACCTGGGAGAAATGCGTGTGTGCAGATCTGAAGGTGCTTGGTCAAGATGAGGGGAGCTGGGAGGCTTCATGTCAGATTAAGAGTGCTTGGAGGAAGAGGTTGTGGGATCTTACGCACCCTTGGGAAAGCCAACGGTTAGTGAGGTGTAGAAGGCGCACTAAGCAAGCTATTGATAAGCATGTGGAGCGCTATGTGGTGCCTTTCAGTGGCTGGGAGGATGGTGGTTCACCAGTACCTAGGTGGTGGGAGCCACCTCCAGCCCCTACTAGGGTGGTGCTTGATCCTGCTGCCTCCCCGCCACCCATGTGTGATGGAAGTGGAGCAGGTTTTGGGTTTTAGTGGTGGTGTTTGTTTCCCCTTGGTGTGCACGCCGTTGCATCTAGCCTCAGCTTGTGTGTGGCAAATCCACCATCGGTTGTGTGGCTTCGTGATTGTGATCAGGAGCCTTGTGTTTGTGGCCTAGGTTTGTTTGGCCATTGGCATTGCTGGTCTTGCGTTTTGATTGATTGATTGAACCGCAAAGGGCTGCTAGGTCGAACCGACCAAATACACCATCGGATGGATCCAAAACACAATGGGTTCCATACCAACAAGCAAATGGATACCAGCCAGGTACTCACTCATCTAGAGGACTTCAGCCAGTTCCTCAGAATTATCACCAGAAATATCAGACTCCGAAGTCAAACATATCTAGATACTGATCTTCCGGAAGCAAGATGTCTGGCAAGTCCACCACATCAGTACCACCAGACTGGTGGCATTGTCGACCGACACGAACGCAGATGGCAACATACTTGACCGCACCTTAAATTTTTGTTTGTTTGTTTGTTTTGACCAACACTGGAAGAGGGACCCTGCCAGTTGAATACAGTGCCCAAAAGTCAGCATACCTGAGAGACGACAGTGCGGACACAGGTGGTACAACAGCTGACAAGAAGACATCTCGTGCCTGAACAATTGTCGGGTGTTCACACAAGAAGAGGCAATGTGTCTCATCATCCACGGCTGTGGAACTACAGCGCAAACAAGTACGTTGAGGACGTTGGAGGGCAGGCAGCTGACAAGATACCCGTGAGCCACCTCCAAAACCCACTCCTGCCGGGCTGCAGGTTCCTAAGGTAACACAGAGTGAGCTACCAAAAGCTGGAGTGTTACTTATGTTTTTTTCTTGCAGACTGCTGCCAGTCAAACGCAACCGGGGCAAAGAATTGTTGACATGGACTTGGCTGACGGGCCAGAGCAAAGCAAACTGCCACTTCTGGGACTTTAACACATCAAAACGGTTGCAGAGGCTCCACATTACTCATAGTAGCTCATGGGACAGGCATGCAACTTCTGGCTGCAGTGACTGAGGGGTGCAAGCAAAGAGCAGCTGCCATACCGAGTATAACATAACATACATCTAAGGTGTGGCAACCGCAAGGGGCTGCTAGGTCGAATTGGGCTGCTATGTATGTATGCAAGCATGAAATAGGGTAACTGAAAAAAGGGCGCATGTCAGCGACACTCACTGACCAGAACTGGCAGCAAATGCACAAGCAATCAAACTGCACAAGCAAACACGGTGCCCATGCCCTACATACACCAGCCGGCAAAGCGATATATCCCAAATACCAAATGGCCCCATCAAAGCGGGGCGCCGGTGGGGGCGGCGCCACCCACATACATGAAGCCAACGTACGCTCCAACGGCATACTCAAGTTCCTGTCCAAGACTCACACACTGGCCTGCAACCGCCTCTACATGCAATCCTTCCCCCATATCCTTTCCGCCAGTCCATCAATCTGACATCATAACCTGGCCCTGCCTCAGCCGCATGACTGCATGACTCAGCGTGCCCAAAAGCAGGTCTGAGAGTTCTTCTCATCTTGGATCCTATTCATCTCCGCCAAGAACCACCGCACATACGTCAAACATGTGTTCTGGGTCATGTTTGCCACCACAGCTTCTAGGCCCCGAATCACGCTGTTCTTCTGCTCAGCCAGAGGCGCATTGGGCAAGTTGGGGTACAGCCCGGTATTATAATCCAGCGCGCAGTCCTTGTGCTCCTGCACACAGCAGACATGGCAGCAGATTTCATAATCCATCCGCCTGAAACACCAGAGATTCCATTATGCCCTGAGGATATCTGCAGCTTGGTCAGTGATTAAGGTGATGAGTGTGATACATGATCGCACTCCGACTGCATGCTAAACCATAGTGCTATACAGCAACATTGTTGCTGCACATGTGCATGCCTTTACAAGCAGTACCTACAAGGAGGCCATAACAGCTTGTCAACATAATAGGGCCCTTTGCACTGCTGTCCCATATTGCTACTTGTTCTATAGGGATCTTAAGTTTAACTAAAAGCAGGTACCAGCCAGCAGAAGCATTGATTGATGCTCGGGTAAGGCATCAGCTACTTGCAATGGGCAACATTCGCTGTTCTTTGTGACAGCTTAAGGTGCGGGGCCTATGGCACTTTTGCTGCGGCATATCATGAAATGTATTCGCTGTTCTGTGTGCCACTTAAGGTGCGGGGCCTATGGCACTTTTTGCTATGGCACATCATGAAATGTATTCGCTGTTCTTTGTAGCAGCTTAAGGTGCGGGGCCTATGGCACTTTTTGCTTTGGCATATAATGAAATCAACAAAAATGGGCAACGTGAAAAACAATTCCAAACCTAACTGTGCATACCATCTAGTGTGGCTCATCAATTTAGAAGTTGATGTTGGCAAAGAACTCAGGCTCCCTGTTGAGGATGTAGTGGTGCTCGTTGCAGTCGTTGTCATAAGTGAACCGGACAGGTGGGTCAGGACACCGGGTGTACAGCACTTCAAAGACAGTCCTGGGAGACTCTGCATCCCTCATCAGAGCAAAACCCCTGCACTTCCAGCACTTGCCACACCAAAACAGAATGATGCCTGGTGCTAGCTGGATAGTGGTTCTCTTGTGCTTGGTGCAAGTGCTGTCTGTCCCCATTGCGGTGCCTGTATCTGCTCCATACAAGTGCAAAGGTCTGATCACATCACTGCCACCCAGCTCAGAGGGGCTCCACTGCTGCGAGAACCCCATGAAGCACCCTGTCCGATACATTGCCTCGTCTTGGCTCCACTGTACCGGAAGCCTGCCCGATGCTGCCACTACTGCTGCTACTGCTCCTGGCCCAGCCCCCGCTGCCTGCTGCCGCAGCCGCTGTTGCTGCTGCGATCGTGCTCTCAGCTGCTGCTGCACACTCCTTGCTGCTGGTACTAAGCCACGGCGAGCTACTATTAGCAGAGAGGTGTACATATCAGGCAAGTGCGTGCCCAAGTGGTGTTTCAGTAAGCCATGCCAGGTGGGATTCCCCAGCCTCAACTCCTCTAGCTGCTGCAAAGTGACAACACTCTAGGCTGCTATCACAGGAGCGAGAACTCGTACGCTGCTGATCCGAAGCAGCTGCACTGCAGGAGCCGAAGTCCCAAGAGAGAATAGTATAGGCTGGTGCTTCTTGCAGGAGCTGAACACCCTTCGCAGCTGTCCCCCTTCTTCTAGCTGAGTAATTACTGGGTGGTACTGCACTAAGGGCAAGATCAGCTGCTCTTGATCAGCATCTGCCCCTTGCAGCTTGTCACAGAGGGTCTGATAGTCCTCCTCTTTTAACCCTGCAGCCTGCCTGCCTTTGATCCGCTCTGCGAACTTGAGCAGCAGCTGCCTGATCTGCTTGTCCCTAACCATGACCCTGTCCCGAAAGACTGACCCATAAACAGGGTCAGAATCCCCTCTCCTCACACCTGCTGCTACGAGGAGCTGATCGGCTCGTTGCCCTGCTTCTCCTGCTGCTGCTTCTGCTTCCCCTGCTCCTCCTCCTGCAGCCCCTGGCCCCCTTTGGCGTGCTGATCTTCTTCCCCTCTGTGCCCATTGCTGATCGCCTGGGCCTGCTCCTCCTGCTGCCCCCGCCGCCCCTCGTGCTATCGCCCCTGCTCCTCCCCCTGCTGCTGCTCCTACCCCTCCTCCTCCTGCTGTTGCTTCCCCTGCTCCTCCTGCCGCTGCCCCTGCCCCTGCTCCTCCTGCTGCTCTCCCTACCCCTACCCCTGCTCCTCCTGCCCCTGCTCCTCCTCCTCCTGCCCCTACTCCTCCTCCTGCTGCTGCCGCTGCCACTGCTCCTCCTGCTGCTCTCCCTACCCCTCCTGCGGCTTCCCCTGCTGCTCCTGCTGCTGCTGCTCCTTCTGCTCCTGCCCCTGCTGCCCCTGCCCCTGCTGCTCCCCTTGCCCTTCCTGCTGCTCCCCTTGCCCCTCCTGCCCCTGGCCCTCCTCCTCCTGCTGCCCCTGCCCCTGCTGCTCCTGCTGCTGCTCCTCCCCCTGCTGCTCCCCTTGCCCCTCCTGCCCCTGCAACTGCTGCTCCTCCTCCTCCTCCTGCCCCTGCCCCTGCTGCTCCTCCTCCTCCTCCTGCCCCTGCCCCTGCTCCTCCTCCTCCTCCTGCCCCTGCTCCCCTTGCCCCTCCTGCCCCTGCCCCTGCTGCTCCTCCTCCTCCTGCTGCCCCTGCTGCTCCTCCTCCTCCTCCTCCTGCCCCTGCCCCTGCTGCTCCTCCTCCTCCTCCTGCCCCTGCCCCTGCTGCTCCTCCTCCTCCTCCTGCCCCTGCCCCTGCTCCTCCTCCTCCTGCTGCCCCTGCTGCTCCTCCTCCTCCTCCTCCTGCCCCTGCCCCTGCTGCTCCTCCTCCTCCTCCTGCCCCTGCCCCTGCTCCTCCTCCTCCTCCTGCCCCTGCTCCCCTTGCCCCTGCAACTGCTGCTCCTCCTCCTCCTGCTGCCCCTGCTGCTCCTCCTCCTCCTCCTCCTGCCCCTGCCCCTCCTCCTCCTCATGCTGCTTCCACGTCTCCTCCTCTATCTGCTGGCGCTGCTGCTCTCCTCCTGCGTGCTGCTCCTCCTCCTCTTTGCCTTCCAGCTGCTGCTGCACCACCCTGTGAACCATTACCCGCCGGCAACGCTGCTGCAGCTGCAGCAACTGCCCCTGCTGACCACGGTGCTATGATGCACATTTTGTCCTTTCTCGGCGCGACAGTGATGGCATCAGTTCGTATGTCCTCTAAATCATGGCTGCACCAGAAAGCTTCCCTGTAGTTGATCTGCTGCAGCTGCACGAAGTCCATTGCTGCCTCCTGGAACACTGGAAGCATGGACTTCATGTGCCGCTTCAGCTCAGCTAAGCTGATCCCCACAGAGCTGCGAAGGTACTGCCGGAAAAGCTGGTAGAAGCCGCGGCTGATCAGGCCCCCATGCGCAGCCCAGTTGTACAGCATCTCGAAGGCAAATGCTGTTTTCCCCGACCGCCGGAATACACACTGTTCCCAGCCATCTGGCAACAGCACACCATTGCAACCAGCTGTTCGGCATTTGCAGCACTGGAACTGCACCCACTGCACCGTAGCTGCTAGGTAAACACAGGATCTAGTGTTGTTCCTGTTCCTCCCCCTACCGCTAACTTCATTGTGAAGTTCACTACTCCAGTTCACCTGACCACAGTGTCTACATGCCTGCTGCTGCCTCTGCTGAATGCTCGGTGGAATACAGCATTCGGCAGGGGTAATCGTCCTGAGGTGCGCTGGTGGATCGTGGTTCGTACATGCTGGTCGTGATTAGCACTCCTAGGCACTCGGTACTGAGAGATGCACTTCAGCTTCCTCTGGCCAGAGGAGAAGTCAAAGAATTCCTTGAGCACACCCTCATAGATGGGCGGAGCCATATATGAGTCGCCATCTGCATGGGGCTGCTGCTGCTGATCACGTCCCAGATGTCCCTGCTGCTGCTGCTGCTGCCCCTGCCCCTCTTGCTGCTGCCCCTGCCCCTGTCCCTGCTGCTGCTGCTGCTGCTGCAGACCCCGGTAGGCAGCGGTGTGCCTGCAGTGCCTCTGTCCACAAGACACACAGGTGACACCCCCCTTCGTTGCCGGTTTTACTACCCCAAAGGATGTCAGTTGCCCAGGCTGTACGCCAACAGCCGTATAACCAGAGCTCCTGCCAGATGACAGCTGCACTGGTATTATAACATTACCAGACGTCCCTCGCCTCCTATCCCCAATGGACCCCCCGGCCATTGCAGCCGCGGAAAACTGCCGAAACAGGTTGAGGATCTGAAACCCCCTGCTGTGAAGCAGAGCACTCGCTGCAGCACACCTAGGAGGCTCCACACCACCAAATGCTGCTTGTAGGGACAAGCTAGCATAGTCCCTCCCCTCTAAGTACTCCCTCCAGCTGATACCGTCTGCAGCTTGCACCGTCCCACAAGGACAGTCATGACACCATGACACCCAGTGCTCCCCGGTGGAGAAGCGCATGCAGCGGAGCGCTACAAAGCCAAACTTCTTGTGTGACTGATGATGCTACTGCCCCTCGGGCGGGTGGGGAAAGAGGAAGTGACCCTCTCTCCCATCTGCTGAGACTTACAGCAGGGGGGTGTCCTCATGACGGCTGGCATACCCCAACAGCGGCCCTGGCTGTACGGGCCCAACCCCGCCAGCCGCAAGTGCTCCCTGCCCAATGCTGACTAGCCCCTGTGCCCCTGCCCCTGCTGCTGCTGGCCTTTGTACCATTTGGGCTCCCACACCCGCTGGACGGCCAGCAGCAGCAGCAGCTGTGCCAGTAGCATGACCAGTGCCAGCCCCACCGGCAGCTGCTGCTGCTGCACTATGTAAAGCCCCTGCGCTTCTTGCTCCCGCTGCTGCAGCTGATGTCCCTGCTGCCCCTGCAGCTGCTGGCGGCCTGGGTAAGGCTCCCTCCCTAACTGTCCTTGTTGCAGCTGCTCGTGCTGTTGCTGGCTGTCTAGATGTGACGTGTGCTGCTGCTATCCCTGCTACCGCTGCCGGTGCTACAGATGCTGCCCTTGTAAGAGTTGACCCTGGTGCTGTTTCTTCACCTCCTGCTGCTGCTGCTAATAGCTCTAGAGCATCCTCTGTATCAGCTACAGCTATGTCGAGGCATTCCTCGGCACTGGCTGGCTCGTCAGCACCAGTGGCAGAGGATACTGCTGCTGCTGCTGCTGTGGTCACGGGCCTGGATCCTGCTGCTACCTGCTCGCCTAAGTCATGCGTGGCATCCATGGGAGAGTGTGGTGGTGGGGAGCTGCCGCCATGGTTGGCATGTTCTGCGAGGGAGCGAGGCAATCAGTTATCAGCTGGGGACTGTGGCCTCTGCAGGTCCCTGCACAGAGCTGTACCAAGCAGGCAAGGGTAACGGCTTGTTTGCAATTGCTGCATGCATCTTATAGCGCCTTAAGTTGTTCCTGCACGTGCAATGCTCCGTGTGTGCCCTCTGCAGAAAGCTGCTGGCCTATGGGTTGAATGGACGATGTTCCCGTTGCTGGGTCGTACAGCTCGGCATAATGTACCTGCCCCTGGCCCCATAACAGTTTTGGTTTCTTGCGAGGCATCTGCTGTAGTGGGGATACTGACCCTGAGCTTGCTGCGCTCTAGACAGCGCCAGCTTCTTGCGCATGGAGAAACGCTGATCCCGGTAGATAGCGAGGCTGT
Organism: Pseudopediastrum boryanum; assembly: GCA_963556185.1. NCBI lineage: Eukaryota > Viridiplantae > Chlorophyta > Chlorophyceae > Sphaeropleales > Hydrodictyaceae > Pseudopediastrum > Pseudopediastrum boryanum. The sequence goes on along the minus strand of OY744512.1, from coordinate 1,358,536 downwards.
GGAATGCAGCTATGGTTGTTGAGATAAACTATCTAGATGCCAAGCAGTTGCGTCGCGAGGTCCTGGGCCAAACACAATGGCCCCGTTGTTGGAATTGGCGAGAATTGGCTTGCGGTCGGGCACCTTGGCACTCACGACCGATCGTGCAAGTGACTAGTGGTGACCTCGTGCTGACGCACGATCTCAGACCCGTTATACCCTACTTCTACGCCACATATACAACTACCTGTGGCCGGCTGACCTCGTTTCGGAGCAGGCGAATTGCGAACTTCCCAGTCAGCGAGCACGTGTGCGTTCAGCCTGATACAAATCGCTTCCTTCCGTTGCTAGCCAACTGTGGTAGCCCTGCAGGTAATGCAAGCCCTGCGCAAGCTTTGAGACGCGAGCTCTGAAGTTGGACATCGTATCGGCATACCACTTGCATCATGGGCAGGGCTGCTTGGCTAATGATGTGCCTGATGGCCTTCGCTGTGCACTTTGCTGCTGTATACGGGTGTCGCAACACCTGCGGCACGCCCGAACCTGAACACTGCGAACCTAATACATGGCAGTATTATGATATCAAATGTTGCTGGGGGTGCTGCTACAGCAGTCAGTTAGCGGACGCCATCTGCACAGGCGTGACAAAACAACCGTGCTGCAGGAAATCAGGAACAACTTACAGATGCCTTGAAGGTTGCGCTTATGGTTGGTAGGGCAAGCCGGATTGTCGTAAGCAGTGTTCCGAAGTTTGTGGGCCGAGTGTCGCACCCGATGCGGACTATGTGATCCCGTGCGACATTAACGGCGGTCCTGGCCGTTGTAGCACTCCTGCTGGCTACCTTAAGGCCTCCTCCGCGCAAGCCATGGCGCCTTTCAACGCCACAGGGTCAACCCTGACAAATGGGAACTACACGCTCATCTTTCAGCCAAGCTGCAACATTGTGATTAAGTACAACCCCACTGGCAAAACCATATGGTCGTCGAAAACCGGCAGGACTGGCACTCCCTGCGTCAATGGAAGGCTGGTGATGTTGCCTAATGCCAATCTCGTTGCCTATGCGACGGCTGGACTCACTATTGGAGCAGGCTCCCGTGTCGTTTGGTCTAACAAACCACCATTCAATGGGGTCTACAAGTGTGCTTCACGCAATGCTGTGGTGGCAGTTATGCAGTTCGATGGCAATCTGGTCGTGTATTGCGGCCAAAAGAAACTGTGGAACACTAACACAGCTGGCAAGACCAAGTCTGCTAGTGCTACAGCCATTGCTGCGGCTGAAGGCACTGAGGCAGTACCACTGGTTACACCTACTACTGCCAGCAGCTTCGATGATAATGCAATGTCCATGGCTGCAGCTGATCCTGCAGCAGAGCTGCTTCCTGAAGTCCCGGCCGAGGCAGGCTCTGTCCAATCGACTGAACCACTAGCTGCGGCCGATGATCTGGCTGCAACTGGGCACCACCACCATCGCCTCCGCTAAGCCTCCCGATTCCAGCCATGGATTAATGGCTGGGCTGCGCATGGACGCTGCAATTTGCAATGCTCTGAAGAAGGATTTCTTGGCGTCTCAGGCTTGGGAATCCGCTGGTTTACTGTTGTTAATCCGCTGATCTGCTGAAGCTGGGCTTGCACACTATGGTGCTAAAGCTAAGGATACTGATGGATGCACTGGCTCTTATAAGATATGTCCTAAGAACATGGCTAAGTATTTGGGAGGCTGCTTACGGGAGCTTCTCGGGGGGTTGCTTCGCGGCTAGTGGCTGCATAAATGACTGCTGGCAGACACTGATTTATATGCTATCATGGCCGTTGAAGGTTTCCATGCGCTAGCTTGCTGCATGCCTGCATGTTTTTCAAACGTCTTAGATGGGGTGAAAAAGAAAGAAAGAAAGAGCTACGCCGAACCAGCTGACGCAGGCCAGAACGCGTAAGTTAAGGGAACCATTCCTATGGTGCACAGAGGCTACCAGTTATGGCTACCGTAGGCACAAGTAGGAGGCGTCTCGCCCGTGTCCTACTCGTGTTGCCCACCCCGGCCAGGTCAGTGCCTATGGTTAAGCAGCACACTCCACCACACTGCTTTTTGTCCTCTGTGCTCCCTTCTCCTAGGGGCCTACTCTCTCCCTAAGAGAGCTCTTTCTTCCTCGTTTTTTTCGCATACCAACCAGCGACCGGCACTTGCTCTTGCTCAGGGAGCACTCTCCTCAGCCCAGAGGCCCGAGAGGACCTTACAAACTGCCCGAAACTTAGGTCAGTGCGTTTTCTCATGTGGAAGCCTCTCGAAGAGAGTGGGCAGCTCCGCGTCTAGCGACAACAGCAGGATTTGAACCTGCGCCATACCTCGCATGAGGGGCCAAATCTCGCAACCAGTGGTATTAGAACCCACGCCTCATAAGCCATCCGCCACCCAAGAACAGCGCTCTAGCCACTCAACTAAGTCCCTTCACCACCGCAGGAGACTTGGCGCCCGGGGCAGGGCTCGAACCTGCAACCTCTCGGAAACGAATCCCGTGCTCCACCAATTGAGCTACCCGGGTAGATGGGGTGACCTTTTGGCATAGCTGCTTCTGCGTCTTGATGTCTTGATTGATTAATTCATAGTATTCTATTACCTACCTGCATCTAAGCCTATGGGGTGGCTGCTTGTGAAACGTTTTGTTGAACTCTGCGGCAATCACAAGGCTGGAATAGGTAGAGGATGAGAAGATACCCAGGGCTTTGTGGGTTCCAGTGGTAATATGACACTACCATTGCATGCCTTAGTAAGGCTTGCATGACAGAGGTAGCGGTGAGGCGGCAAGATACCTAGGGTTTTGTGGGCTGCAGTGGTAATGTGTGTGACATAACCATCAATTGCATGCCAAGTATGGCTGGAACTGAAGTACTAGAGGGTGGCAAGATACCCAAGGGTTTCTGGATGTGGGCTGATTGGAGTCATGTGGCGAGTGCTGCACGGAAGGGGCTAGCCACTACAGCTACTACATGTCTCACTTTTCAGAGCCGTCCAGATGGTTGTGTAGTTGCTTGTAGTAAGAGCAGAATCATGGTGCTCATGTCTTGTATGTTCAGGATGCATGTTTTACTACATTTTACTACAAACTACACAGGAAGTTGACTCCCCCAAGGCAATCCTTACTACGTACTACTGCAGGTCCAAGGGAATCATGTAGCAACTGTAGTAAAATTTTAACAAATTTTTTTGTTTTGTAGTAATTCTAGGTTCATTAGTGGCAATGATTACTACGTTTTACTACGAACTACGAGAGAAAGTGCCCTTTCACAGGCAGATGCTGCTACATGCTACAGCCCATTTTGGAAAAAGTGTAGTAAGTGTATGGTCAGGGTAGTTCAGGTGACTCGTCTTGTAGTCCAGCCTTACTACAAGCTACTACATGGGTCTACAGAGCGGCTCTGAAAAGTGAGACACGTAGTAACTGTAGTGGCTAGCCCCTTCTGCACGGCCCAAAAGCTGTGCAGTGATCTATCTAGTCATATAGATGTGGGCTGATGCCCATGACACCCCGGCATTCATCACATTAGCTGCTGGATGACAAGTATATGCTATGAGGTGTTGACGAACTCCCTGCCCTGCCAGTCTTCTGCATGCCTGCGTCTTGATAAAAAGTCGATTGGCTGGATCCTGGGGAAACTTCTTGTTGAGCTCTGTGGCAATCACAAATGAAGCTGGATCAAGTAAAGGGTGGTAAGATACCCGGGATCTGTTGGGTTCCAGTGATGCTACGTGGGACATAACGTTGATGCCCTGTTACGCCGTGCCTATGACCTGGACTCTGCAATGTGCACTCAGTGGTGTAAAGTCTCAGCATCTGAGGGCTGAGAATGGATCTCCTTCTGCTGGAGCTGGCCTTGCACAATCTGGTTTTAAGACCATGTGCTGGATGCACTGACTGTTTGGAGATGCATATATGCTAGAAACTTTGGGCCGAGCATATTCAAGCCACATACTTGCCTGACAGTGGCTGCATGAATGGCTGCTGCCAGGCATTGGATCATTATCATCTGCTGTATATGAGGTGTTGTTGATTAAGTTCTATTGCGCCAGGCTTCTGCATGCCTGCGTTTTGATTAGAATGTCTCTGGGCTGGCTGCTGGTGAAACATTAATTGGAACCCTTGATTAGAAGATATATCGGCTGGGTGCTGGTGGAGCGACTTATTGGCCTCAGCGGCAATTTCAAGGGGGCTAGTGCAACAAGAAAAGGGTGGCAAAATCTCTAGGGTTTTGTGGGTTTCAGTGATGATGTGTGCAACGTGACAATTCATGCCATGTCCTCCTTGATTGATTAGCAGTGGGGGGCGACTGAAGGGATCTCGGTGGGGTCTCCTGATGCTTGGGCCGCCGACTGTAGTGCCTTGGTCTGTGCCGAAACTACGTAGAGGTGGGCTGGTGCTCACAGTGACACCCAATCAGTTATCAGTGACATGAAGAAGGCATCTGTTGTCATACATGCCAAAGACAACGTGTATTCTGTTCCTTCTCCATGTTCTTTGTGACAGCTTGAGGTGCGGGGCCTATGGCACTTTTTGGTATGGCATATCATGAAATGTAGTAGTAAATGATGGGGCTGCCTGAATTGCAGAGTGATACTACGGTATACGTCTCTGGATATCTAGCCTTTCTCCAGTGCCTGTTGTCTTAGCTCTCGTTCTTGGTTTCTCTCTCTGTCTCAAACTCACCAGTTGCCGCCATGTGGCGGGTGCTGCATGGCCCGAGGCTGTGCAGTGATCTCAATCTCATAAGTACCATTGGTGAAGGGTTTGGAACCGCCATGGCAGCATGTGATCTTTCTAAGATCTTCACGTGGTGGAAAGTACATATATATGTAGATGGGGGCTAGATGGTGCACACAATCATCACATCAGTTGCCTGACTATAACGCTATTGATTTAAATAGGGTGGGCAAATGCACGATTTTCACGTGCGAATGACCTTTATGTCGAGGTCATGCCGTGACAGAGTACACCACCGCATCCACTAAGCTTCCACTTCCACTTCAGTATTGATGGCCAGGCGGCGCATGGACGCTGCAATTTGCAATGCTCTGAAGAAGGATGTCTTGGCGTGTGAGGCTTGAGTGAGAATCTGCCGTTCTGCTGAAGCCGGGCTTGCAGAATTTGGTGCAATCAGTGTTGTATGCACAGGCTGTTGAAAGGCGTATGTGCTACAAACTTGGTTGAGCATTTGGGGGGTTGCTTCCCGTCTAGTTTCTGCATGAATGACTGCTGCCAGACCCGGACTTGTATGCTATCACGGCTGCTTAAATGTGCATGTGCTAGTCGGCGTCTGCATGCCTGCACCGCTTGATTCAAACACCTTAGAATGGGCAACCCTTTGGCATAACTGCTTCAATCTGCATCTTGACTAATTTGATTTGCAGTCATCTGTGAGCTGCCTGCATCTTAGTGAAAAAGTCTATGGGTTGGCTGCTTGCGGGAACCTTTTGGTGGCCCTCTGTGGCAATCACATGACTGGGACAAGTGCAGGGTGGCAACTGGATACCTGGCATTGTGTGGATACCAGCGGTGATGTGCGTGACATAACATAGTTGCATGCCCGGGATTCTCAAGCTGGAACAGAGGTGGAGGTCAGGTGGCAAGATACCTAGGACTTTGTGGGCTCCAGTGACGATGTGTGTGACATAACCATTGCATGCCAAATATGGCTGGAACAAGTAGAGGGTGGCAAGATACCCAAGGGTTTTCTGGATACCAGTGGTGATGTTTGTAATATGCCCTTTTCCACTTTATTGTCTCTGGGAGTGCGGGATGACAAGGTTTCAGTAATTACCGCTATTCCCCTGCTTCTTACACATGTTTCCCCCTCATCCCCCGCCTGTTCTTCACCAAGTCCTCATTGTCACCAGGCCCTTTTGGTTTTTGCAGTGTGGGGCCAGGCCAGCGTTCGGAGATAACTTCATTGGGCCATTGTAGTGTCTTGGTCTGTGCCGGGAAGTGCATAGATGTGGGCTGGAGCCCATGACACCCATTTATCACATCAGCTGCTGAGTGGATGACAAATATATGCTGTAAGGTTTTGACGAAGTGCCTGCGCTGCTAGGCTTCTGCATGCCTCGGTCCTGATTAAATAGTTTATCAGCAGCTAGCTATTGGTGAAACCGTTGATTGAAAGCTTTCATTATGAAGTCAGTGGGCTGGATGCTGGGGAAGGATCTTGTTGAGCTCTGTGGCAATCGCAAATGAAAACATGAGATGGAACATTGTTACATCTACGCTCGCTCCACCATGAGCGGCGTACAGTTAAGGAAGTAGGCTTACTACAGTGAGGGCACCCGCCTCCTGAACACGACCACTATGTCCTGGCTCTTCAAATCACAACCTCCAGCCCATCCACCTCACCGTTTCAGTTCCTACACCATATCCTCCCAGAAGGGGTGGCCTCGCCTGCCCTACCCTTCTCCACGCTTCTGTGCCCTCCTAGCTCCCCCGCCCTGATCCCTCTCGTCCCCCCCAACCCCCCACCCAAGGCTCACCCCCCCACCCAGATTGAAATGCCCCTCCACCGGGGCCCTGTTTTGACTAGACGGATTGACCTGCTTCTTCCTGATACGCTCATGAGTCGTGCTTTCCAGATCTCATGGAGACTTTGAATGGCATGCCTTTGCAATTTGTGCCATGCAGCTTCATAACAGGTTCCCTTTCACTCCATGGGACTCCAACTGCCTCACCGTAGCTTCTGCATATACTGCTCCTGCAACTCCCAAAATGATGGGCTTCCTTTCTATAATGGCTGAGGGGTGCCTTTGTCGCAGTATCTGATATAAATTCTGATGCTGTTGCTATGGTGATCTTGGTGTGTCCTGCTGGGGTCCGTGTCCCTTGTGTACTTGACCTCAATAAGCGTAATATGAGCCTGAGATGTCATCCATTGACCCTCTGGGGTCCGTCTAACCGACTTGCGTCGATATAGGACAATGTCGGGCCGAGAGCCGGCTGCTTTCAGCTGTGCTTTGGATAGCAGATCGGCCGGCGGGATGTCACCGACTGTCTTGTGCAGGTGCGCTGCTCCTGAACGTGCCCATTTGGCAGCGTTGCCACCGTCGTTATAAACAATGCTATCAGCCCCGCGGTCACCGAGTGGGCCACTCGCGATAGCCTTGGTGATAATGCGCACTGCTGTGTTGTGCTTGTCTTGCACCATGGGCATGATTCCGGGGCACCACGCGAGTGCATGGTGTCCACAAGATAAAACAAGTAAAGGATGGCAAAATACCAAGGGTTTTGTGGGTTTCAGTGATGCTATGTGGGATATAACATTGCGCATGACCTCTATGCTGATGTCATGCTGGAACAACCTGTAAAGATTGACCAAACCCCCTTGAAGAGGTTGGACTTGAATAGTGACTTCTGCCTCAGTCATACTCTTGTGGCTTGGATTACTCTAGATGATTATCAATGTCAAGATGCCTACTCCCTCAGCCTATGCAATTAGTATGCAAGAATGTTTCCCCCCTTCTCTGCGTAGTTCCCTCTCTATTCTTGTGAAGGTTCGTCTCTGCAGCTGCTAGTGGGTTCTAAAGGTAGTAGGTGGTGATGGTCTGATGGGGACTCTGCAATCTGCACTGGTGGGAGTCTAGTCTCAGTCGGGTGAGATCTCAGCATCTAAGGGCTGAGAATGCATCTCCTTCTGCTGAACCTGGGATTGCATAATCTGGGTTTTGTGCATAACAGTGATGGTGCATGTGGCGTAAACACTGCATGCCTAAGTATGGCTGGAACAAGTCACAGAGGGTGGCAAGACTACCCAAGGTTTTGTGGGTACCAATGGTGACGTGTGGGACATAACATCGCATGCCCTGTTTGCCGTGCCTATCTATGGCCTCCATGTTGATTTCATGCCGGGACAGCCTGAAAAGGTTGACCAAGCCTCTAACCCACTCATCCTGCACATGGGCTGAGTTTTTTGACCTGGTAATACTATGTTATTCGCTGCCACTGGGGTTACACTGGCCCTACCTTGACTCTACTTTGCATCTCATGCATTGTCGTGTAAACCCGATTCGGCAGTGTCCCCATGTCCACAGTAGTTTGCATCCGATCGCATTTTGGCTATATAAATAAATGTAAGGCTATGTACATTGGGAAGAATGGACTCAGCACGTGGGATGTTCTGCTCTGGTATGCAGTCATGAATGCTGCCTCCGGCGGGTTACAATGGCCCCACCTAGAATGTTTGCACCATTTGCAGTCTGTATCTAATAAGCATATGGTATGTGTTGAAGGCTGTAGTCTACATCTGGTATGTTGTGCTCTTGTATGAATACCATTGCTGCCGCTGGCATTACCGGTGGCCCCGCCTGTTTGCATCCTGCACATGGCATGTTCTGATCTGGTGCTATGTTGGTGCTATGTTCGCTGCCACTCATTGGGGTTATAGTCGCCCTATCTTGACTCTAGTTTGCATCTGATGCATGTTGTCTTGAATCTTACGGTATGTGTTCAAGCCCGCATTCTGCACGTGGTCACTATTTCTGCTCTGATAAAAGTTCATCTGATACGGTTGGCATTATGATGGCCCGGCTGCATTGCATATTTGCATCAACTGCATTGTCTAAGCATATGTTAAGAGAGACCACTGCACTGCCCTCTGGGCCGTGCAGCACCCAAGCATTGTCTAAGCATATGGTGCGTGGTATGTGTTGAAGTTGGCCTGCTGGCTAGTGCCGGGAGGGGTTTCAGTCCCCCAACTTGTATTGTATTGTTATTGCCCTGTCGTGGGCTGTAGTCTGCTCGGATATGACATCCATGTTGCCACTGGGTTACCATGCGCTTGACTGTTTGATGTATGTGTTTAGACATACGATATGTAGTGTTCAAGCCTGCATTCTGCACGTGGGCCGCTCTGCTCTGGTATAAAGTCATTTGCTGCCACGCACTTGGGTTACATGACCCTACAAACTTCGATTGATTGCCTCGTTTGCACTTTGATTCAAACATACAATGCATGTTGGACACCGCATTCACACACACCGTATGTATATCTATCTATCGGTACAATGTATCTCTATCTCATATACTTTGGTTGGCGTCATGTTTAGGTGCTGCACGGCCCGGAGGGCTGTACAGTGGTGTCTCTCCTTAGAGAATGCATGAAGATTCCAGCGCGGACACAGGTGAGTACAACAGCTGGCAGGAACACATCTCGAGCCTCAACAATTGTAGGGTGTATGGTAAACATGTAGAATATGTAATGCTCAACATTCACCATCAGAGGTGAACATGACAGTAGCCTTCAAAATGCCTACTGAGACTATCAGGCTTCAGTCTCGGCGACACTGCATGCACTCAGACACAAACACGCCATGCTCCTGATCACAAACACAAAGCCACAGAATGATGGTGGATTAAGTGTCCTACACATAATCTGAGGCTAGATGCAATGTGATGCACACAAACAAACATGCCCCCCCCCCCCCCAAGGGTTACCCCCGCCGGACCCCGGCTTCACGTCCCGCTGTGGTCCATGCTAAATAGAATCAGAGATGCAAAAAGCCTAAGATGGTGATCAGGAGTCACCCCCTCGGGCCCTTCCCTTCCGGCAGGCCCGCCCTGCCCCCCCCCTCCCCCCCACCCCCCCGGCACTCAAGCACAAGATGGTGACCCATGAGTCAGTCACCCCTACTTCTTCACGTCACTCCCCCACGTTCCCTGACATAGGTGAAGCCGGCCTAATTATGCAGCCCGCATTTGGAAATTGGTACAGGTAACCAAGGAAAGCCGCAGGGGAGAGTGCGGACGAGAACAGCAGGGTCTTTCATGCAGGCATTACGAATTACCAGTTACCAAAGGGCCCCATCAAAGCAGGCCCATCACCCAGCCGACAACCATGTAAAATGACAACCATGCAAAATGATTCAAACAAGCACGCATCAAGAACCAGTGTGTAATTGTAAGTAATCAGTCACTGCCATGCACGAGGTGGTGGTTGCAACCTCATGCTTTGTTTGCTGCACCCTGCCGTCAGTTTTCTCGCTTTCAGGATGCATGACAGACCCTGCTATTCAATCGTCTGCACTTTCCTCTGCTTTGAATATCTGTGCCAGCCTCCATGCACATATACTTGGTGGTCGGTACAGGTAAACAAAGCAGGGGAGAGTGCAAACATAAATAGCAGGGGCTGTCCGTAAGCGAGAAATGCAGGGTGCCCCGAAAGAAAAGCAGGTTGCAACACATGCACATAATCTTCACACAAGATGCTGGGCCTCACGTTTAGGCATATGTTGTCATACATGACGAAGTTTACCCGTATTCTGTTCCACCTCATTGTTTTTTGTGACAGCTTGAGGTGCGGGGCCTATGGCACTTATTGCTATGGCATATCATGAAATGTAATAATAATAATAAGATGATTGTCATCAGTAACCACTCATCCGATTAGACCTTGGCCACCCAAAGCAGCAGACCAGTAGCCCATATCACTCCCCAGCACACTATTCCACAACAGGACCTGTAGGGATTCCTCCTGGTAACCTCCTCTAGAGCTAGGCTCCCAAGTCCAGACGTAGCCCCATCTCGGAATGTACCTTACATTATGCACACGTACAGGTAGCCCGAACCCTAGGCCCCTAATGATAGAGAACCCAAAGGTGTAAGAGTGCGCCCAACACAGCGATAAGAGCCTAAATACCAAACACAAGAGACAAGGCAAGCCACGGCCGCATAACTCAGGCGTAACCTGAGAGGCACTCGGGTGGCACAAGAGCTCAGAAGAGCCTAAACCAATACCCAACCATACAAAGCATCATACCAACAGGTAGGAATGGAGGAAGAATGATAATGGTAGGAAGGACTATCTGCATCCTTACAGGACCAGTTCTGCATGATTATCAATGAACTTCACTTT
>OY744512.1:1204547-1347475 GCA_963556185.1 Pseudopediastrum boryanum | reverse complement strand
AGCGGCCGCAAATGCGGGTTGCCCCATTGCATATAACAAGCGCAACCAATCGTCGGGAGCAGCGCCGCCGCGATGAGTAACTTCAGCGAGATATTATACATGAACTTCAGCGTGCCGATTACGGCCGCGACGCCGACGCCCATGCCGATCGCAAGCACCATTACCTCTTGTTGGTGGTTCATCATGAAATAGAGGTACGGCGCGTCGTAAACGTCGACGAGCGCCGCGAGCGGCCGCAGCGCCGCGATTGCCGGTTCCGCGTACGTAACCAGCACGCCGAGCGCGAATGCGACCATGAGGACAAAGGGGACTTTGAGCTTGTGTGGGAGTTGAACGCCGACGAGTTCCGCGAGGGGCATGATGGAAATGCGGAGGCCGTCGAGGAAGAAGACGAGGCCGAAGACGGCGGCGATGAGGCCGGCGGCTTCGAGGGCGGGGGTGGGGCTGGTCTTTTGGAAGAAGATGGCCATTGAGATCACCTGTTGGAGAGAAAAGAAGCAAGGGGGGAAAGGGGAGGTATTATGCATGCGGGACCGCTGCATTGAAGGTTTAGGTGTAGCAATCATTGATCAGACAGAAGGTCAGACAAGGAAGAGTAAGAGGCCGAGAGGGCGGGGGTAGGGCTGGTCTTTTGGAAGAAGATGGCCATTGAGATCACCTGTAGGAAAGGAACGGAGCAAGGGGAGGGGAAGAAAGTTATCATAGATGCACGAACGCTGCAATACAATGCTATGGCATATCATGAAATGTAATAATAGGTGTAGTAATCATTGATCAGACAGGAAATCAGACAAGGAAGCATAAGAGGCCGAGAGGTGGGTCTGGTCTTTTGAAGAAGATGGCCATTGATTTCACCTGTCGGCTGGAAGCTAGGAAGGGGGGGGGGGGGGAAGGGGAAAGGGGGCGCTGGCTGGTGAGGTGGCTAAGTGAGAAGTAGAGGGGGATATAGGGGTTGGTGGTCGTTTGGAGACAGCCTCGGGAGTGCCTGGGCAATGTAGGGGGGGGGGGGGCAGGGAGGATAGGTGATGGGCAAAGGTGGAGGAGGAGCAGGGTTTAGTGGGGGGAGGGGCATGGCCGGGGGTTTGGCTACATAACTGGGGTTTTGTCATCCTGAGGGTGAGCTCCTGCCAATCTGAAATCGATACTGAAAATGAGGACTACGAGCACACAATCTGAAAATGCAAGAAACCTACTTTTTTCCATCTGCCTTCGATGGAGCAAAAATCTGACCAAATGCAACAATGCGAGAGTAAGAAAAATTTTCACCTCCTCAATGCACAGTGGCTGGATTATGCTACGTTTACTGTCCCCTACGTGCATTGGCGCAATTGATGATGGTTTGGTTTATTCGTTTACTGAGGCCCAAAGGTCGCAGGATGGATTCCTGCAACCTACATACAGAGCAGCCCGGCTACTAGTTGCAAGGGCCTATGTCAATTTCTGCTATGGCATATCATGAATCGTAATACAAGTTTGTGTAGCACTGCCGCTGCTCCCCACCACTGCTAAGGGTGGAGGTGGGGAGGGTACAACAATGTGAGGGTAAACAAAATGCTGTTTACCCTTTTGTTTTTTGTTTTTTGTTTGTTTTTTTAATTTTCTTTAAACAATTAATTAACAATTAATTAATTATAACAATTAACAACAAAATGCTCTTTTTCACTGCATATTGGCTGGATTATACATAACAGCCAGGCTAAAAGCCAGGCTACCAGCAACACATGCTGCTGGGGCCTATGGCGCTTTTTCCTAAGGCTTATGTTGTGTTTGGTCGGTTCGACCTAGCAGCCCTTTGCGGTTGCCACACCTTAAATGTTTGTAATGTTATGTTATGTTATCACAAAATGTAATCCAGGTTTGTGTAGCACTGTCCCTGCTCCCCACCACTGCTAAGGATGGAGGTGGGGAGGGTACAACAATGTGAGGGTAACATGGATTGCTCTTGATCAATTCACACTGGCTGGATTAAGGTAGGCAGGCTATCAGCAGTACAACTAGTTGCTGGGGCCTATGGCACTCCTCCTGTTTCCCACTGCTGGCTGGATGGAAAAAAACAGGTTGCTGTAGCATCCCCTGTTCCGCACCACTGCTCCTGCCAGATGGAACTGTGAGAGGAGGATAAAAAACTCCTACTGCACATAAAATAAAATAAACAAAATAAATAAATAAAATAAAGGTGCGCAATAAAATCATCCTCTTTACTGCTCATTGGCTGGATTATACAGAACACTACAGGGGTCTGTGTCATTCGTCCTGTTCCCCACCACTGCTACTGCTACTAATGCCCACTGCTGCCCTCAGAAACCTTACATAGCTTTTACGAATGGGCCCCTAAGTATTAGACGGAATCCTGACACCTAATGGCATTGCTGAAGCAGATACGTGGCTAAACCCTAGTAAACAGCGCTGCTCAGGTATCTTGCTGAAACCCCCTTGCATGGGACTTGCCATCCCTTACATCGATCCAGCATGCAATAAAAAGGTGCCTAGCGCTCTTTGGGGCCGTTCCGTGTGTATGAAGCCTGCAAAGCTAACGCTTTTCAGCGCCGAGCTGGTCCCACGCTTTCGAGGTCCTCATGCTGTTGGATCGTTATCGCTGAGACACTAGGTCTGAGGATCGTGTATTTTATCTATTCCCGTCAATCTCTGCTAATACTACTGCTTAGCTTGACATTTCGCGCACTGAAAGCAAAGCTTAGTCCCGACGAGCCCGTGTCAAAGAACGCGTGGGTATACCTGTAAGAGCGTGATTGGGAGCAACGCAAAGAGCTGCTCGTAGAACAGCCTAGCATAGTGGTACGTCACACGGCGCGCCTTCTTGCCCATGCCGCATCTGATCAACTTGTTGTCGACCCAGGCCTTCGCGCGAACCTTCATGGGAGGCTTTCCGCCTTCAACCACAGCCATTGCCATAATCGCGCTCCAATAATCCTCTGGAGCGTCTTCTTCACTGCCCTATCTGAGTCTCCAGCTGATACAAGCTGTATCCGTGGGCCACTTGTATCCGAAAGATGCTCTACCGTGGGGTCCTGAGGCTGTCTTTATGTACTACATGACGCGCCTGAAAGATCGCGAAGCAGAGGCTAGTTTTGATTAACCAAGTCGAAAACGATGTTTTAGGTCGTCTGCGTATGGAATGCACCCGCTAAAAGAACCGAGGGTCCTTCCACTCGAAGCATGTGAGTGAAGGGTGGCACCAGTGGTTTTCAATCGAGGGGATACTGACCTCGTATAGCAATGAATACCTTGGCTGCGCGCACATGGAGACCTTGTGCATGGGGGGCATTCAAAGCGTTTCACGGGGTTGGAGCACAATCATGGTCCAGTCACCTCACGTGGCCCATGTGAACCCCCATGTGAACCCTCAGCTAACTGGATGACTGGGGGGCTCCCAGCCAATGAGCGCATGGGGAGAGAACTTGCGGCCACAGTTCGTAGCAAAAGCACCAGAAAGGCTGGTGGGACTTCACGTGATGTGAGCCAATGAGGCTTCGAAGGTATTACTAGTTGTGGACTTGTGGGCCCGCCGGCCGGCGGGCGGCCTGAGTACTGCCACTGGTTTGCATCACACCTCGTCCTGGCTGCTGACATGGCAAGCTTCGGCATGCAATCATTGACGGATGCGGGCAAAAACCGCTCGATCTCCGCAAAGATGGCTGCGAAATAAACTTGTCGATGTCTGTAGAGAGTGCCATTGATGGCTGCCATGCTCATTTGGAGCAACTGCCAGACACATGGTGGGCATAGGCAGCATCCCACTTCTTCGCACTGATGCACATACTTGGATCAGTACTATACAATCTGGCGCTGTCCATTCAAGTAGCTAGCTAGCACGACTTGCTTTACGGCAACTTCCGGTTGCTTGCATGCGCTGTAGTGCTCCGGCTCCGGCATGCGATTGAGGCTTGAACGCAGTCTATAAAGCGCTCAGACTCCTGCAATGTATATCTCCGCACAACGTGACGCCCGTTTCTCGGTCCAACAAAGCCTGAGTCCTCGCAGAAATTTCCAATTGAATCGCTGCTGCTTAGTAGTGGGAGCTCATGAGCAGTACCACCGTAGAACCATCACCTCTCCCCGACATAGCCGAAGACCAGGTGGAACTAGTGTACAATTCAGCCGCTGTTGCTCAATAAACGCTCAGCAGTACCGTAAGACCATCATGTCTCGGCATACAGCAGCACTACGTGACCCACTGTATATATCCCCACATTTCTACACCCCAGCGGGTTCTGCTGGTAACATCCGTCACCAATGCTGGTCGGGTCGCTTGGAATCGCTTTCGCACCACCGGTCTCTGTTCTCATACTGCTATACAACTGCCACCACCACCAGCAGCAGCAGCAGCAGTTCCGACCAAGAAGAAGACCATGGTACCTACGGCACCAGTTTCTTTGTCTACGGCTTCTACCAGCCCCAAGAACCATTAGAGAATCTCAGTGGTTACGAAGTGGCATTGCCGGACAACAGCAACATCAACAGCGTCAGCAGCAGCAGCAGCAGCAGCAGCAGGAGGAGGAGGAGGACAGCTGCAAGAGCTTTTAGTGGTGAAGGTGACTTTGCCAAGGTAAGCGCCTCCTACAATGCCTCCTACACGCTACCCACCAGGCCTGTAAGATCCTGTGTTCTTAATGTTTTTAAGACCTATACATTTTACTGCCCTTCTCACTGCTGATCAGTCTCTGCTGCTCCTGTTTAATCAGTGCTGCTGCTGCTGCTCTGCCCTTGCTGTTACTGGTCTCCTCGCCGCCCTTAGCCGGGGCCTCTCGAGAAAAAGGTTACAGGTATCCGCGTTGCCTAGACAATGGATTCGTCTGTTCAACGGGCTAACGGTCTGATCAACTGGGCAACACCGTCGCCGCAAGGCCGTCCGATGAGTCAGTCTGACTTCCGGTCGTTAAAATTGGTTTGTTTGTTTGTTTACTGCTTCTACCACTGCTGCTGCTGCTGCTGGGCATTTGGCAATCTTGATTTGACAGTCCACGAACTGTATTGGTAGCATTGCTGCTGCTGCAGCTGCTACTGCTTCTCTGCTCCCACTGTTTCCGCTCCCGCTTCCCCTCCTCCTCCCACAGCTCCTCATACTGCTCTTGCCCTCTTTGCTCCTGCTCCTGCTCCCACCCCATTCCACCTCCTGCCGCTCCTCCTACCCCTCCCTCTCCTCCTCCTACCCCTCCCTCTCCTCCTCCTACCCCTCCTCCTCCTCCTACCCCTGCTGCCGCTCCTGCTCCTACCACCCCCGCTCCCTCTGTTCCCGCTCCCACCGCTCTTGCTCAATTGTGCCCTTACTTGTATCCTTACAATGTTCCAGTTTCTGTGCCCCTTACTATGCCCTCAGCAAGTACATCCCCTATGCCCTTGGTACTTGAATTTGCACATGCCGAGACCTCCCCTTCTCTGGGCCTGCTGCTGCTTGTGCTACTGCTGCCCTCTCTGCATAAACTGAGACTCACATTCTCATTCCACAAGTTTAAAACCCAACGCAAATCATCAACCCCTAGGCAACCTAACAATGCACTCACCTGGTCTGGTTAAACTAAAGAGGCGCTCATCTAGCATGATTACACTATTGATGCACTCATCTGGTACGGTGACTGCTGCTGTCTTTGCGCACCAGAAACCGGTGGCCCCAGACCATATCCAAGAAAGTACCAACAACATCGCTGGCAGCAGCAGCAGCGCGCCTATCACAATGGACCAAAGCATAACAAGCAGCAGCAGGGACACCAACATAAACACCACCACCACTACCGAGGACAGCACCCCTATTACTGCGGATGGCAGCGTAATAAGCAGCAGCAGCAACACCACCACCCCGTTAACTGCTCCCACAACAATCACAAGCACTATCTCTACCAAGAACAGCAGCAGGAGTGCGGCAACAGCAACGGAGAGCAGTAAGGAGACCAGCAGCAACAGCAACAGCAACAGCAACACAGCTGACAGCAGCAGCTATGGAGGAGGTTCTAGTGAGCTTTCTTCAAGGTCTGGAAGGGAAGCTGGATCACCAGATTGTGAAGCGCCAGCTTGTGAAGAGCCAAGAGTTGCGGTAAGATCAGCAGCAGCAGCAGCAGCAGCAGCAGCAGCAACGGAAGCAACGGAAGCAGCAGCAGCAGCAGCTGGGCATAAATGTGAGCTTGCTGCCGATCTTCAGCAGAGGCTGCAGCAAGCACTAAGGTTGCTGGAGCAGTGGGAGGGAAGTGCGCCTGCTCTTGCTGCTGCCGCTGCTGCTGGTAGGTATGCAGGTAGTGTTGCTCCTGCTACTGCTGCTGGTACTAATGATGCTGCTGCTGCTGGTAGCGCCGTTAACGCTGCTACAGCTGCTGCCCCTGATGCTAGAGTACGTGATGGGGTAGGACGGATGGGTACTGCTGCTGCTGCTGCGGCTGGTGGTGATGCTGGTGGTGATGCTGCTGCACCTGAGGAGGCCAGTAGTGGTGGGGTGGGAGCGTTGCTGGAGCAGTGGGAGGGAAGTGCTCCTCCTCCTCCTCCTGCTGCTGCTGCTGCTGGTGCCACTGCTGGTAGCCCCGATAATGCTGATAAAGCTGCTGCTGCACCTGAGGAAATCAGTAGTAGTAGTGGGGTGGGAGGGGTCGCTACTAAGGAGCTTTGGAGCAAAGTGGTGTTGATGCATCAAGTGATGGATTTAGTGCCAGAGTTACTGATGGGAGAGGAGCAGCTGCTGCCGATGGTGGGACTGGGTGGGGTAAAGGATGGACCTGGCATGCCAAGGGGAGCTAGTAGTGGAGAGAAGCAGCAGCAGATAGAGCAGCAGATGGAGCAGCAGATGGAGCAGCAGGGCCTGGGAGAGGGGAGGACTGCTGCAGTGTGGAAGGAGGAGGCTAGTGAGGGGCAAAGGCAACAGCGTGAGGGTGCAGAAGCCCTGAGGTCAGCAGAAGGGGGTGCAGAAGCCGTGCGAGGGGAGGAGATTAACGATAGAGAAAGACAGCAAGTGCAGCAGCTGGAGAAGCAGAAGGAGGAGGAGGAATGGAGAGGGCGCGAGCAGCAAAAGCAGGGGGAGGAGGGAAGGGGGATAAAGAAGGAGGAGGTAGTGTTAGTCAGCGGTTTGCAGCAAGAACAGAGGCTCGGACAGAGGGTGGAGCAGCAAGAGCCACCCGCCTTCTTCCCTACTCGGGAAGCCTTACAGGGCTTGGCTCTTAGGGTTCTTTCCGCTGTAAGGGTTTTGGTGGTCAGGGCTTTACAGAAGGCGTGTAGGGTGATCGCTACTGGTAATGTCTATAGGAAACGTGCCGAGGTGGTGGACCCTGGTATGTTCTCACAGCTGCTGTGGCTGGCAGGGAAGTTGGAGGTAGTGGTTAGTGGGGCAGTAGCGGCAGGAGGGGATATGGCAGTAGGAGATGGGAAGAGGTCAGGGGCAGGAGCAGGACTAGGAAGGGGAGAAGCAGCGGCAGGAGAAGAAGATGGAACAGCAGGGGTACGAGCAGGAGGTCAGGGGCTGAAGGGAGGAGCAGGACTAGGAAGGGGAGAAGCAACAGCAGGGGAACATGCAGCAGAAGAAGGTGAAGCAGCGGCAGGGGGACATGCAGCAGGAGAAGGAGTGGCATGGGTGGGAGTAGGAGGTCAGGGGCCGAAGGGAGGAGCAGCAGGAGGAGGAGAAGGAGTGGCAGGGGAACATGCAGCAGGAGGAGGAGATGAAACAGCAGCAGGAGCAGCAGCAGCAGCAGCCGAAGTACCACCAGCATCAGCAGCAGCAGGGATCAGTGAAGCGACTTCCACTGCTGCTGCTGTCGTGACAAGCAGGATCAATCTGCAGGCTAAGGATCCTGCTGCTGGCGCTGCTGCTGCTGCTGCTGATTCTCGTGGTGGTGGTGGTGGTGGTGGTGGTGCTACTGCTGCTGCTGCTGGTGCTTGTTTTGCAGTTGCTGGTGTGCTCCCCATACCTCCTTCCATCCATCAGCAACAGCTGCTGCAGGGTCTTGAGGTGCTGGTGGAGGGTATGAGTGCAAGTCAACTGCTGGTGTCACTGGTGTCACTAGTGAGACTTGGAGTGACACCAGGGAGTGTGTGGGTGACCCGGGTGATGCAGAAGGCAGGTGACAGGTGAGATGGGGTTGAAAACACCAAGGATGTCAGCTGTCGTTGGAGATGCAGACTTGTTTAGCAGCTTGAACGTCAGGTGTTTAGGGTCGATTTACAGATCCCCCGGAGATGCTTTATGTGTGCTTTGCTGCTTTCCTTCCCATTGCTGTTTTCTCCTTCTGCTGCTGCTGCTGGTGTTGCTCCTGTGTCTGCGGTTTTCTTCTTTGTCTTCATCTTCTGCTGCTTCTACTCATTATCCCTTGCATTTGTCCCGTCTGTGCACAGCATGACGGCTCCCGCTGCTTTCCTTCTGATCCTTCTACTGCTGCTGCTACTACTGACGATAGCGTTTACATCATACCTATTGTTCCAATCTTCTGCTAGTCCGTCCCATGCCTATACCCATGCCTATGTTCTGCTTGTGCTATTGTTGCTGCTGCAGGCTGATATAGTTGTAACTGCCCATATAATTGTAACTGCCCTGCTGTCTGCCTAGGGGTGATGTAAGAGATACGCACGCACGGAAGCTTCAACGCATGGGAATTTACACGCAACCAGCCACACTACCGGTTTCGGCCTTTTCGGCCTTCATCAGGTGCAAAGACTTGCTGCTGCTTTCAGGTCACATTGCTGCTTTCAGGTCACATTTGCTGCTTTCAGGTCACATTTGCTGCTTTCAGGTCACATTTGCTGCTTTCAGGTCACATTTGCTGCTTTCAGGTCACATTTGTTTCCAATGCCCGGCTGCTGTCTCTGTCCCTTGATAAAGCATAAGACACTCTGCATCAGTCTGTTCTTGCTGCTGCTGCTTCTGCAGGCTTACATCAGACCTCAAAGATGCACAGTCACAGTCCCTGCTTCGCCATGTGCTAGCTAAATTGGCAGGAGGAGAAGGTAACAGTGGGGCCAGTATTCATGCAAGCCCAGCTGTAGATAGGAGTGTCAGTAGAGACAAGCAGAGCGCTGCAAGCAGCAGCAGCAGTAACAGCAGTAACAGAAGCAGCAGAAGCAGCAGCACCAGTAGCAGCAGTACTATTGAAAGCAGGAGCAGCAGCGAAAACCAGAGCGCAGGAAACACTGCTGCAGATTATATTACCAACAGAGATTATACTACCAACAGAGACAAGGAGGGCACTGCAAGCAGCAGCAGCAGGAGCACAAGCAGTGGAAGTACCCCCACCAGCACCAGCACCACAATCAAAATCAGCAGCATGAAAGACCCTTTTGCTGCCAGCATGAGGAAAGGGGATGGACCAGAAGCGAGCTTGACACGGAGTGGGGGCAGTAGCTCGGATGGTTTAGGGTCCGGGAGGGCATCGGTGGGAAGTGCCAATGCTGCAAGCGTTGATGGAAATGGGGGCTTCAGGAATAACAGTGGATGGTTGAGAGGCAGTGGCGAGCTTTCATCCGGGAATGACAGGTTGGGTGGTGGGGGTGGTGCGGGTGGAAGTGGTAGGGGTGGGGTAATATTGGGAGGCAATGGAGGTGATGACGGGAGTGGTGACGGCACCAGCTGTCACTGCAGTGACTATGATCAGTCAATAGTGACACCAGGGTCACTAGTGGTCACTGCAGTTGCTGTGGTGGCAGGTGCGATGTTTATTGAAGCGCTGGGGGCTGTGGGGTTAATAGCTTGGTGTGCTTTGGCGGCTGAGAGGTGTAAGAGGGAGGCGAGGGAGAGGGCAAGAAGGGAGAGGAGGAGGAGATGGAAGAGGGGGGCAGTGCAAGCGGGACGAGTGGTAGGGAGGTGGCTCAGAAAAGTGTGGGATGCAATATGATACTACTCCTTCCATGTTTACTCCATGTCCCTGTTTGTTTTTTTGGGGCTCCCTTCCAGTCAACTGCTTCATTTGGTTTAAGTGCACATACTGCCTGGGTTAGTTGTTTGTTGGCGGCAGAAAGCTGTAAGAGGTACTGAAGCGAGGGAATCGGCAAGCAGGGAGAGGAGGGGAGGGGGTGAGACAGGGAGGGGAGCAGAGCAAGCAGGGAGAGGAGGGAACTCGGGGGGGCAAGAGGGAGGGAAGCAGAGCAAGCAGGGAGAGGAGGGAAGGGGGGCAAGAGGGAGGGAAGCAGAGCAAGCAGGGCGCGCGAGGAGGAAGGGGGGTAAGACGACGGAGGGAAGCAGAGCGGGTAAGCAGGGAGTCGCGGGGGGCCGAGCAGGCAGGGCGGAGTGACTCCATATCGCCGCCGGTCACTCACCAGTACTCACTAGTAGCCCGGCAGTGGCCGGCATCCACATTCATGCCCCCGGCGACGGCCGCGTCGTTGCGCAGCCGGGGCTACCTTGGAGGGACCCACCATGCCTGCCACCGAGGTCGGGAGGAAGGCTTGTAACCTGGTCACTTCGTTGGCCTGCTTTAAATGCGTGCGCGTTGCCAGAAGTCGGGGAACCTGACCCCCTGTCCAGACTGCAGTAAAGGCGGCGACGGCCTTTCTCTCGCAGCTTGAGGCGCACTTGACTAGACCGACGTCATACATTCGGGTAGCTGGCTGCTGGCACTTCAACTAGGAAGCTCAATTTTGGCGAACGCACTACCGCCCGCTGCCCTGCTGCTTTCATTGATTTGGAGATGCTTATGTAGCTCATTGATCAATACCACTTCATTTCAGCAGCAGTAGCCCCGGGTACCCCCAGCCTACCTGCGTTAGTTGGCAAGGGCTAAGTAGCACGCCCCAAGCAGCCATCTTACAGCGTGCTAGCCGTGCCTATCCGCACGTCAAGTG
This sequence comes from Pseudopediastrum boryanum, assembly GCA_963556185.1. Lineage (NCBI taxonomy): Eukaryota > Viridiplantae > Chlorophyta > Chlorophyceae > Sphaeropleales > Hydrodictyaceae > Pseudopediastrum > Pseudopediastrum boryanum. Next base: position 1,336,711 of record OY744512.1, on the reverse strand, counting down.
CCCTGTCAGGAGAAAAGCAGTAGCGCGACAGGGCTCGGTGAAACCCTACCACGCATACTCTAGCGGCAGCTGGAGACAACAGTAAGGCTATCTGCCGTGGTGAAGTGGAGCGCTGAGGTCACTCTCCTGCCACTATTATAACGAACCCGCCAGGATGAGCGGATACTTGCGGAGCAGCAGCAGCAGTAGCGGTCAGCCCATTGTCATTAAGCTGAGCTGGACCACTGGCCTCCTCATCTCGCTGCTGCAAATTGCACTGGTGCTGCTCTTCTGCGGTACGAACTTACAAAGAGGTAAGCAGGTAGTACTGGATATGTATGGGTATGATTACCAGATTCAGTTCCAGATTACCAGTTTACCAACTAGCTCAGTGAGAAGGGCATGCCTTGGGAGTCAATGCAGGCTTTTAGGTCCAATTCATATGACGTGAACCTCCGGCAAAAAAACGGACTTAGCACCGTATGTCCCACCATACACAGTAGTCCCACGAGCAGCTCAGGTAGAAGCTGTTACATGTTACATGTTACATCTACGCTTGCTCCACCATGAGTGGCGTACAGTTAAGGAAGTAGGCTTACTACAGCGAGGGCACCCGCCCCCTGAACACGGCCATTATGTCCTGGCTCGTCATATCACCACCTCCAGCCCTTCCTCCTCACTGGTAGAAGCTGTTGACAGAACTTGGGAGCTAATAAACTAGTAGATGCACTCAGCTGCCACCTACTGCAGCGTGCACGCTGCTGTGGAGAACATCCATGCCCGGCCATGTCAAAGAAGAAAAGCTACGCCGCTCTGGTTGGGCGACTGCCGGGGGCAAACCCACTACCGGATATAGAATAACCCAGAGAGGTACATTGCTGCATGTTTCATAGCTGTGAAAAGCACAAGTAGTGCTACAGTAGCTATCTTGTATGCAATACTTATTGGTACATTTGTGTCTTTTTCTCGCTTTCGCCTCTCTCTTGTCCTTACAGCGCTTCTGGACAGGACCACCCCTGCTGCTGCTACAGTCAACGGGCTGCAAACCAAACCCTAAGCCCTAAAACCAATGCTAAACCCTTAACATCGCCTCCCTCTTGTCCTTACAGCGCTTCTGGACAGGACCACCCCTGCTGCTGCTGCTACAGTTGATGGGCTGCTTGGGGAGGAGCTGTCTGGCAGCAAGCTCAGCAAGCAGTCAATCATTGCAAGTGTGCTTCAATCCACATAATGTGTGTAATCGTCCCAGCAGCCTTAAAAGGTCTGTCGCATCTCCCATCTTATGGCGAGGCTGGTTTTGCGTTTTGATCGACTGATTGATTAATTGATTGACTTTTCATTTCCCTTCCTTTTTTGCGCAGCGCTTGTGGACAGGACCATCCCTGCTGCTGCTGCTACAATCAATGGGCTGCATGGTGAGCAGCTTTCTGGCTGGAGTGACAAAACACTACTGCCACCAGGGGGCTCCAATGAAGTTGTGGATCCTGCTGCAATTGACAAAGACACATGGTGGGCAAGAACAGGTGGGTCGGTGGGGAGGAGGGGGGGTGGGAGAAGAGGGGGGAGGAGGGAAGGCGGGAGGTGCAGGTGGGGAAGTAAGGGGGAGCAGGGGGGGGGGGCAGGGAGGGGGTCCCACGGGGGGGGGGGGGCAGGGAGGGGGTCCCACACAGGCTGCTGCTGCCCTACATGGACCTAATGAGCTGCATGGGAGTGACAAAACACTACTGCCACCAGGGGACTTCAATGAGGTGGTGGATCCTGAGAGAGAGAGAGAGAGAGAGAGCTACGCAAGGAGGCTCGTGAGGCGGCCTCCCGCGTGGGGTTAAGGGACTGCACGCTATCCTGGAACATCCAGTGCTGCTAGTACCATTGGTGTGGAGGGCATTCCACCCGGTTCCCACAACCATGCCCACCCTGGGCCAGGGTCAGTGCCTTTGTTTCATGCAGCGCACTTCACCACACTGCGTATGACCACTGTGATCCATCTACTTGGATCCTTCTCTCTACCTGAGAGAGCTCTCTTATCCATTTTCTCCGGATTCGGACCGGACCGCACCCCTCCTTTCTCAAGGGAGACCCTCCTCAATGGGGACCATCTAAACCGCTCGAAAGTCCGGTTTAGGTGCGTTGTTTCGATGGAAGAGCCTGTGTGGGATCGGACCACACAGTGAGCGGCTTTCCATCTAGCGACGGTAGTGGGATTTGAACCCACACCATTCCTCGCATGAGGCGCCAAATCTTGCCGACAACGGGATTTGAACCCACGCCTGCTAGAAGCTTGCCATCCTAAGGCAGCGCGCTAACCAACTGCGCTAAAGCCGCATCCTATCGCGGTCGCTTCGAAGATTTGACGATTTGTACCCGGGGCAGGGATCGAACCTGCGACTTCACGGATGTGAATCCGGTGCTCTAACCAACTGAGCTACCCGGGGGTGGTGGATCCTGCTGCGGTCGACAAAGATACATGGTGGGCAAGAAAAGGTGGGTGGATTCAGGGTTTAAGGTTAGGGTTTAGGGCAACAGCAGTAACAAGGGAGACCTAGTAATAATTGTCTCTATCTCAATCCACCCTGCCTGGCCTTTTGTTGTACAGTGCAGTGCTACTTGTGAGTAATGGGCTCAGCTCCCCAGCTTTCTTATGAGAAGGTTTCATGCTGCCCCTTTTTGTATGCCAGCAGGGCGTAGGGAAGCGGCTTCTTATCTTTTCAATGTGTATGGTTACGGGTAACTTACAGAGGGCCGAGAAACTGAAATTCGCAGAAACAGATACAGTAGAAGTCACAGCGCTGTTTACAGCAGCAAAACGCTACTGCCACCAGGAGACATTATCGAAGTGGCGGATCCTGCTGCAACTGACTTTGTTTGGTGGGCAGGGACAGGTGGTGGGTCTAGGGTGTAGGTTTTAGGGCATCAGAAATAACAGGGGAGGCCATGTATTCATACTTTCCACCTGCGGTGCCTGGCCTCTTGTCGGTGGTGCAGTACGTGTGAGTGAGCAAAGGAGGAGCCAAGTCCCAGTGCCTTGGCAATTCTCTAACGCTGCCAATCTTCTCCAAATATTCCAAAACTGAGAAACCACCTTAGATCATGTTCTTCCACCAACTTCCTTTATTTTACGCCACAAAAGCCGTGTGGATAGATGTAAACAACCTAACCAACAACTGCTCATGCAACGGTGATATGGATGCCAATGGAAATGGCTTCAAGCATTACATCCGCCCCTAGCAGCTTCTATGCTTCTCTGGGGTTTTGGTTTTAGGCCTAACCCGTAGACCCTAATCCCTCAACACCCGCTAACATCCACACCACTTACACCCCCCGTCTGGCGACCAGATACCTCCCCCCCTCTCCATCCTTGGCTACACCCCCCTTTCCCCCCAAACCTCTCCCCAATCCCCCCCCCTGTTGTCCTCTCTTCCTACAGATATGGATGCTAATCCCAATGCTAAATCCTAAACCCTAATCACACTTTGTACTGAGGGTACTGTAGGTACAGTCCTCTTGTCAAGCATAAGTGAAGAACCTTCTACCCTTGCTGCTGCTCGCAGCTGATTGACCATGTTTCTTCAATGTTTTTTCATTTCACTCCGTTTCTGTGCAAAGGACCCCCAACCCTATACACCCCCCCACCCACCCACCCACACACACACACACACCCTCTCCCCAATGCCCCCCCCCTGTTGTCCTCTCTTCCTACAGATATGGATGCCGATGAAAATGCCTTCGAGCACTACATCCGCCCATTTCAAAATAGGGCCCTACCTGCCCCCCTCAACAAGGTGGCACTGTTTGATGGCATCTTATCTCCTCAAGAATGTAAGGCAGTAATCCGGCTGGCAACAGAGTACACTGATGTGCATGGATGGACAACCAAGCGCCATAAGAACTACCCCACAACTGACATACCCACTACGGTAAGTACTGGCGGGGGAGTGAGAGGGTTACAAGTTATAAGTTAAACGTAGAACGGGAAGATAAACGGTGGTGACAGTTGAAGATGGGTTTTGTAGGTGGGTATGAGCCTCAAAAGTGGTAGCGGAACTTATACTGGTATGGCCCTGTCATGCCCGGCGCTAGGTTTGTGCGTAAGTATCACATTAGGCCCTGTGCGATGGGTTAGGCCCTGTGTGATGCCCACCCAGACCCTAAAACCCTTAAAAGCTATCCGGCCCTTGCAGACGGTGCCCACCCAGACCCTAAACCCTAAGTGTTCGGACCCTGCAATGCCCACCTGGGCCTTAAACCCTAAACTATCCGGACCCTGCGGTGCCCACCTGGACCCTAAACCCTTAACTATCTAGGCCCTGTGGTGCCCACCCAAACCCTAAACCCTAAACAATATAGGCCGTAATGGCATCTTGTCCCCAATAGAGTGCCGGGCAGTACTCCGGCTGGCCACAGAGTACACTGATGTGCATGGATGGACCACTAAGCGCCATAAGAACTACCCCACAAGAGACATACCCACTACGGTAAGTACTAAGCGGGGAGTAAGAGGGTTACAACTTACAAACTAGACGTAGAACAGGAAGATACACCGGTGACTATGACAGTTGAAGATGGGATTTGCAGGTGCCTATGAGACTTGAAAGTAGCAGGAAAAGTGACACTGGTACGGCCCTGTCATGCCTGTGCTAGGTTTGTGCTCCTCATGTGGGCCCTGCGGTGCACACCTAAACCCTACACCCACAACACTGGCAACGTGGCGTGTACTGCGCTTATCAATCATCCGGTCCATTTCACTGCTGAACGTTTCACTCATCAGAGAGAGACAGAGGAGGGGAATCCCTAATCCCTAAACCCTAAAACCTATAACCTCAACCCTCAACTCTCAACCCTAAATAAGGGAAGGGCATGTTATCAGGCAGCACACTTTCCATAGGCTTGGGCACCTCTCTAGTTTCCTCTTGTTGACAGCCTGTGGAACGACTTAAAAGGGCCGCCATCCCACATGCTGCACCTCATGCATCCCACATGCTGCATCCCACATGCATCCCACATGCTGCACCTCATGCATCCCACATGCTGCATCCCACATGCATCCCACATGCTGCACCTCATGCATCCCACATGCTGCATCCCACATGCTGCATCCCACATGCATCCCACATGCTGCATCCCACATGCATCCCACATGCTGCACCTCATGCATCCCACATGCTGCATCCCACATGCATCCCACATGCTGCACCTCATGCATCCCACATGCTGCATCCCACATGCTGCACCTCATGCATCCCACATGCTGCATCCCACATGCTGCACCTCATGCATCCCACATGCTGCATCCCACATGCTGCACCTCATGCATCCCACATGCTGCATCCCACATGCTGCATCCCACATGCATCCCACATGCTGCACCTCATGCATCCCACATGCTGCATCCCACATGCATCCCACATGCTGCACCTCATGCATCCCACATGCTGCATCCCACATGCTGCACCTCATGCATCCCACATGCTGCATCCCACATGCTGCATCCCACATGCTGCACCTCATGCATCCCACATGCTGCATCCCACATGCATCCCACATGCTGCACCTCATGCATCCCACATGCTGCATCCCACATGCATCCCACATGCTGCACCTCATGCCAAAACACAACATTCTCTCCTAATTTTTTTCTCGTCTTGAGCAGGCCGTGACAAACTGTACCATTTTTCAGCACGTAAGCTATCTATTCCAGCCATGGAGTCCATTGTCCGGCCTCTTTTCACCATACTCGCACCGTAAAATCGCAGGGCGCCTGCAGCCCCCTGTAGCCCCCAATAAGAAACTAATTTCTCCCACTCCTCTCCTATTGGTTGGATGCAGGCTGTAGATGAGCTGTACCACTTCTTCCAACATGTGAGCTACCAAAGCATCTTCCCAGCCAAGGAATCCATTGTTTGGCCTCTATGCCCTAATCCTTTGGATTAGTACTTCCTCCTGCTGCTGCTCAGCAGTACTAGCGTCCAATCTCTTCCCAGCCATGGAGTCCATTGTTTGGCCTCTTTTCTTACCTGACTCGCCCTGTCAGACTGCAGGGGGCCTGCAGCCCTTGCTGTTGCACTCATGCCAACAGTAACCAATTCATCCCATTTCTTTCTTACTATTGGTTAGATGCAGGCCGTTGATGAGCTCTACCACTTCTTCCAACACGTGCGCTACAAACACGTCTTCCCAGCCATGTAATCCATTGGATTCCGGTTAGTTTTACACCTTATTCGCCCCTAAGATTGCAGGGCGCCTGCAGCCCCCGCCCGCTGCTGCAATCATGCCTGGAAAAGCTAATTTGGGCCACTGCTCTTTTTATCGTTCCTGTGCAGGCTGTTGCTGAGCTGTACTACTTCTTCCAGCACGTGAGCTATCAACACATCTTCCCTGCCATGGAGTCTTTCTATGACCTCATGGTTGCAAATTTGCCATTGAAATCTGATTTGCCCCACCTCTACAAGTTGGGTTGTTGGCTGTTTGGTCGGTGCGCGCTAGCAGCCCTTTTGCCATTGCAGCAACTTAATTGTTTGTTGTTCTTGTTGTTGTGCTATCGTGCTCTGCAGGTGTTGATGAGCTGTACCACTTAACTTCTTCCATTATTACTTAAAATACCCAGCAACGTCAAATCCTTTAATTCCTACGCCCCAAAAAATATCAACTCCTTACAATATTCTTCTTTCTTACGAGGGTTTCACTTTGTTACTGCAGGCTGTTGACGAGCTTTACCACTTTTTCCAACACGTGAGCTACCAACGCATCTTCCCAGCCATGGAATCCTTCTACGACCTCCTTCCCTACCGCCTCGTCCCCCACGACCTCTTTGTAGTGAAATACACAGCCCCCACGACCACCAACACCACCGAGAAGCCACAAAACGCCTTGGCAGCTCATCGGGACGGCAGCGAGTTTTCTTTTGTGATTATGTTGAACGATGAGTATGAGGGAGGGGGTACACATTTCCTCTTTTCAGCAGGGGGAAAGCATGTGAGGCCGAAAACAGGGGGGACTGTGATTTTCTGTGGGAAGAATGTTCATGAGGCCATGCCAGTGACCAAGGGGACGCGGTATCTGCTAGCTGGGTTTGCAAAGTATGCGGGAACGGTACCTGGACCCCCTTTGTAACTTGGAAGGTGAGGGGAAGACGAGCAAGAGAGTAGAAGGCATGTTACATGTGTGTTTGGATGATTTCCTGCATTTCGCTTTTTCTTGTTGACCTCTCATTGTGCGTTTGGGGGGCGCTGAGCCCTATCTGAGGCCATGACAGTGACTAGTAAGGGGACACAGTACCCGCTGTCTGGGTTTGCAAAGCATGCGGCCGGACGGTACCTGGAACCCCTTCATACCTTGGATATGGAGCATGTGTTGGCCATGAGGCAACGAAGAGGAGATTGCTGGGAGAAGGGGTCCCACACTTCTCTATTTCTCCTGGTAGCTACTGTTCCTGCATTTGCATGGCATGCAAGCTGATGAAGCAGCAAAGGTCGGCAGAGTGCCTGGACCATCTACTGGAATTTGTTTAGTGGGGAGAGTGTTAATGATTTGTTACTATGTCTCTTGTTCCGTTGAGTAGAAGTGGTATTAACTCCGGGTGTTTGGTGTTTTTGAGCTAGCTGCCTCTCCTTCGCGGCCCTGACTAAAACTTCCATTTTGGCCGGTGGTGAAGGGGACAAGGGAATGCACTCATGCTAGATCGATAGGGTATGCATGCAGGGTCCCTGGATCTTTCTTACAACTTATCTTTGTTGGAAGAATGCCGGGGGGTGAGGAGACTAGACACTGTAAGCAAGAGGGGAGGGAGCGAACCATGTGTCAGTGGGTTACGGCAATCTTTGTGTTGCAAGATTTGTGATACCCGCAAAGATGGATTTTTGGGGACTTTAATACCCCGACTTCGGTTTTGCAAAACAGGAGGGGGGTGGTTGGATGGAGGGGGGGTCAAAACTGAGACTGAGTTCGTGGAACTAATCCATGAATGCCGTGTGCCTAGTGTTAGATCTACACAGCCTCTGCCTAGGTAAGCCTCTGCTTAAAAGACTCGACAGGGTATGAGGCAGTGCCAGATTCTAGCAAGCGTAGGAAACAGTGCCTAGAAACCTCTGGAATCTTTCACGGACTGGCCGACACATATAAGGCATGTCTCTGAATGCGGACGCATTGACTATTCCAAAGCTTCAGCCCACTTCAAGAGTTGTTGTTTCCCTTTCAAGCAGCACACAATATATAGGTGCATTGAGGAAAATAGCAGTCCTTGCTTGAGTCATGGGCCATCCTAATACTGCAGTCACTTCTACCATGCAACGCTCCAGCCACATACGGCTTGCATTTAAGCAACCAATGGTCCCTCGAGTGTGCTTAGCCAGATGTAAAGCTTCGCCTTCACAGCCTAAATGACTTTTAGAATGGTGGGAAAACAAGAATATATCCCTTACATAGCTAGCATATTGGTGTTATTGGTGTTAAACTAATTGCATGCAAACACCATGCATCCTTCCGCGGCTGCAATGAATGATTATGTAGGTGTGGTACACATATATGGGATGCGGAGGTATTGACTATGCAAAGGTTTCAGCCCACTTCAAAAGTTTTATGTTTTACCTTCCAAGCAGCACACAATATGTAGGTGCATTGAGGTAATCAGCAGTTCATGCTTGCCTCATGGGCCATCCCAATACTGCAGTCACTTCTACCATGCAACGCTCCAGCCACATACGGCTTGCATATAAGCAACCATTGGTCCCTCTAGAATGCCCACCCACATGTGAATCTTCTCCTTAGCAGCCCCAATGACTCTTAGAATGGTGGGGGAACAAGATTAGAGCTCTCATTTAGCTCTCATATATCTAGCATCTTGCTATTTATTGCATGCTAATGCCATGCATCCTTCCGTGGCTGCATATGCTTATGTAGGTGTGGTACATGTATGTGGCTTTGCCCATGCGTGGATATCATTGCTTGTCTTCATAACAGCACCTTGTAGTCAAAGACACAAACACCTCGAGGTATGCATGCTTGCCTGGCCTTTGAGACTGGGTTGTCACTTTGTTCAGCCCTCATCCGGAGTTGATTATGACATAGATGTGATGCGGCAATACATGGGCTGAAAGGACCCTCCCGCACATCTGAATATTTTCTGAATGCGGAGGTATTGACTATGCAAAGGCTCCAACCCACTTCAAGAGTTATATGTTTTCCCTTCCAAGCAGCACACAATATGTAGGTGCATTGAGGTAAATAGCAGTTCATGCTTGCGTCATGGGCCATCTTAATACTGCAGTCGTCTCTACCATGCAACGCTCCAGCCACATACGGCTTGCATTTAAGCAACCATTGGCCAATGGTCCCTCAAGAGTAACTACCCACATGTGAATATTCGCCTTAGCAGCCCCAATGACTCATAGAATGGTGAAGGAGGTGTCACAGTTCAAGTACCTTGGCAGTGTGCTTGTAGCTGATGGCAAGTTGAATGTTGAGCTCAATATCAGGAAGGGGAGGGCGTATGGCAGGTTTAACGCATTCCAGAAGCTGTGGGGATCTGATTGAGCATCTATCTGTGTCTACCAAAGTCAAGTGCTATAGGGCATATGTGTTGCCTATTCTGTTGTTTGGGAGTGAAACGTGGTCCCTGTCAAAAGAGCAGTCACTTATGCTCGAGCGGGTGCACACTAGCTGTCTTAGGAGCATCCTTGGGGTCAAGCTTTCTGATCGGCACAGCAATGCACATGTCAGGTCTGTATGTGGTATTGCATCTTTAGTCGCCATGATCACAACCAACAGATTGAGGTGGCTAGGGCATGTGGGTCGCATGGAGGCTGGCAGGCTACCGCATTTAGCTCTGTTTTCATCCTTGCATGGGGTGTCAACGAGGGGAAGGCATGGCGCACCTCCGCTGAGGTGGGAGAAGTGTGTGCTTAATGATCTGGGAGTGGTAGGTGTCTCTGAGGAGGATTGGGAGGGAAAATGTCAGCTTAAGTGTGCTTGGAGGGAGATGCTTGGGGAGTTCAGTCACCCAGGGCAAGAAAGCAGACCTTTGAGGGCTTCTGGGAGGAGGGGGCAGCAAGCTGCAGTGCAATATGCAGAGCGCTACTCAGTACCTTTCCTAGAGCCAGCAGCAGATGCAGCAGCAGAAGGGGTCGACCTGAGTTGGTGGGAGCCAACAGCAGCTCCCACCAGGGTTTTGCGATTGCCACACCTTAAATGTTTGTTATGTTTGCTTAATCCGGAGGGATCTCCTCCACCCATGTTTCCGTCAGTTTAGGGCTCCAGTTTAATTAGCCCTTTTGGTGTGCACGCCGTTGCATCTGGCTTCAACTCTGTGTTGCAGTGTTTTATGTGGCCTAAGTGGTTCACCTGTACCGAGGGGTATCCATATGGTTGGCCGGCATGGGGTTGTGTGACTTCTGTTCATCAGCAGGGGTCGTGTGCTGCTTGGTCCTGAGTGACCCTTTTGGCATAGCTGGTTTTGCGTTTTGATTTATTGATTGATTGACACGGTGAGTAGATTGCATTTCCAGCAACAGACACGTACAATGCACAGAAAGAGTACATGCGAGGCAGCCAGGTCAAAACGACCAAACATGCACGCAATGCCACTCCACTCCTCCCCTCTTTCCCTCAACAAGAGTTGGCATTATGCACTTCTTTTAAGTTATGAAGGGTGTCCAGGTACCGACCGTGCGCAGGCCCGCATACCCAAGCATGCAGGATGTATAATGTGTGTCACTGCACCACAAACCACTTCAATCGAGGCCCAAGCAGCATGCACTGTGTATGCCCACTGCACCACAAACCACTTCAATCGAGGCCCAAGCAGCGTGCACTGTGTATGCCCACTGCACCACAAGCAGCTAAGCAATGCTGCATTCGTCTTGGCTGCCATCATCTGCGCATTCACACAGGACGTTGGCAGCTGCCTGCCCTCCTACGTCCTCAACGTACTTGTTTGCGCTGTAGTTCCACAGCCGTGGATGATGAGGCACATTGCCTCTTCTTGTGTGAACACCCGACAATTGTTGAGGCACGAGATGTCTTCTTGTCAGCTGTTGTACCACCTGTGTCCGCACTGTCGTCTCTCAGGTATGCTGACTTTTGGGCACTGTATTGAACTGGCAGGGTCCCTCTTCCAGTGTTGGTCAAGTATGTTGCCATCTGCGTTCATGTCGGTCGACAATGCCACCAGTCTGGTGGTACTGATGTGGTGGACTTGCCAGACATCTTGCTTCCGGAAGATCAGTATTTAGATATGTTTGATGGCGGAGTCTGATATCTCTGGTGATAATTCTGAGGATGAACTGGTTGAAGTCCTCTAGATGAGTGAATACCTGGCTGGTATCCATTTGCTTGGTGGTATGGAACCCATTGTGTTTTGGATCCATCCGATGGTGTGTTTGGTCGGTTCGACCTAGCAGCCCTTGGCGGTTGCCACACCTTAAATGTTTGTTATGTTATGCACCAATCAAGGCAGTCCCTACACAGAACTTTACACAGAACCGACTGCTTAATGCTGAGGCAGGCATGAGCTACAGCTCTAAACCCCTCAACCTTAAGCAAGCAGCAACCCAGTGAGTGCACTGTGTGATTACTATGCGCTTCAGCCGCGCCAATTATGCAAGCAAGCCAGTCACCTTTCCAACACAACCTACAAGGTAGGAAAGGTTGAGGCCACACCCACAGTCTGCCAACGTGAGCGATATCCAAGTCACAGGGCAGACTCCTCATACCCCTTTAGAGCCTATAAGCCATTAGAGCCATTAGAGCCTATAAGCCAAGGACTAGCTACCTGCCCAGTGCTACCGCAGGTGATAAGCCTCTTAAAGGTACACTGAGCGGCCTTCTGCGGCGGCCTGCAGTAACTCTGCCCGCACAAGACAGTCTACATCGCATGCATTGGACTTTCAGCTTTTTCAGCAGCTTTGAGAGTGTTTCTGAAACTACATTTTAGAGCAAGGAAGCAGCACCACATGATGAATGCTGCATTTAAGATGATGGCCAAAAACCCCATCACCTCGCAATAGACCTATGGAGCTGGCGTGTCCCCTTTGTAGAGTGTAAGAGATAGACTGCTGGTCAAGGACAGGCAGCTCGAGGATACCACACTTGTATGGTTCAACAGCTGCAAGATAAATGGGTGACATGCGTACTGCAGCACAAGGGCCTGAGCTAGGGCCAAGTGCAGCAATACAACTGAAAAGTACACACCCAAAGAGTATGCAAAAACAGACACAGCAACCAATGCCTGGATTTGGAAGATGTTGACAATCTCCCAAAGGTACATCTTCTCTCTATAATTATGATATACAAACCCCATGCACTCCGTGAACATGCTATCTTGCAGCCTTCTGCCTCGGTTGAGGACAAGCAGCAGGCACAGTATGGCAGGCACGCCAATGCAAAGTGCGAGATTGGCTGGCAGCCCGAGGCCCAGGGCCCAAGCCTTGTGCCACCCAGCAAAGCACGGCTGCTGCATATCAAACACCCAGTAGCCTCTTGTTGCATTGGCTACTGCATACTCCGGGTAGGGATCATGATATGAGGTAGGGATCATGATATGAGGTAGGGATCATGATATGAGGTAGGGATCAACATATGAGGTAGGGATCACTAAATGAGCTGCTGGTTATTGAGGTGGAACTATTACCGGGCTGGATATCAAGGGTCAGACAGGCCAACATGCCGAAAGACACACGAATTAGGAGAGGGTAGAAGAAAAACATAACAACAAGGAATGCTACACAGATAACCTGCAGGATTCCATGCAGATCACAATAATGCCTTAGAGGAGACCGCTGCCGTACACATCTGAGTAAGGCAGCCAGTAACCTCACTAGGGCTCTGCTAAGCAGTACAATGATCATGACAGCAAGGGGTGCTGCATAGTAAACAAGCGACCTTTTGATAGCTATGGGGATACCATACGCCTCAAGGCTTTGGGTAAACAGGCAGTCAATGCTTACTACCTCGGGGCTGCTGCTGCAAAGATCCATCCTACCCCTGTGAACAAAGAGTAATTGCTACCGATGTAGGCCACTGAACCCGCATTGTGCTAAGAATACCCAGGTACTGCAAGTGCCTGATACCTATCTTCATAAAGTCAGAAGGACGTGCAACAGCAGCAGCAGCAGCAGCACCAGCTTGCTGGTTGTCCTGTGAGAGTGGTGTGAACCATGATAATGACCAACAAACACACACCGCTGCTTGCGGCAAGCAGCAGCACTGTATAGCCCTATGATCTTGCCAGCCGACATGCAGGGCCCACACTTGAAAGGCCCACGAAAGCTATAACCTTTTGCACAACTTCCACACACATTCCCTTCATACCCCTCAACACATGTTCCTCCTTACAAACACACTTCTTGTCTAGGGCAGCTATGGATTTGGGCGGAGTAGTTGCTGGAGTGCCAGAAACCAGCTAAAGGGGTGATGTCTGTCCTGCCAGAGCAATTTGCATTGGCTGGACACATCGTACAAACAGCGAAGAGCGGGTCTAAGCCGTATGTACGAGGCGCACATGGCTGGCAGTACCCAACTTTGTTTACTTCACCGAGCACACGCTTCTTCCTATACCACAACACCTTAGTGCTGTAAGCATTAATGTTGCTGTCGTCAGCAATATCCAAGACTGAATAGGCCCCAGCTTGGATGTCCACTCCTGCTGATGATGCAGTGGTGTTAGCAAAAAAGACACCACGAGACAGAGACGCTGTAGTCGCCTCAGACAGAGACATGCCTCCCCCAAGGTCAGCAGAGTTGTTTGAAAACGTGACATTTCCGGAGACTATCAGCCTGGCCTGGTTCCTGCCCACTAGGCCTCCCCCCCTCAAAATTGCAAAATTGTTTGCAATGACAGTACCGTTCGTAACAATGATGCTTGCCCTCTCTGCTGCACCCAAGCCCCCACCCGAACCAAGAACCTTGGTGGAACCACCCTCGCACCTGTTGTTGGTAACATACACATTGCAACATATGGTCATTGATGAATTGCCAAAGGCTCCCATGCCACCGCCGACATCAGTTGCTGTGTTGCTATCAATCACAACACCATCATGCACCGATAGCGAAGCAGAGTCAAAGACTGATAGTGCCCCCCCCACCACACCAGATGTGCGATTATAGAACATCACACCCTTGCTGATCTCCACCCTAGCCTCTTTCTCTATATTTCCACCACCCCCAGCCCAGTCCGTCGAGCAACTTTCAAAGGAGACATTTTTTGTGACTGTTAGTGAAGAGTTGCCACCTGCCAAGAACCCTCCACCTGCACCACTTGCGTGACTTGCTCGAAACACAACTCCATAGGATATGCTCAATGACGCAAAGCCATCAGCCTTAAAAGCGCCACCATCATGGGATGACGAACACGAGTCAAACACAGTGCCTTCTGTCACAATGACTAAGGAGTGGTTTTGAGCAAGAAATCCTCCCCCCTCATCTGCACTGTTGAGAACAAAGAAGCTCCCAGATATGGTAACCTCGGCATTCTCCCTTACAGACAGGCCACCAGCTGAGTTATTCGAGACATTTGTTGCTCCTGAGACAAGCCTGGAGTCACCAGAAGCAGCTAATGCACTTTCAAAGGAGTGCTCATGATCAGATACGACAGTCTCATCTGTGATGTTACAGGAGGCGTTTCCTTTCATACAAAGCGCCGAGCCAGCGTTGCCAGAAAGCACTGCATGGCTGAACGTTAAGCTGCTCTCTTCAGCTGCGCAGAAGCAGGCAGTACCATTGATGAGGTCCCTGTCTGTAATGCCTGTGATGCTGCTGTTCACAAACAAGACGCTGCTGCTGCCGCATACGGTGAACAAGCACGTTGAACCCCCACAGCTTCCAGGATCCCAGGATACGCCTTTGAAGCCCGCTTTGAATGGCCCAAGTGCAGTCGCGTTCATGGAAGCTGTGATTTCACCACCCTCGCAGGAAAGCGTGGCGTCAGCGATACCACCGCTTGGGCTCCCCGTCATGTGCATCTGGCATGTAGAGGCATGCTTCTTGACCTCTGGATTAGCTCCCGAGGCGGCGCCGCTAGGCAGGAAGGTGCTCAACACCAGTAGTACTCCCAGGGCGGAGGTCCCAGCAGCCAAATGGCAACAGCGAAGGCAGGCTGAGCGCGGCATACTTCTCAAACTGCCCTTTGCTACTCAGAAGTATCTATCCCGTTCAGGTGTGAAACGTAGGCCTGCTGGCTAGTATGAAATGAACGAGAGCAGAGGAGTTGGTGACGAACGAGCATCTTCTGGTGTATGCATGCAAGCATTAGCAGAGTACTGGAGGACACCTTTTAGGGCCACTGGATGCGGCTGAGACTATATAAGTATACTCTCGGTGGCAGCACGGGAAATCAACGGCTTACTCGTCCCAGTGCTCACCCGGATCGATGCGCTTGAGCCAGCGTGAGTGAGTTTGAGTTAAGGTGATACTTAAGCCCTTTTGGTCGTGAATGGTCAAACAAAACTTTCATTTCGCCGCCGGTCACTCCGCCGGTCACTCCGCCGTCACAAGCCGGCCGTGGCCGGCATCCCAAGCCAACGCTTCCGGCGGGCTAACCTTGGATTGAGGCGCCCGCCGATGTCTGTAAGGCTTACCTCGGTAACTTCGTTGCCATATTACTCTTAGGGCATGCGGAGCACTAACTTATCGCAGCAGCAGGCTTGCACTATAGCTCAACAGTAGCAGCACGGCTGTATGGCATAGAAGCAAGCAGCTATACCTGTTCATGCTGAGTCTGAGGTAGTTTACTGTCTCGGTTAAAGTTGTAGTTCTTCCACTTATCTGATGTTTTTTGGTCAACTCATGTGCTGACTTGGACTGGTTCACCCTCATGTGGTGCGCAAAGCAGGACGTCCGCAATGTGCATATAGCAATCAAGGAGCATGCTTCTCTTATTTGATACCCTCGCCTCGAGTCAGAAATACCCTAGGCGGCAGCCTGAGGGATGTCTGGCCCTGCCTTTCTCTGCTGAAATGGATGATGGTACTGCAAGCAGCAAAGCAGGGGGACGCAGAGCTGCTGGGGGCTGTGCTGGGGAGGAAACAGCAGAAGGTGAGCCAGCTGCAAGAGTCACAACAACAGCAGCAGCAGGAGCAACAGCAGAAGCTGAACCAGCTGCAAAAGTCAAAACAGCAGCAGCAGCAGCAGGAGCAGCAGCAGGAGGGGCAACAGGAGGAGCAGCAGCAGTCAAGCAACAGCAGAAGGAGGGGCAACAGCAGCAGCAAGAGCAGCAGCAGGATCAGCAGGTTCAGATGGAGGGCAAACAGCAGCAGCAGCAGCAGGAGCGACAGCAACAGCGACAGCAGCAGCAGGAGCAAGAGGAGAAGGAGGGCAAGCAGCAACACCAGCAGCAGGAGCAGCAGGTTCAGAAGGAGGGCCAACAGCAGCAGCAGCAGGAGCAACAGCAGCAGCAGCAGGAGCAACAGGAGCAACAGCAGCATCAGGGGCAATGGCAGAAGCAGAGGCAATAGCAGGGGCAGCAGCAGCAGCAGGAGCAAGACCAGCAGCAGCAGCAGCAACAGGCAGAGCCAGAACCAGCTCGTAAATGGGTCAGATGACCAAAGCTACATGTTTAACAATCTGCTTGATGACGCTCTGCAGAAGTACATAGACCTTCTCAGAATGCTGGGCTACCCACTTTATCCTATTGGATTCCTTGGGGTCCACAGGACCGGAGATGCAGTGATATGGTTGGCAGGTCTAGCAGCAGAAGCAGCTGTTTGCAGTGGGCATTTTCAGCTGCTGAAGCAGATGCTGCAGGAGGGTTTAGGTTTAGGGTCTAACAGATGATACCTAGGCATCCCTAAACCCTGAACCTGCTGAAGCAGATGGTGCAAGATGGCTGGCTTCCACCACCTCAGGGAGATGACGAAATCACAGTACTGTTAAAGCAGCAGCTGACCCCAGCCTTTAGAGCTGCAGCTGCTGCTGGTGACATGGGGCAAGGAAGCTGCTGCTGCTGGTGAGGGTGGTTAGGGTTTAGGGTTGGGATCAGGGTTTAGCGTTTTAGGTTGCAGCGGCAGCTGATGCTGGTGCAGGTGTTAGGGTCTGTGGTAAGGATTAGGGTTCTATGTTGCAGCGGCAGCTGCTGCTGGTGACATTGAAGCAGGGAAGCTGCTGCTGAGCTACTGCCCCAACCTGCTGCCTCAAACACTGCTGGACTTTCCCTGCAGCTCATTTGCCCCTAAGCTTTAATCCTAAATTGTCAAATCCTATGACCCAAATTTAGTATGCCCTCCAGCTCATTTGCCCCGCACGACACTTTACAAGCTCTGGCCCCTACTCTGGAGATAACAAGCAGCTCTTCCTGCTATGACCTTCATTGCTGCTGCTAGATCAGTAGCTGCATAGAAACGGCTCAATCTTCCTGATACCGGTATGTCATAGTAAATGATGCCGGCATAGGCCCTGTACCTCAAACTTTTCCAAAAACAGCAAAGTGAAACAGAATAGGACCAGCTTCACAGGGATAAAGCTGAAAGGTGGGACATGGTGGGCTAAAATTGGATCTATGCATCTATGCCGTCATAAGAAGTCACGTCAGAAAGAGGTTTTGCACGAAGTCCAGCTAGACGTGGGGATGGTCAGCTATAATGAGGTGGTGTTGTAGTCCACTAGTTACCAATTACCAATTACCAAATGGCCCCGTCAGAAGGGGGCGCCGGTGGGGGCAGCGCCACCCACAAGGAGCCAACTTGGGCTCCAACGGCATACTCAAATTCCTGTCCAAGACTCACACTTTGGCTGCCACCAGCCCATCCTAGATCCCTTGCTAGCCTAATGAAGACTTCAGACCTAGGGGTTACTATAAGACAGGGGAGCCGTTCAGGGTTCATGATTAGGGTTTAGGGCTTGTTAGGGGAGGGGATTTGGGGGTGGGGATTTGGTTTGGGGTGGTGAGGACCCGGGCATCGACCTAGCTGCCTTGGTGCAGGCACACCTTATATTTCTGTTTGTTTGTTTGCAATCCCCCCGCCCCCCTGCCACCCCCCCCCCCCCCAGCCCACCCGACCCCCCCCCCCAACACACACCCTTAAACCCTAAACCCTTGTCATATTCCCCTAATGAGGGTAAGCCCAGGGGTTACCTCAAGATGCGGGAGGAATGTCCCATTGTGGCAGTAGCGACAGCAGTCTATATATGTGTTAAGTTGATATGTCTAAACATATGTTGTCATGCTTGCATGCCGACCGGACAACATGTATTCTGTTCCATCTCGCTGTTCTTTGAATTTTTCTTTGTCCCTTTTTTGTCTTGTTGTGGCGGCTTGGGAGTGCGGGGGTTCACCAGCATCAGCAGCAGCATCAGCAGCACCAGCAGCAGCATCAGCAGCACCAGCAGCAGCACCAGCAGCAGCATCAGCAGCATCAGCAGCACCAGCAGCACCAGCAGCAGCAGCAGCACCAGCAGCAGCACCAGCACCAGCAGCAGCACCAGCAGCAGCAGCAGCACCAGCAGCAGCAGCAGCAGCAGTTTGTGTCAATGGAGCTGATGAGTGCCAGGCTGCTGCTGATGTGCTGAGCACCATACTGAGTACTGGGTACTATTATTTTTATACTTCATGATATGCCATAGCAATAAGTGCCATAGGCCCCGCACCTCAAGCTGTCACAAAGACCAGCGAGGTGGAATAGAATACGGGTAAACTTCGGCATGTATGACAACATATGGGTACTGAGTGCTGAGTACCCTAGTTGTGATGACTTGCAGTCAGTGCCGCATGAGCATCTTGAGCTGATGTAGTTGTGACTGCCCTGTTGTCTGCCTAGGGGTGATGTAACAGTTACGCACAGACGGAAGCTTCAACGCATGGGAATTTACACGCAACCAGTCACACTACCGGTTTCGGCCTTTTCGGCCTTCATCAGGTGCAAAGACTGATATGCAAATCCATGCTGCAACCTCCAATATATGCACAACCTTCACATAGAACACGCCACTAAACTGCGAACTGAGCTGTAGCTGTGCAGGCGTTAACCGCTACAACCACAGATTATGCACACCAGGGTTTAGGGTTTAGGCCCTGAATCCAAATTCAAAAAACCCCAACAACAGACAAAATGACAATTAAGCACATTTTTGCCAGTTTTCACCCCATGCAAACATTCAGTTCCTTTTTTGAATTGTGATGACTTGCAGCCAGTGCCGCATGAGCATCTTGAGCAGGCAGCAGGCTGCTGATAGGCACCAGGCTGCTGTTGAGGGCACATTGTTGGGAGGGCACATTGTCAGGAGGGCACTTTGTCAGGAGGGCATATTGTTAGGAGGGCACTTTGTCAGGAGGGCACATTGTTGGGAGGGCACTTTGTCAGGAGGGCACATTGTTAGGAGGGCACTTTGTCAGGAGGGCACTTTGTCAGGAGGGCACATTGTTAGGAGGGCACTTTGTCAGGAGGGCACATTGTTAGGAGGGCACTTTGTCAGGAGGGCACTTTGTCAGGAGGGCACATTGTTAGGAGGGCACTTTGTCAGGAGGGCACATTGTTAGGAGGGCACTTTGTCAGGAGGGCACTTTGTCAGGAGGGCATATTGTTAGGAGGGCACTTTGTCAGGAGGGCACATTGTTAGGAGGGCACTTTGTCAGGAGGGCATATTGTCAGGAGGGCACTTTGTCAGGAGGGCACATTGTTGGGAGGGCACTTTGTCAGGAGGGCACTTTGTCAGGAGGGCATATTGTTAGGAGGGCACTTTGTCAGGAGGGCACATTGTTGGGAGGGCACTTTGTCAGGAGGGCACATTGTTGGGAGGGCACTTTGTCAGGAGGGCACTTTGTCAGGAGGGCATATTGTTAGGAGGGCACTTTGTCAGGAGGGCACATTGTTAGGAGGGCACTTTGTCAGGAGGGCACATTGTTAGGAGGGCACTTTGTCAGGAGGGCATATTGTTAGGAGGGCACTTTGTCAGGAGGGCACATTGTTAGGAGGGCACTTTGTCAGGAGGGCATATTGTCAGGAGGGCACTTTGTCAGGAGGGCACATTGTTAGGAGGGCACTTTGTCAGGAGGGCACTTTGTCAGGAGGGCATATTGTTAGGAGGGCACTTTGTCAGGAGGGCACATTGTTAGGAGGGCACTTTGTCAGGAGGGCATATTGTTAGGAGGGCACTTTGTCAGGAGCATGGGAAGGAGGAGATAGAGGCATCTTCAAATGATGACAGAGACGGCACAGGGTGTCTGGGTTCTTAGTTAGAGGGAAGCTTCCCATTTGAGTAAGAAGCTCTTTGTAAGTTCAAGTGGGCTCCATTCAAAAACATCACAGGAGTTGGTATTCGCAGCTGCATTTGCGCAGCAATTGTTTGCAGCTTGCGCGACTCAATCGCTGCTGGGCATTTGGCTGTTGTCTGGCCACCTGCATGTATCAGCAGCGCTCCACCTAAACTTATACTATTTCAGTCTCATCCCATTTATTTATCATGTTAGATACCGTATATGTTTGAGTATCTAACATGCACCACACTATAGATGCTTGGCTTGTTGTTGACTGGGTCAGCTGGTCAGCACACGTCAAGTTGAAATGATTGGCTGGCCTGACATACACTGGTGTGTTAGGTCGTTTCGACGTAGCAGCCCTTTGCGGTTGCCGCACCTCTTGTTTGTTTGTTAACAAGGGATTAAGGGTGGGCTGGTGGCAGCCACTGCGAGAATCTTGGACAGGAACCTGAATATGCCGTTGGAGCCTAAGTGGCGCTGCCCCCACCGGCGCCCCGTAATTGACGGGGCCATTTGGTGTTTTGGTAATCTGGTAATCAGTAAAAGGAAGTTCTATCTACTGGGGCGGGGTGGCTAAAACGTCGGTAAGTAAGTAATTCGTAGTCAGTGGTGAAATAACCGCATGGAGGAGGGCAGGTTGCCGCATATTGCGTTGTTCTCTTCATTACATGGTGACATGACGAGGCCAGTGGGTAGGCCTCGCCATACCTGGGAGAAATGCGTGTGTGCAGATCTGAAGGTGCTTGGTCAAGATGAGGGGAGCTGGGAGGCTTCATGTCAGATTAAGAGTGCTTGGAGGAAGAGGTTGTGGGATCTTACGCACCCTTGGGAAAGCCAACGGTTAGTGAGGTGTAGAAGGCGCACTAAGCAAGCTATTGATAAGCATGTGGAGCGCTACCAAGTACCAAGTACCAAGTACCAAATGGCCCCGTCAAAGCGGGGCGCCGGTGGGGGCAGCGCCACCCACAAGGAGCCAACTTAGGCTCCAACGGCATACTCAATTTCCTGTCCAAGCTCAAACAATGGCTGCCACCAGCCCACCCTAAATCCCTTGCTAGCCAATGTATGTCAGGCCAGCCCATTTCGACTTGCCATGCGCTGACCAGTTGACCCAGTCAACAGCAAGCCAAACAGTTTTATGCCTTGCTCAGGGCCAAGGCACGCTATGTGGTGCCTTTCAGTGGCTGGGAGGATGGTGGTTCACCAGTGCCTTGGTGGTGGGAGCCACCTCCAGCCCCTACTAGGGTGGTGCTTGATCCTGCTGCCTCCCCGCCACCCATGTGTGATGGAAGTGGAGCAGGTTTTGGGTTTTAGTGGTGGTGTTTGCTTCCCCTTGGTGTGCACGCCGTTGCATCTAGCCTCAGCCTAGCCAAGCGCTTGTGTGTGGCAAATCCACCATCGGTTGTGTGGCTTCGTGATTGTGATCAGGAGCCTTGTGTTTGTGGCCTAGGTTTGTTTGGCCATTGGCATTGCTGGTCTTGCGTTTTGATTGATTGATTGATTGGTGAAATAAATAACTAACTGCCTGAGCGAGGTGGCACCTGCAGTTCAGTGCCTAAATGGGATGCAGAGGTATCATCTGCTAGCTGGTTTTAGGGTTTAGGGATGCAGAAGCATCATCTGCTAGCTGGTTTTAGGGTTTAGGGATGCAGAAGCATCATCTGCTAGCTGGTTTTAGGGTTTAGGGATGCAGAAGCATCATCTGCTAGCTAGTTTTAGGGTTTAGGGATGCATAAGCATCATCTGCTAGCTGGTTTTAGGGTTTAGGGATGCAGAGGTATCATCTGCTAGCTGGTTTTAGGGTTTAGGGATGCAGAGGCATCATCTGCTAGCTGGTTTTAGGGTTTAGGGATGCAGAAGCATCATCTGCTAGCTGGTTTTAGGGTTTAGGGATGCAGAAGCATCAACTGCTAGCTGGTTTTAGGCTTTAGGGATGCAGAAGCATCATCTGCTAGCTAGTTTTAGGGTTTAGGGATGCATAAGCATCATCTGCTAGCTGGTTTTAGGGTTTAGGGATGCAGAGGTATCATCTGCTAGCTGGTTTTAGGGTTTAGGGATGCAGAGGTATCATCTGCTAGCTGGTTTTAGGGTTTAGGGATGCAGAAGCATCATCTGCTAGCTGGTTTTAGGGTTTAGGGATGCAGAAGCATCATCTGCTAGCTGGTTTTAGGGTTTAGGGATGCAGAAGCATCATCTGCTAGCTAGTTTTAGGGTTTAGGGATGCATAAGCATCATCTGCTAGCTGGTTTTAGGGTTTAGGGATGCAGAGGTATCATCTGCTAGCTGGTTTTAGGGTTTAGGGATGCAGAAGCATCATCTGCTAGCTGGTTTTAGGGTTTAGGGATGCAGAAGCATCATCTGCTAGCTGGTTTTAGGGTTTAGGGATGCATAAGCATCATCTGCTAGCTGGTTTTAGGGTTTAGGGATGCAGAGGTATCATCTGCTAGCTGGTTTTAGGGTTTAGGGATGCAGAGGTATCATCTGCTAGCTGGTTTTAGGGTTTAGGGATGCAGAAGCATCATCTGCTAGCTGGTTTAAGGGTTTAGGGATGCAGAAGCATCATCTGCTAGCTGGGTGTAGGGCCTGGGGATTGGAGAGGTATCATCATCTGCTAGATGGCTTTAGGGATGGCTTTAGGGGCCACACCTTAAATGTTTGTTGTTGTTGTAGGGATGGCTTTAGGGGCCGCACCTTAAATTTTTGTTTGTTTGTTTGTTTGGATGCAGGGGCATAATCTGCCAGAGTGGCTTGAGGGTTAAGGGATGCAAAAGATTAATATATTGGCTCATTTTTGGGTTTAAGGTTTTAGAATGCAGAGGTATCATCTGCTAGCTGCGAGAAAGGTTCAGGGATGCAGAGGTGTCATCTGCTAGCTGGGTTTAGGGTTCAGGGATGCAGATGTGTCATCTGCTAGCTGGGTTTAGGGTTCAGGGATGCAGAGTTGTCATCTGCTAGCTGGGTTTAGGGATGCAGAGTTGTCATCTCCTAGCTGGGTTTAGGGTTCAGGGATGCAGAGGTGTCATCTGCTAGCTGGGTTTAGGGTTCAGGGATGCAGAGGTGTCATCTGCTAGCTGGGTTGGCAAATAAGGTATGCACTGTACCTGCGCACCCTTCATAAATCTTCAGATAGTATGAAGCTCCTCTTGGGGGGGGGGGGGGGGAGGAGGTGAAGAGATTCAGGCGGGGGCCAGGGTTGCCACATGTACTACTCGCTCTATGTCTCTTGCTAGCTACTGCTCCTGCGTTTGCATGGCATTCAGGTGGTGATGAAGCAGCAAAGTAAAGGTGGGCAGAGTGCCTAGACCAATATTCACTTGGGAGAATTCTTAGAAGTCGCTACTGTGTTACCTGTTCCGTTGGGTACTGGTGGGATTTGACCGCCCCCGTGCGTGCGTGTCTGGTCGTTTTGATCTAGCTGCATCGCATGCAGCGTCTACTCCGCGTGTGCTCCGCGAGTACTCCGCGTGCCCGCGTGTGCTCCGCGTATACTCCGCTTCTGTACAATGTGCATGCAGTCTGTTACTTATAACATCCAATCTACACCCATGTGTCTGGTCGTTTTGACCTAGCTGCCTCGCATGCAATTGGCTGATTTTGTGTATGTTGTTGACTGCTATTGACGAAACGGAGCTTGTCAACAGGGACAAGGTATCTACTTCATGCTAGCTCGGTGGGCTCGGTATGCAGGCAGAGTAAGCCCCTATACCTTCTCTAAACTTTCACTACGCTGAGCCTGCTGCCCCTGGCTACTATACCACTCTCAGGAACTACACAGCTGCAAGCAAACAGCGTGAGCACGGGGCCCCAACCTCTCCGTTCCTGACATGCTCAAGAATGCTCAATAGATACTGGAGCGTACGATTGCTCCTACACCCTTGCGTCCTCACGCGCTTCAGGCGGATACAGATGGAGTTGACACGTGGAAGTCCATTCAGTCCACAAAACACATGTTGTCTACTACACGCACCTCAGAGATCACCAGGTGTCACCAGCCGATGGCACTACATGCGGCCTCGCCTGATCTTACACAATCTTATGGCTCAACTCCCTTCCAGCATGCACCTTAGCTTGGACTACTACGATCGCAGCTCCAGCATTTGCTTCACGTGCTTCTGTTGCCTGAAGTCTTGTGTAACTGCCCGATTGCAAGTATGGCCAGAACGCTTTGCTTTACCATCGCAGCCCTCTGCTGCCTAAGCGTGGCAAGCGCTTACCCCTGGCTGTTTGTTGATGAGTATGCCAAGACCTGCACGACCCATCCTACGGCCGCTGACGCCGGCCATGGGCGCCCCGTAAACGACCCGTACGTATATTATTCTCCAGACATTCTTATACAGCCTGACTTCAAGCAAGCGCATATTGCTTCACCGAGTACAGGGTACCTCTTTCACTTTGCCTTTATCAGTATACTGGTTGAGCGACTTCACTTGAATCCAGGCCTTGCAAACCCGTTAGCACCTCTTCTCGCAGGCCGCTTGATAGAGCAGTATCCAGTTTGTTATACTAAGTCTTACGCTCTGTTGCAGGACTACGAACGTCGCCTTGTTACTGAATGGCGCTCAAGTTGGAACCGGGTGCCCCGGTTCCAAGTACGAACTGAAGGTACGACGCTGAGGCTTTCAATCTTACATACCAGCGATGTAGCATGGTTACGATTCGGCTGGCCGCTTCAGCCCATGTAGTATGAACGCGGCACTTGTCTCTTGCAGATCACCTTCCCTCAGCCCCGTAGGGCTATGGTCACGACCACCATCGGCACCCTTGCAAACGGCGTGGGCGACTTGCCTGCAAAGAAGTGGTAAGTGTTCAACAAATATGAATCCCAAAGTCCTCTGTCTCGAGTTGATACCCCAGCCATAAGGCGTTTGAGCTGTGGCATGTATGACCTCACCTGAAATGAATCCATAGGTTTGAGTTGTAGAATTGTTAATTATATTACGGCTTATTATGCAGGAGTTGTGCTGTCCTCCATATGGCACAGGCAAATGTGCCAGCGAGTAGCAGACCCGCTTAGATGTGGATATGATCTGTAGATTTGTTTCTGCACATGAGCCTTGAGTAGGCAGATAGCATACCACTTGATACTTCATGGTTATGCTCAATTGGGCTAACATGCCACAAGGGGCTACCAAGTTTGTCACCAGCGCTGATCTGCATGGTGTTACTGTTATGAGACCTCGCATCTCAAAGCAATGCCATAGCAGAAAATGCCATAGGCGCCGGCCCGCACGTCAAGCCGCCACGAAACAGCGAGGTGGGACTGAATGCGAATTGCAATCAGAAGTAATGACATCATATGCCTAGACATTAGGTCCAGCAGCTAGGTCACTCAAAACCACCCAAAACCTCTGCCGCCCCAATCGTAAAGTGTCAAAGCAGACTTTAGATCCTTCTAATGGGCCCCACGGCATTAGGAAACCCGTTGAAGCACCTCAATATTGGAACACAATACCATGCGTCAAAGCTCACACTAATTTGAGGCTCTTCATCATCACCTTCTCCCCAAGATTGAATACCAAACGGCAGGTTGAATACCCTCAGCAGCAGCCATGCCCTAAAACCCTAAATTGTAAGAGATATTGGTGCTTTCCTTGTGCCACCCCAACTGCATATTGAATTCCCTCAGCAGTGGCCATGCTTTAAAACCCTAAGATTTCTTTGTTTGTATCCTTGCGCAGCACCAACCGCATGTTGACCAGCCTCAGCAGTGGCGTGGCCGCAAGGAAGGTCATTGTTACGGACTGGGCCGTCCCCTGCGGTGGTGAGTGGGCTTAGGGGTTGAGGGGTGGTGTATAAGGTCTAAGAGGTGGTGGGTGGGTGGGGTTTACAAGTGGTGGGTCATCCCCTGCGGTGGCCAGTGGGCTTAGGGCTTTAGGGATGGGAGTTAGGGTCTAAGTGGTGGTGCGTGGGGGTGGAGAGTTGTTAAATTGTACCCTGCACTGGTGAGTGAGTCAGGGAGTACGCGGCCTTTGGGCTGACCATCTAGGATGTTATGAGTGATTTGTGCAGTTTAGGGTTTAGGGGTGAAGGTCTATGGTCTTAGCCAGCCAAACCTCGTGCTGCAGAGGAGGACAGGCATTGAATCTATTTTGTCATAGAAGATGGAATCATAAATAGGATTACCTATCCAACCAAGGCCGGGGACGAGGCTAGTGGGGATCAGGCTAGAGGGAACTGCAGTGGGGATCAGGCTAGAGGGAACTGCAGTGGGGATCAGGCTAGAGGGAACTGCAGTGGGGATCAGGCTAGAGGGAACTGCAGTGGGGATCAGGCTAGAGGGAACTGCAGTGGGGATCAGGCTGGAAAGAACTGCAGTGGGGATCAGGCTAGAGGGAACTGCAGTGGGGATCAGGCTAGAGGGAACTGCAGTGGGGATCAGGCTGGAAAGAACTGCAGTGGGGATCAGGCTAGAGGGAACTGCAGTGGGGATCAGGCTAGAGGGAACTGCAGTGGGGATCAGGCTAGAGGGAACTGCAGTGGGGATCAGGCTAGAGGGAACTGCAGTGGGGATCAGGCTAGAGGGAACTGCAGTGGGGATCAGGCTAGGGGGAACTGCAGTGGGGATCAGGCTAGGGGGAACTGCAGTGGGGATCAGGCTAGAGGGAACTGCAGTGGGGATCAGGCTAGAGGGAACTGCAGTGGGGATCAGGCTGGAGGGAACTGCAGTGGGGATCAGGCTGGAGGGAACTGCAGTGGGGATCAGGCTGGAGGGAACTGCAGTGGGGATCAGGCTGGAGGGAACTGCAGTGGGGATCAGGCTAGAGGGAACTGCAGTGGGGATCAGGCTGGAGGGAACTGCAGTGGGGATCAGGCTAGAGGGAACTGCAGTGGGGATCAGGCTAGAGGGAACTGCAGTGGGGATCAGGCTAGAGGGAACTGCAGTGGGGATCAGGCTGGAGGGAACTGCAGTGGGGATCAGGCTAGAGGGAACTGCAGTGGGGATCAGGCTGGAGGGAACTGCAGTGGGGATCAGGCTAGAGGGAACTGCAGTGGGGATCAGGCTAGAGGGAACTGCAGTGGGGATCAGGCTAGAGGGAACTGCAGTGGGGATCAGGCTAGAGGGAACTGCAGTGGGGATCAGGCTAGAGGGAACTGCAGTGGGGATCAGGCTAGAGGGAACTGCAGTGGGGATCAGGCTAGAGGGAACTGCAGTGGGGATCAGGCTAGAGGGAACTGCAGTGGGGATCAGGCTGGAGGGAACTGCAGTGGGGATCAGGCTGGAGGGAACTGCAGTGGGGATCAGGCTAGAGGGAACTGCAGTGGGGATCAGGCTAGAGGGAACTGCAGTGGGGATCAGGCTAGAGGGAACTGCAGTGGGGATCAGGCTAGAGGGAACTGCAGTGGGGATCAGGCTGGAGGGAACTGCAGTGGGGATCAGGCTGGAGGGAACTGCAGTGGGGATCAGGCTGGAGGGAACTGCAGTGGGGATCAGGCTAGAGGGAACTGCAGTGGGGATCAGGCTAGAGGGAACTGCAGTGGGGATCAGGCTAGGGGGAACTGCAGTGGGGATCAGGCTAGAGGGAACTGCAGTGGGGATCAGGCTAGGGGGAACTGCAGTCTGTACTTGATGCTGAGTGTTGCGCCTGGTTATGCAGGCGTGAGAATCTGAGGGAAACAGGGTAAAACAAGTAGGGTGACCGCTATTAGGGCATTTAGAAAACACTGGTTCAGCAGTGGCAGCGGAAAGTAAAAAGGGGCACTTGCAGCGGGGATGCAGTAGAGGGGGAGGATGGGAGCAGTTAATGATGAGTTGGGCAGAGGGGGATAAGGGGTGGGAAGTAGGGGGGTGGGGGAGAAAGGAGGAGGACAGCATAGGGAGGTTGCGAACCTGAGAACAAGGGTAGGGAGGGGGGAAATGGGAGAAAGGGGTAGGGAAGGGAGATGGGGAGGAGGCATCTTCTCTTCCTGCCTGTGCTGCTCCTGCTGCTGTTGCTGCTGTTGCTGCTGCTACAGTTGCTTCTACTGTTGCACTGCTGCTTCTTTGGATTCCACAGCCAAAGGACAAACAAACAAAAACACCTAACCTATGGCAAGGGCAAGAGGGCAAGCCTGTCCCTAGATCATTGGTGGCATGAAGATCACATGTAGTTATATGATCCATTACTGAGTGCGATAAGGGAAGAAGGTGTGTGGATGTTGCCACCGGCCGGGTTGCACAGATGTTATCCCTCTGGCCGGGGCATGGTGTAACAAGTCAGTACTTTGAGCACATGTAATTGCTTATTCTAGTTGTGGGGTGGTGGTTGCAAATTGCTTTGTCTGGACCCTGCTTTTCTCCGTTACAGCACTGTATGAAAGATGCTTGCTTTTGGTCTCCGCATTCTCCCCGGCTTTGATTACCAGCCCCAACCTCCAGTTTTCCTGCGAAGCCAGTAATGTACAAATTGATATTGACTGCCAGACTTCACGCTTTTGAGGATTACTGCTATGCCAAAGAATCAGGCCCTTCAAAGTACGGTACTTTCAAAAAGGTAAAAATGTTACTTATGCATAAATTTCAACTGAAAAACATGATATAGATAACAAAAGCATTATATGGATAACAGAAAAAGGATGTACAGTTGTACTTCCATACAAAATTTAGTACCGGTATACAGATTCTACCAACACTCTTGCTCCTCTCCGGCTTCAATGATTATCATAAACCCCATGGGATCTCCTGTTTCCCTTTTTTTTGTGTGCTTCAGCTACTGGACAGGCCATTGTCCAGATCACTAGTGCCACAAGTTCCTCCAGTGCCTTCCTCCAGCAGACCGCCCGGGTGCCCATCATGAACGCCCGTGCCTGCCGCTCTACCTGCCCTCTCGCATCCTCTGGGTAAACCTAAACCCTAAGGCACCCCCAGGAGCTAAACCCTGGACCCTAAACCCTAAGGCACCCCCGTTTAGACCCTGGACCCTTTTCCAGCATAGCGGTAGCTCTGGTGGGGTTCTGGAAACCCCTATTCAGTTTATTGTGGTGGGGGTGGGGCCGTGAGAGAAATTTTGGAGAGACAACACAAACCAAACAGGGAATCACGGATGCAAGTGCAGGGTGCTCATGTCCATCTGTAGTTTGTCAAGAGCGGTGGCAAGCTTGAGGTGCTGGCCAGCAAGGGGGTGCTTTGGTGTGAAAGGATAAGCAGGAAGAGATGCATTTTGAAGGGAAAAAGCATCAGGTTGATTTTTACGATGCCATCTGCAGAGGGCGGGACCCAAGTTCTGATGGGACTGACAATTGGACTGATTGAGATTTGCTTCTCTTGGAGAGGGGAGGAGGTGGGGGGTATGCAAATTTGGGTGTGATTGCAGTGCTGGAACTTTGAGAAGCAGCAGGATGCTCCCTGGGGTGTGATTTAATTAAAGCACTCGCTATGGTTTAGGGTTCAGGGCTTAGCCCCTAAACCCTAACACTAAACCCTGAACTGGTGGTACAAGCAGCAGCTGCTGACTAGCTGTCTTGTCACTAATCCTATTGGGTATATCAGTGGCGCCAGGCCTGGAGGTTGGGAGGTAATGCAGGCAAGAACAGCAGGGGAGAGTGATGCGCCTAAGATAGAGAAAGTTCCAGCTCTGGTCTCCGCCCCATGTGATTTTCTGCCGCGATTCCGGGGGCCCTCTTGCCACATCCCCCCTGTTAGGAGCTGGCTGGCCTAACATGCAGCGGAAGATATCGTATTACTATCTAGTTATCTTGTTTATTATCCCTTTGGAAATCTGGTGGGAGTCATATGGTGGGTGGTGCACATCCAGAGGGCTGTGCAGTGCGTATTAGGATCTCATATTTATTACCCCTTGCTTTTCAATTGGCTGCGCAGCAGTGAGTGGGAGGTGGAATTACAGTATACAGGGTACACAGCACAGACGGAGGGAAAATTAGCAATTATAATGCAAGGGAAGTAGCTTTGCTTGTTGTATAATGAGTGACGTCCCCAGCGGGCTGTGGGGGTCAGAGTGCGGTTTGAGTTGTGGCGCTGTGTTCACACATGCCTTTGCCTGTTTCACAGGTTGTATATATGCTATATCAAGCATGTTACCCTGCAGCTGCTGATCAATTTCTGTTCTTGTATTGTCAATTGATGACAATGAGGAATTTCAGGTGGTCCTGTTGCTTCCTTTCTAGCGGCAGAGACGTTTGTGAATCTTTTCTGCTGAAGTAAAGGCATGTCGAGCTCAGGGATTTCCAAATATCTAGTCTGCTGGCAGCGTGGTTGGTTGGTGTGGGGTGAGTGAATTCATGCTCCCTCACAAGAAAACAAAGAAAGGTTTGTGGGCTGTGCTGTGGACAGCACACTAAAGAGGGCTGTGCAGTTTGTATGTTTGTGGGCTGTGCTGTGGGCTGTATGTGCCAGCACAGAGGGCTGTGCAAAGGTCTCCTTAACAAACAAACGGCAAACACTATTTCAGGTGTGGCCACCGCGCGCAAGAGGGCTGCTAAGGGGTAGTATGTGGGAGAAGAATGGGTTAGTCGTAACAGCACATGGTACCTAGCCTGCTCAGCCCTGCTCATACATATGTATGGACCAACTTAGTTGTGTGGGGCCAGTTTGTAACCTGCTTTTTGTGCTTGTTTGGGCTGGCTTCTTGTAGTCACTTCTAGTTGAAAGGACACATGTTGCTGTCACTAGAAGGCAAACAGCCTATTCTGTAAACATGTGCAGAAAGGGATTTGGCCCTGATCCTCTGTGTGGTGCTCCTCTCTCTCTCAGCAATACACACCCGCAGGCACAGCCTGTCTCTAATGTGGGAAGAGGGGAAATGGAAGCAGGGGATGGCATTTTTTTGCGCAGCTGTTCTTGCGTAAAAGGAAGTCCTATTGAGGCGGGGTGGCTAGAAGTCGGGTACTAGTCAGTCCTATGGTCCCGTACTCGCGTGATTCAGCTGCTCCTGGCCATCCTGGCCAGTCGGCTGTCGTCTATTTGGCCTGAGGAGCTGGTCTATGTCTATCTTCCATAAGCATGAGGAAATTAAAATTAATGTTATCTTGTACGTGCCATCATTGGGGGATGGTGCCTCTGATGCTGTGCGCCGTTTGATCAATCATCACATGAATTCTTCGACCAGCGACTAATGGCCCTCGTATATATGCAAGTAAGCTGGACTGACTAGTAACCGACTTTTAGCCACCTCGCCTCAATCCAACTTCCTTTTACATACTTGAGAACTTGTGACTCACGTCTCAT
The DNA here is from genome assembly GCA_963556185.1 of Pseudopediastrum boryanum. Taxonomy (NCBI): domain Eukaryota; kingdom Viridiplantae; phylum Chlorophyta; class Chlorophyceae; order Sphaeropleales; family Hydrodictyaceae; genus Pseudopediastrum; species Pseudopediastrum boryanum. The sequence goes on along the minus strand of OY744512.1, from coordinate 1,305,395 downwards.
ACGTGAATACATGCAAGGCCACGGTGGACTTGTACTGCGGCCTTGTTCCAGGCATTTCAGGGTTTAGCTGGTGCCTCTAATAAAAGCGGCAGCTAGCTAGCATGAACAGCTACTGCATGATGCCACCCAGGTAGCCATAAATGTCAAGTGGCTGGTCTTGATAAAGAGGGATCACTGCACAGCCTTCCGGGCGACCGTGCAGGACCCAAACATGACTCTCCAACAGCATTGGGCCCACTGACAGCTGAAGTGCTGTGAACTAATATGGTTCAGGATGGAAGATAGCCCATTACCCAGCACCACGCAGAACTCTACAGAGCAACAATTCAGCAGCAGTAGATACTCGCCACAATAGTATCTCTAGTCAAATCAAGCGTCTGACTTGGTACCAGAGAGATCACAACAGCATGTCTATCTTCAGACATATACACGACAAGCCAAGCATTCTAGAGCAGGTAGGGAGCAGCATGAAACCACGATCACCCGCCCTTGCTTGCCAAGTTGGTGCTACTTGTAGGTCAGGTGCTGTTGGCACTGCAGATCAATAGATAGGACTGCCCATTCCCACTGTTTCGGGTGTTTTGTCCTAGCTGCTGGATCTCATGTCCGGGGATATGTCGGCATTGTTTCTAATTGCATACCAAAAACCACCCATATTCTGTTTCACCTTGCTCTTTTCATCACAGCTTGGAATGTGGTGGCCATGGCAGCTCATGAAATGCTTTAAGAATCCCACTGTTAATGCTGCTTACAATCCCACCTTCTCCCTGCTGTGCTTCTGCCGTCCCCCGCCATGGCGGGGCTCTCTTCTCAGCACGTCGCGTCTGCAAAATGGGCGCCCTCCCCAGAATGGGCGCTTTTCCCATTCCACCGTCATTGCTGCTGCTCAGCAATCCCACCTCCACCCTGCTGTGCGTCTAACTGTCTCGTTCCGCCATGGCATAGCTCTGTGCGCAGCTCCTCTGCAAAATGGGGCCCCTTCGCTTCCCCCTCCCCTGCTTACATGTCTCGGCACCATGGCACCTTCATCATTACCATAAGCAGCAGCTGTGTGGATGCCATCATACGGCTCCTCTAGTCCTCCCATCAGAGCACATTCGGGCCTGTGTACAGCGCTGCGGCTGGTTTGGGGCGCCTACTGCTGATGTGCCTGCTGATTACGCAGGCATGCGGCGTCAGCTAGACCTTGTAACTACCTAAAACCATCATCATGTGGGGCCTACACGTATAGGGCCTGAATAACCCATCGCCCCGATAGGTGGTTTCCAGCTCCCAAGGGTCGCCTGCCCTGGCCTCCCTGGAGCATCCATTTGCACAAGAGAAGCAGGCTGCCTTTGCTGCGCCATTTACTTGCCTGAAGATGCTGTCAAGCTCCAGAGGAGAAGTCATATGGTTGCCAACACCCTACAGAAACATCCCTCCTCTGCCCTGCCCCTCCATCCTGGCTGACACATCCGTAGGGAGCCGCCGCAAAACTCCTCTGCCTACTACACCTCCCTCCCAAAAAGGAACTGATCCCTTCTTGTGCTACTGCTACTGCTGCTGGACCGACTGAGTCGGTGTCACTGCGCTGCTGCATCTAACGCCCAGCAGGAATGGACCCGGCACCACCATCTCCCCCACCTGCCCTGGCCATTGCTGCTACTGTTGCCGAAAGCAGCCGCTGCATTGTTGCTATTTGCCGGTTAACTCGCTCCTGCTCCTCTCCCCCAGGAGACCCCGGCTGCTGCTGCTGCTGCTGTGCTGCTGTTACCCTAGCTAAGCTTCCTGCTAACTCATCTGCTAGGGGCAGCACCTTGCCCTCCGTATGGCACCTTAAACCCTAACCCCCAGCAGGAATGGACCCAGCACCACCACCTCCCCCACCTGCCCTCGCCATTGCTGCTACCGTTGCCGTAAGCAGCTGCTGCATCGTTGCTATTTGCCTGTTAACTCGCTCCTGTTCCTCCCCTCCAGGAGACCCCGGCTGCTGCTGCTGCTGTGCTGCTGTCACTCTAGCTAAGCTTGCTGCTAATTCATCTGCCAGGGGCAGCACTTTCCCCTCCAATGTGGCACCCTAAACCCTAACGCCCAGCAGGAATGGAGCCACCACCACCACCACCACCACCACCTCTCCCACCTGCCCTGGCCATTGCTGCTACTGTTGCTGGACCTACTGAGTCGGTGTCACTGCGCCGTGCTGCACCTAACGCCCAGCAGGAATGGAACCACCACCACCACCCCCACCTGCCCTGGCCATTGCCGCTACTGTTGCCGTAAGCAGCCGCTGCATCGTTGCTATTTGCCGGTTAACTCGCTCCTGCTCCTCCCCACCAGGTGACCCCGGTTGCTGCTGCTGCTGCTGTGCTGCTGTTACCCTAGCTAAGCTTGCTGCTAACTCATCTGCTAGGGGCAGCACCTTGCCCTCCAATATGGTACGGAGAGCTGCTTTCTCCTTGCTGGCAAAGGACACCTGGCTGCGTAAGCTGTCCACTTGAGCCACTGTGAAGCAACACAATAAAGCAAGCAGCACAATCTCATCAGGTAGTTGAAGTCAGAGGCGTAGTACTACATTTTGTGATCTGCCATAGCCAAAGTGCCATAGGTCCAGCACCTAAAGCTGTCACAAAGAGAGCAAGGTGGAGCAATATGGCACCCACGAAAAGAGTCCCACCTCCTGCCTGCCATTGGCCATGCAGGGACGCATGGTCAAGAACATCTGAGCATTGGCGAGCAGATGCAGAAGGCAGATGACTCCTAGAGGAAACATGAGCCTTTAGCTCAGCAGGGCAGGGTACCAGGAATCACACAGCTGCAAAGCTCTCCCATGATTCATTCATTAGGGTGGGGGGCTCCGGAAGCACCCAAACAGCAACTCCTTATTTTGGATCATGATGGGAACTACAGCACACCTCACCGTCCTAACTCTCTCAACCGGCTGGACCTGAGCGAGCCCTGTCTTCACCTCTCAAACTATATACCCTTGTTCTCCTTGCTAAGCCTGCCTGCTGTCCTGCTGCATCTGTCTCCGCTGCCAACTTTAGCCTCCAACTCCAAAGCCCAGATCCATGAGTAGCCTGCACCTAAAGCCTGGTTAAACCCTAACCCAACATGCATATACAGTCCATTACCTCCTCCTACCATACCTTTTGTCCCAGCCCACCCAGCCCATTACCAATATTAAACCAAAAAGGGTGTCCTACAACCCGTGCACCTGCTTCATGTGCATCTCCTGCTTCTTCAATGCATTGGTGTTGCACAGCAACAGCCCCCCTGCTCTACCCCGCCGCCCCGCACTCTCGCCCCAGTTCGCCACATGCACTCCTCCCCCAAAAACACCACACCACCAAGCCCCTTTGATAAGGCGCCTGGTGCTGCTGCTGCTGCAGCTCCTGCCATTCACCTACCCCACCCAGAAGCAACAAACCCCAAAAGCCTCTCCCACTCCCTGCCACAATTATTCCCGCAGCACATTCTGACTCACACCTGCACACCTAAGTACACGCCAGAACCCTGGTCTGTGTCAACCCCTTGAGAATCTGCTACCGGTATGTCCTGGATAGCTGTTCCGAGACAACCTGGCTACCTCCTGGACCCCAAGCAGACAACCATTGAATAACCACTGTATGCTAGTCTTTCCTTAGCTACTTTGCAAGATTCCTGACCCCCTATGTGCATGGAGAACGACCTGCTTGACCCACAGCCACCCCTTATGGCGCTAGGGTTCATGGTTATCCATTCTGCTATGGCATATCATGAATGGATGTTAAGTATAGCCAACCCCCACCCCAAGCCCTCCTAGGGGATGAAAGGTTCGAGTCCGCTTCAGAGGATGAGCAAGATTCCTAGCCCCGTGTCCGACCTTAAAACTACCTTCAAAACAACCTCCTTGCTAGCCATCCCCTACCCCGAGACCGTCCTACCAGCATCATAACTAGATAATGACATAGCAAAAGTGCCATAGGCCCCGCATCCGAAGCTGCTACAGGGACAATGAGGTGGAACAAGCCGGTCTCCACGGTCCCCAATCTTAGCTGCATATGCTGACTGCTGCTGAACAGCTGCCCGCGACTCCTGCAACACCTGAAACTGCTGCTGCACGAATCCCCTATCCTGTCTAGGGAACAGCCTCACCCACTAGCCACCCCTTATGGCACTAGGGCCATGGTTATCTTGCTATGGCGTACAATGGAGTGTGATAACAACAATGTTAAACGATGATAGCAACCCCCCACCCAAGCCCTTCCTACCTGCATCTGCTGCCTGCTGCTGCGCCACCGCCTGCGACTCCTGCAACGCCTGAAGCTGCTGCTGTTGTTGCTGCACAGCCGCTGCTGCTGCTAAGCTACCAGCACCACCTATACCCGCCGGCACCACCACAGAACCCCCGGGGCCCCCTCCCCCCAGTGCTGCTGCTGCAGCGGCTGCAGCTGCCGCAGCTGCTGCTGCTGCTCCCCTTGGAGCCTGAAGCACACGTGCTTGCTGCTGTAGCTGGTGCTGTAGCTCAGCATTGGCTAGCTGGAGAGCCTTCACTTGGTGCTGGAGCTTACCAACATCATCCTCATCCTGATTGCAAACAAGGCAAGGAGAGGATTGCTCAATACGGTATGCATAATGTTATGGGTTGTTTAAAAAAAATAAGTTAAGTTGGTTTGATTAAGTTGATTTGACTTCAAAGAAATATAAGTCAATTAATGATTTACTATATTTCAAAACATAATGACTATACCTGAGAGAATAATAAATTGTTAATCATTTATTTTGACTACCCATTTGTTTTAACCATTATGTAAAATATGATTTGCTGTAGCTGGTGCTGCATTCCAGCAGTAGCCAGCTGGAGAGCCTTCACTTGGTGCTGAAGCTTACCAACATCACTTCATCCTGATTGCAAGTTGTGAAACAACGGCAGAAGCAGTTTGCTTAATATTGCACATTTTGCTACCCCTTTGATACATGATAGCTGCAAGGCTGGCAGATTAGCATATGAAGTGGCTGAGTCTTAGTGCTGGAGCTCACCAACATCGTCCGGATCCCAATTGCAAACAAGGCCAGAAGCAGTTTGCTCACAATGCAAGTATAACATTCTCTAGACAATATGATAAATGCAATGCCTGGCAGACTAGCTAAGGGGTGTATATGTCATAACAAGGCCTTCATGCAGAAGAAACCGGCCATGACCCTGAGGCTACGTGTTCACAGATTTCCCCCAGCCGGAGCTCAAGGTAAAATGCCTGTTTTCCAACCACACCTGCTGCACCCAGACACGGCCAACCACATCATACTTAAGCAATCTCATATTGCTTTAGGACCCATGGTTTCCCAGCTGTCTGTTCTCCCTTCTGATCATCCATCCTTGCTACCAACCACATCCCAAAGGTCCCCATTGTCCTGTCATCTTGTTCTTGCTTGTTGCTGCTAGAGCTGCTACTGCTGGATTGTTGAAAAGAAAGAGCTGTCCTGATCATTTAACTATACCGCTGTTGGGAGATAGCACTACCCATACCGTGTACCATACCCTCTCCGCCGCTCCCATGTCCTCCCATGCCCTCAGGCAGCCTCTGCACACCCTCCCCACTTGCTGTTGCTTGAGCTGATAGGCTGGACCAATGAAAGGAAACACCTGGCCCGGTTACTCAGTTAGTTCGCACCCCTTCTCAAACCTTGCACCCTACCATTTTCCCTGGCTCCCAAGACTCCCATGTCCTCCCATGCCCTCAGCCACCCTCTGCTCACCTCTGCCCCACTTGCTGTTGCTTGAGCTGCTAGTGCTGCCCTCCTCAGCCCAATCAGCTCAGCAGTCTTGGCATCCAGCTGATCCTCTAGCAGACGCTGGTGTTTGTCATAAGCCTCCAACTCTTCCTGTAGGCACCACAGCACACGTATTGCATCATTTGGTGCGCGATTTATCCAACGTGAGCGAGTACAGTGTCATGCTCCTCATCATTCCATCATGCAGCCAGAGCAAATGTGTCCCTTCCCAAGTTTCCCATACCATTTACGCGAGTCCCATCCCCTATACCTCCCATCCCTCTCATCCTTTACCTTTAGGACCCCTTCTTTTCAAACGCCCCCCTCCATTGGACCTGTCCCATCCCCCTCTTTCACATACCTGCAGTGTCATGATTTGCTCATCCCTCTCATTGAGTCGTGCCGTCAGGGCGATCATGATGTCCCTCTGTTTCAGCAGCAGCTGCTTGTACCTATCCACCTGTGCCAAGTCCTCCTCAACCATCTGCCGCTCAGCCTCCAGCTCACGAAGGCGTGACTCGTACTCACTGCGGATCCGCTTGTGCTCCTACAGTAAAAAAACAAGCCGCAAATTTCTATGATGTTCGCTTGTACTGAGTGATAGGGATTTTGCAAGTGTTGAGCAAAATCCCCCTCATATGATAGACACCCACGGCATGGCAAAGTGCTGCCCTGTGGAGCTTTGACCCCTTGGACCAATGCCTACCTTGTCTACCGAAGCGCTGCTCTCCAGGGCTGTCCTTCTACTCAGGAGCTAGACACACCTTAAGAAAATCCCCCTTGTATGATAGACACCCACAGCATGGCAAAGTGCTGCCCTGTGAAGCTTTGACCCCTTGGACCAACGCCTACCTTGGCTAACAAAGCCCTGAAAGCAGGCACATCCTCCAGCTTAGTCCCTCCAATGAGCAGTTGGCTCTGCATGCCCGCAATTTTGGCCTCCAGCTGCCTCTTCTCCTCCTTCTCTGCCAGGAACTCCCTGCTGCGGGCCTCTAGGGCAGTCAGAGCAGCAAGCTTGTCTGCCTCAGCCCGGCGCTTCTGCTCCTCAACCTAGACAAAAAAATGGCAGCAAACATACGGTAAATGGACAACGTCACTAATGGGCATGTTGGTACAGCATGTACACTACTATGCAAAGCACGTGCAATATACAAACAGCAATCAGCATACAGCATACCATTTAGCCAAGACTGCTCCATCTGCATACCTCTGACTCACATTCTTTAAAAGCTAAAGTGATGATTGTTTCTTCTGCAGACATGCAAAGAAGTCAATCTTCAAGCCTCACCTCTAGCAAGTGCCGCTTATCCACCAACTCCCGGTTCCGCCGCTGCAGCTCCGCCCGCAGCCGCTTCAGCTCACGCTCATACTTCCGCAGCAGCGTGCGCTGGTCGAGGTCCTCGTTCACAACGGCCTGATTCCGGATGTTCTTGGCGCGGTTTGCAAACTTGAGCGTAGACAGGCTCTCAGCAAAGGCCTCCATGGCAGGGCTGATCATGCACATCATGGTGGTTTTGCAGTTGCCGCCCAGGCTGTCCTCAAGGATGCGTGTCAGCTTGGAGTCCCTGGCGAATTGACATACAATACAGCATGTGTAAGCCTTGAGTCTTCAGCGGCTGCATCTATAACATCACCTGCCTGTGCAACAATACAGACAGGCATGAGCTGAGTCTGGACTGCTGAGCGTGAAGGGGAACCATGGATAGATATGATCTTCCATGACCATGCATCCTGAAATTCACGATTCTAACATTGTGTTGACCCTGAATCACCACTCGTCTCTTTGAGAGTCAGCTTTTAGTTAGCAGCAGCCTATTCAGCTTTTCGGCAGCCTTTCCAGCCCATTCAACTCATCGATCCGCTCACAACAGTTCCAGAACTAGGTTTGGGATGGTGGTTGCAACTTGCTTTGTTCCCTGCAACTTGCTCTTCTCATTCCAGCACTGCATGACCGACTCCTGCTTTATTACCCACACTCTAACCTGCTTTGATTACCTCTACCAAGCCCCAGTAGAATTCCACTAAGCACAGCATCCCCGCAGTGATGACTGGCCAAACCCTGCTTACCTATATGGGATATGCTGTCGTTCCTTCTTGTCCGTCAAAGCTGCAATAACATTCCCCAGTGCACTCAGGCTAGCATTGATCTTCTTGGACTCCTCCAGCCGCTTGCCAGTGGCCCCTGTGATGTGCACCCTCTCACTACCAGCCAGATCCACCAGGTTGAGCTTCCCTACCTGACAAGCCACAGGATGCACACACAATGTCAAGTAATGTCGAAGACCTTCTGCTGGCTTGGTCTCACAGGAGGTTTGCAATGCCCAGCAGCTTTCACTTGGGAGTCCTGTAAGACAGCTTGCCTTTGTGAGGGGAAGCTATGCCAGGTATCCCCCATTTCCTGCTATGCCAACCCTGCCTACGTGGTTCAGACCTCTCAGCTTGCCCACAGCACAATATTACAAGCCAGATCCACCAGGTACAGCTTCCCTACCTGACAAGCCAGAGAGTGCACACACAGCAATATGTCGCGTCAGGCACACTCGGAGATATTACATTTCATGATATGCCATAGCAGAAACTGCCACAGAAATCTGTTGCGTCACACCCCTTCTGTTGGCTTACGGTAGTCTCAACGTTGACATTTGCATTGCCCATCAGCTTCTACCAAGGAGTACTCTAAGACCAGCTGGCTTTTGTGAGGAGAGGATATGCCAGGCAGGCACCATGTACTTCTGCTGTGAATCCTGCCTACGTGGTTCAAGCCTGTGGGCTAGTACATAACACAACAAAGGCTGCCCCAAGATCTGTTGTTTATGCACTTGCTACCCCCATGTGTTCACCCCTCTGTACCCAGAGACAGGTTACTGCCCTTGTCCCTCTGTTTTCACCTCCCAGACCTTTCCTAATCCGCCTGTACAGCCAAGAGCCCAGACCCTCTGCTCATATGATGGGTTGCTCCCTGATCAATCTGGCCGCAAACGTCGCACCACAAGCTCCTTCACAATAGCCTGCTGGTATTGGGCACCTGGCACCTGGAATTGGCCAGGTGCTCTTGCCTACTACGGTACAGTACATCCACAGACAGCCACGTATGGCTCTTACAACTCCACTTTCCGTAGCCTACCCTGCGCATTTTCATGCTTTGCTTGCCCGCGTTAGCTTGTGCTGCAAGCGCTGCCTGCTTTGCCCAGCCAACCATTTCTGCTGCTGCAGTTTGTTCCATAACATAGCCATTTGGCATCGCTTTTTACCAATAGTTATACATTCTGCTGCTGGCTCTCGGTCGGGCTCATTACAAGTCATATCCCAGATCAGCCCCGGTTTGCTCACCTTGATGCTTTGCTTGCCCCCATTAGCTTGTGCTGCAAGCGCTGCCTGCTTTGCCCAGCCACCTACTCCTGCTGCTGCAGCTGCTGCCATAAGGTCCTCGTTGGTGGTGCACTTCTCAACAATGATGATGCACACAGCATGACTCCGACTACTGACCTCATTCATCTTAGTGGCACCTGTGGCACGCTGTTACACATAGACCAGCAGCAGACATTGAATCAGATTCAGAGTTTATTGATAACTGCAACATGACAAGTGGGGTGATATGCTACCACAATATGAACATATTGTGGGTTGGTAACAGAGCATAGCACGCTTTGGAGCTGTCCTGCACTATTTCTGGTTTTCAGACTCGCACTGCCTCCACATCTACTGTACACTGAGTCTAGCAGGAAACATAGGCACGTACAAGTCAGGCATCTGAAGCACTTATGCGCAGGATCCATGCATTCATACATCAGCGGATTGCTCAGCTGCCTTTTATACATTATTTGTTGATGATGAGCCAAGGGCACTGTTGAAGAGACAACTGCTTCTAGTCTGGAATCTGACGCGCTGCTTGGCCGACCTTGGGGCTCAGATCTCCCACCAGACCATACTGTGCAAAAGCTATGAAATGCTTTTGCAAATGAGAGGAGCCACAGCTCATAAGTAATATCTCTGCAGGTGTTCCTGATGTATGCATGCAATCTCAGTAAGCTCAGCTTCTGTAGCCCCCTCCAGTAGAGGTGAAGCCCTTTATGCTGTGCAGAGCCTTACTTGAAGATGGCTGATCCATTGCCCCTGTAGAAGCGCAGGGGCTCTTGCAATGATGAAAACCATATAAGGCTATAGCAGGAAGAACTATGCACCCTCAACCCTTAACCCATGGACTCCTCCCGCACCACACCTGTGCTGAACAACGCCTCTTGAGGCCATACACCTCTGCCAGCATCCGCACTACCCGTGCACTCATTCCTAGACCATATCCTGTCAAAATTCCCTGTCCTATGCAATGATTTTTCTGGTACAATTCTTTGAAGGGCATCAATCTCTTGCCCTAATCACCTCACTGCTACAACTATGTCTCCTCTGCTCTGGGCCCCAAGCTGTATGACTGGTGGTTGCTCTCATACCTGTGCTGAACCACGCATCATGAGGCCATACACCTCTGCTGGTGTCCGGACCACCCACTCACTCAGCCCATCCACAAACACACCACGCCTGCGGTCCTCCCTAATCACCAGGTTGGTCTTGTCCGGCTTAAGCAAGTCGCTAATGATCTCATTGTAGATCTACAACGCAAAAAGGCAAGTAAGTATCCAGCTTCATACAAGAACAGGAAATGGCACTCCAGGGAGGCACTGAAGGTAGCTTCCCAAGGGTAAAGACCGGAGAAGATGAAGATGCCTGTCACACATGCTAAGCTCAGCGCTAGTTCCACCTTCCTGTTTATGTGACGGTTTCCGGTGCGGGGGCTATGGCACTTTTTGCTATGCCATATCATGAAATGCAAAAAGATCTCAGCGAGCAGAAGCCTGCAACTGTTCACTTGCCATAGCAAAAGTGATGTTGGAGCTTTCGTGCAGTGCATAGTCAGTTGAAGCCGGCCTTCAACTTGTGATTGCACCAATGCAGCAAGCAATACATCACATGATGTCATGTGGGGTTTTCGTGCACCACATCACAGCATATTTTTTACGTGGAGCAGTAGCACTGCATACTTGGAATAGTGCCAGCTGCGAGCGCTGCTGGCAGTTCCATGATAGCCTTCCCATGCAAGAAGGCAGCACTGTCAGATGGTATGCATTTACGCGGCTCTTTATGCAGGATACAATAACCATCTCTTCATAATATCTCTGCATTCTACCCCTCATCCATTTATCCCTGGTCTTACCTGCAAATATGATGCTCGTACTAGGTACTTGGTGCTGGGCTCGGGGTCCGTCTCAATGGCATTGAAGATGTCCTCCACAGTACGAGGGATGACACCCCTCAGGTCACCTTCCAAGTCACCCTCCATGGTGTAGGTCTTACCTGCAAGCAAGAAATCCACGGCTTCACATGCCAAACTGATATCGCATCCTGGTTAAAGCATTCCTTATTATGTTGCAGCATAAGGGCTTTCTTTAAAAAGAAACTTGACGGTAGGTTCCAGCATGTCTCCGAACCAAAGCCACATCTTTGCGGTCCCTGTTACCGAGGAGCATGCATGCTTGCATGCATAACGTCCCCTATTTTTGTGTCTTTGCCAACAACATTATGTGAAGACCAACTAGTGGACCTTATAGGCAGTGCCCTGCTGATAAATCACACTGACCCTCCCTTGTGACAGCTTGATTTTTGCAAGACCACCTATGGGAGATACCCGACTCACCGGTGCCCGTCTGCCCATATGCAATGATGGCTGCATTGTACCCCTGAAGCGTTGACAGCACCAGCGGTTTGGCTGAGTTATAGTACACCTCCTCTTGAGTGCTGTGCTGATCATACACATGATCAAACGTGAACCTGCACGGCAGCAGCGGATAAGCCGTGGTTACCAACTCACACCTTTAGTAGGTACCAACCTGAGCGGTTCAAGGTACTTCATTGAAGGAACCATTTGGGATTACCCGCTTGCTGCTGCTGTTGGTACTGGTGCTGCTGTTCATGCAAGCAGCATTCCTCGTTGCAGGATCACTAAAACGCTGTTGTCGCAGAGCTTGACTGACCTTGCTGACATCTGACAAGGCCTGGCAACCTCTTATCACCTGCATGCTGCTGCTGCCATATGTGTATGAAACATAGACCTGCCTATCAACAACAGAAGGAGCAAGACCGTTTTTTCCAAGCTGAGATGGAGCCTGGGACGTCTGACACACAAGCCACAAGCTGTGCCTCCTGAACCTGCTGCTTCTGTTGCTGCTGCTCCAGCCTACCTGTACGTAGCATACAGCTGTCCATCTACTGTTGGAGACCCATGTAGGATTGCTGGCAGGTTCTCTGATACTGTGATGATGCGGTAGGAAGGGTCCACCAGGGCAGAGCACTGGTAGGGCTTGTACCCCTGCAGCTCCCTGGGCAGTGCTGGGCGGACACGCACCACCACCTGCACATGCAGCAAAAGATGCTTGCTTAGCCAAAGATTGGATACCTGCTTTGGAATTCAGAGGCTGATCTCAGCAGCCTTGGACCAGCAAGTGGGTGCTTGCTTACTAAGATAGAGGCAAGTTGTTTCTGATTGCAGATCTAGTTGAGCTGTCAGATGAACTGCATCGTGCTTCCTTGTTGCTCCTTATTCCATCCAGAGAAGTGCATCCAGGGTGTGGTTTCTGTTACTCGTAGGTGAGGCAGAGGTACTAGGAGCTTGCATCTGTACCGTTGCTGTGAGAAGGGGCTGCCGTAGCATTAATACCTAGATTGTGATAATCTAGGTATTGCTACGCTGCCCTTGTGTCATAGCTTCTCTGCTCTCTTTTACGCTGTGAAGCCTCATAACAAGCATTTCCAGTTTCCCTTGCAGTGTCGTCCTCTGCACCCTGTCAGCTGTGCCAGTTCTGTGGCAGTTACTGAGGGATCCCAGCCTCTTGCAATTCTCGTTGCCATACAGACATCTGATATTGCTGGTATATCCCTTTAGGCACCTGCTGGCTGCTGTGAGTGGCAACGAGCCACCTAGAACACGTCCACAACAGCCACTCAGGGCCCAAAATGGGCCTTAGCAGACAGATTTGGCATCCCATGGGACACACAGAGGCTTGAAGATAACGCGGTACGCACCTTGAAGTTGTCGTCAGACTCATCGTTGGGATGCCAGTCTTCTTCGTGCCCATGCGGTTCTTCTCCCCGTTGTTCCGCTGCTGCCAGGAGCTTTTGGAGGTGTTCTATCTGGGGCGAAAGCGGCTCCATCCAGTCCTAGCAGACCAAGATATGTTTTCAAAAGACTTTTTACAGGTTGTAACTGGGCTTATTCAGCTATACCTGCATTTTCAGCGCCAAACTTTGAACAACGGCATTGCGGACAGATGGGACTACAGACAACAGACCCTGATTCGACGACAACGGCGCAAGGCAAACAGTGGCCGTGACCTACACCAGTCTTCATCGAAGGCACCTTCCCCAGGTTGGCTGCTGACAGCAGGGGTCTGGTGAGCGGTGAGTCAAATTTCAAGGTTGCGGAGCATAAGTTCGCAGAGCGTGAATGGCCTAGCGCAGATACCGATATTCAAACTAGGGCATACTGCTCTGTAGCGTCACTTGACTGGTACAGATACATGCCTCGCCGGTTCTGAGTGTCAAATGCATGGCGCCTAACGATGGCTAGGAGTCTTTACTCTGATGGGGTACCACTGTTACAATACAAGAACACAGGCATATTGCAGATATCTGTAGGTGTATGCTCATAACACATTCGTGCCCGGTTGCTTATGGTTAGTGGGTCTTTGAGAGGCTACAGGTCTCACTGCCGAGCTCCAGCATCAAGCATCAGGAAGCAGTAGTCGCGGCTCCAAGCAGATCATGCGTACGCGGGAAGCACGTGGCAGCTGCCCAGTCGACACAGCTGAATGCACCATTGTGCACGGAAAAGCTTCCTGAGCAGGCCATCACATGGTGGGTACTGAGGATGAGACCAGTACACTCCCATTCCTCAGCCAAAAACCACAAGGAACAAGACAACTGCAGTTTTGAGTGTATACAGCTTGCCGAAGTTAGAAAACATCCCATATCCTCACCTAGGCTGCAAAAGCTCCCCTGAGTACCTTCCAGTATGTGCACAGAGGCAACACCATTACCAAGTGCTGCAACTCTGGCCATCGTGCATCAGCAGCAGCATGAAGGATTACAGCAGCACTGCAAGCAACATCAGCAATTGGAGCAGCGGTGGCTGAAGCAGAGGCGGCAACACAACAAGCAACAATAGCAGCAGCAGCATTAGATGCAGCAAGGAACAACAGCAGTGGGTGCAACAGAGGAAACAGCACTAGCAGAAGGGGCAGCAATGCTAGCCATGTTATATATTATACTATGTCATAGCAAAACGTGTCCTAGGCCCCGCACCTCAAGCCGTCACATAAAACTGCGAGGTGGAACTAGCTAGCCAGCCATACTGGATCATCCTGATCCAATATGGCTAAGGAGCTTCACCTCCAGAGCAGTTGCAGGAAAAGCAACAACTGTAGCTTCAGAAGTAGCAGCAGGAGTAGCAGTGTGTACAAGTGATGCAAATGCCTAATATTTTGCTCAACCGTAGCAATGAGCCCCATAGCTCACCTTTTGCGGCTGGCCCAACTCACCCCTAGACATAACATTTGTGTTTAGTTCCACACTGCAATCTGGCCAGCGCAAAATCACACAGCTAATTCTGTACAGCTTAAATGGGTACTTAAATGCAATGCATTGGGCCATGTCTGCAGCAGATGGAGTAGCGTGCCCAGTAACAATGGTGCTCCAGCCAGGAATGTTTCAGCAGGAGCTTCAGCAACAGCAGCTTCAGGAGTGATAGCAGCAGCCGCAGTGACTGCGGTGGGGGCAGCAGTGTGCTCAGGGACGATGGTACCTCAGCAAGGAAGTTTGACAGCAGCTTCAGCAATAGCAGCAGCAGCAGTGCGACAGTGGGAGAGGAGATACATACGGTGCAAGAGGAGATTGTATTTCAAAATTTTGGAGAAGTTGCTTAAGTGCTGCATCTGAAGGGCAGAGGGCGTTAAAGGGGATGAGTGTTTCATAGCGGCCACAAAGGAGAGAGTTATCTATGGGACGGCTAATTGGAGGGGACGGGTGGTGTGGGAGGTATGGGAGAAGGGAGACAGTAGTATCTCCAAGGGCAGGAGAGGCTCCGCTCGCTGACAGTCAGTCCCACGGTGAAGGGGAAGGAGAGGGATCCTGTACTACAAGGTGATTTCATGAACTCGATCCCGACTGGCCTATGCAGCGTCCTGTGTATGAGGTTTGCCTAAAAGTCTGAGCATAGGAAAGAGCCCCGTGACTTATTGAGCAATGTCCTGTTCCTGTGGTGGAGTACTACCCTCCAGTTGCTGCTTTGGGTGTAGGGTTCAGGGTAGCACGGAACAGGGTATAGGGTAGCTCAACAGAACAGGGTTTAGGCTAGCTCATGGAACAGGGTTTAGGGTAGCTCACGGAACAGGATTCAGGGTAGCTCACAAAACAAAGTCCTGTTCCTGTAGTGGTTACATCGCTTCAGCTGCTGTTGCTGCTTTGGGGTCCCTAGTAAACTGACATGGGATGATAATGTATAGGAGTTCCATATTTTTTTGGCGAATCATGTCAAACTCGAAGAACTTGATGGGTTTACTACAGAAGATGAGGCCTGTCCTGCCTGCTAATGATATAACGGAGCCTGACTCTTAAAGTGTTAACTCTTTTGGATCTTCTGTTTCACATCGCTCTTTTCGAAACAGCTTTAATGGCATGGCCTATGGCCCTTTGAAGGTAAATTTTAATAAGGCATGTGCTACTGCCCATTTAGCAGCGGTGCTCCTTGCAGTCTTAATGATGTCTTGAGCACACTGGACACTTCCTGCCCGGGTTGCTTCTTGTTGCTTTAACCCAAAAACCCCTGAACCCTAGACCCTTGCAATCTTTGATGGTGTATTAAGCCTCTTGGACACTCCTGCTGCTGTTCCTTTGTGCAGTACTCACCTATTGGGATGACTGTGCCGGCACTGCAGTGCCGAAGTTACACCAGAACCCCTTCCCCCTCATGATTTACAACTGGATCTACCACTTCAGCCTTGAGCTTTTCCCCGTTTTTGCCGGCACTCGCCCGATCTTATTCACTAAGATCTTCCTCCTCCAGTAGGTAACCCCAGCAGCATGGCAGGCTGAACCCCTTGCCTGGATCAGCAGAACCCTGACCACCCACCGCATCTGCAACTTCCTGCGGCAGAAGCACCTCGTCACTTGTGCGTCACCCGGGTCAACCGGTGATTTCGTACCGAGTGAAAACCCTCACCAGCGGTACATTTTCGGGTACCACCCCCAGAATATCGTCGCGAGAGGGGCGTGGTACACTTTTGTGTTGCGTGGGACCAGAAGTCCGGTGCAGAAGTTGAAGGGAGATGTTAGGTTGGGGTTGGGAGGGTTTTGATGGCGCTGCCGGGGGCTGCCAGCTGCTTCTATGCTTTGGGATGTGTCAAGGCATCAAAGGAGAGTTTGAAGAGGATTTTGACTTCTGAGGTGGGTTGGGGGTGGGGTGGGGGGGGCGGAGGGGGGGTAAAGAGAGCTTGGAGGGGAGTGCAGTATGTAATGACTTAAAACAGCACTAGGGCAGGGCAGGTGAGGTGGCATTAAGGGTCTGCAGGAGGGGATGAAGATGTGAGGTTGGGGCTTGGGAGGGTGTTGATGGCGCTGCCGGGGGCTGCCAGCTGCTTCTACGCCTTGGGATGTGCCAAAGCATCAAAGGAAGATTTGAAGAGGGTTTTGACTTCTGAGTTGGGTTGGGGGTGGGGTGGGGAGGGGGCGAGGGGTGTAAGGAGAGCTCGAAGGGGAGTGTACTATGTGGTATGCAAAAGGGGCATTAAAGGAGAGCGGGCAAGGCGGGATTTAGGATCACCAGGGCGGGGAGGTGGGTGTTGGAGTAAGGGAGGGTTTTGATGGCGCTGCTGGGTGGTGCAAGCTGCTTCTATGCATTGGGGTGTGACAAAGCATCAAAGGAGGAGTTGATCAGCTTCCGACTTCTAAAGTGGGTTGGGGTAGTGTGTGGGGGGAGGGGGGTAAATGGAGCTTGGAGCGGTGTGTTGGTGTGTTGGGGGGCAGAGGGCTTTGGGTGTAAGAGCAGGGGTTTTGTGTGTTTTAATTATAATTAGTTTATCTACCCTGCCTGGCCTCTTGTCGACGGTGCACTACTTGTGAGCAAAGAAGGGAGGCCTGCCCCAGACGGTTTGCTCACTTTTGTGTACCCACTGTGCCGGCCTGGTGGGGACTCAAAACCCCAGGCGTGGGGGAAGGAGGGGTTAAAGGGAGCTTGCGGTGGAGAGTTGGTGTGGGGAGGGGTGGGGCTTAAAGGGAGCACAGAGCAGTGTGATATGTGGGTCTTCAAATGGGTACTAAGTAGGGGAGAGCTGGTGAGGCGCCATTAGGGGCTAGAAGTAGGAGAAGAATGAGGGCAAGAAGGAGTTGGACTAAGGGAGGGTTTTGATGGTTTTGCCGAATGGTGCAAGCTGCTTCTATGCTTTCGGGTGCGTCAAAGCATCAAAAGGGCAGTTGTTGAGGGTTCTGGTTCTGACTTCTGAGATAGGGGGTGTGGGGGGTGGGGGTTAAAGGGAGCTCAGGCCAGTGTGCAGTATGTGTGGGTCATAAGGGTGCTACTACTATTCAAGAGCTGGTGAGGCGCCATCAGGGGCTAGAAGTAGCAGAAGGACCTGAGACTGAGGCTTGGGAGGATTTCAATGGGCGCTGTGTGGTGGTGCAAACTGCCGCAGGTTCTATGCTTTGGGGTGCGTTGCTCTGATGTAGCTCTGCTCTCACCTTTCTCTGTCCATAGGGGATATGGTATATGGTTTAGGGTTGTCTCTGCACCCTTTCCACCTATCTCTGCACGTTTACTCACACATGTCTCCACCTCAGTAGCCCTCATGCAAGAAGCGCTCATGATATCTCTGCGATTTTGCTAAAAAGGGCTAGGGTTCAGGGTTCTAGTGTTGCCCCTAGTGTTGCCCCTACACCTTTCTCACCTGTCTCTCTGCTTTGCTGTGGTAAGGGTTGGGGTGTAGGATTGCTTCTGCACCTTTCTCACGTGTCTCCGCCCAAAGCGTGTTTAGGGTTCTAGTGTTGCCCCTGCACCTTTTCCATCTGTCTGTCTCCTTTGCTACCAAAGGGTTAGGGTGTAGGGTTGTTTCTGCAGCTTCTCACTTACTTCTGCCCCTTTTGCTCATTCAGGTCCCCACCTCAGTCGCCCTCACACCAGATGGCTTCGCCCAGACAAAATATGCACATACAAGCTCATCCTAAACCGATGATTTGGCTTCATTTGCCTAGCACACGAAATTTGCACGTATCGGCCAACATCAATCAAAGTGGTGTTTGGGAGGGTGGTTGTCAGTGGTGGGAACGGGGGAGAGCGTGGAGAAGACTCATGGGAGGTATGTGGAGGACTTGTTGAGGTTGGGGTAGGAGCATGGGGTGAAGCTGGAAGTCATGAGGGGTGGTGAGAAGAGTGTTGTGAAAGCACACACGCAGGAGGTTTGTGGCGGAGTTGATGAGGTTCATAGAGGAGCATGGGGTGAAGCTTGAGGTGGTGGAATGAGAATGGGAATGCATGTTGACCCCTTGGCTTTATGCATAGTTTATGCAAAGCAGTGGACAGTGGACCAGGATGGTAGTACTGTTGACCGGTTTTGGCCCTTTATACCAGTCAATTTACTTGATTTGGCGCTGTTCGGGAAGCAGTCAGACTGCTGTATTTCTTCATGCCATGTTGAGTATTGTGGGGCATCTGTCTCTGTCCGTGTCCTTAGACCATTAGTTGGTTTGGCGCACTTGGAAAGCAATCAGGGGATTTTGCTTCTTCACCGCCATGCTGAGTATGTTATGTGGTCCATCCTGTCTTAGTCTCTGTATGTACTTGTGGACCATTCAGCAAGCACTGCACTTTTGTATTTCTGAACATATCAAGCATTTCTGAACATATCAAGCAGTGGACGATCCGCTTGCCGTTGTGATGGGAAGGGGAAGTTGGCGTTTTACGTGCCCAGTGCCTAGCTTGGTTGCGTTCAGTCTACGCCACTAGGAAGGTTAGGATATAAGAAGGGTTTAGGACTAGGGACCCTAAACCCTAGGCTTGCATGGGACTCAGGGGCTGCACCAGTCATGCTGGCGGGGAGGTAGGGCTGGGGATGTTCTACAAGCTATCCAATAGTCCTTGAGCGGCAACCATTGGATTCGTCTGTTCGATGGGCTAAAGGGCTGATCAATTGGGCAATACCATCGCCGCAAGGCCGTCCGATGAGTCGTTTCGACTTCCGGTCTTGGACCTGGATGTTAAAATTGGTTTGTTTGCTTCATTGAGGATTTGGTGGCATGTGTGGTGGAATGCATGTGAGGAATGTGTGCTGCCTTCTCAGATTTGAGGTGGCCATTTTAATTTCATTATGGTGGATATGTTGCCACATATGTACGGGCTGTCACATGTGTTGCTGCAGTTCATTTTTTGCTTGATGTACAAAGTTACAAAAACTTACAAAAGATTTGTTGCCAACATTAGCACACCAAACTGTACTGCTGAATGTACACCTGCGCAATGGTATGGTATGCTTGGCATCATGTAGTCTACTGCTTGCCTTCTGTGTGTTTGGTCGTTTCGACCTAACAGTTTTTGCGCATGAGGGCACTCACTGCAGCACTAGGGCTTTTACTGCAGCGGGGCTCAGCGACACTGCCAGCAAATCAGGGCAACAGTATCACATCCTTGTCGAATACCTGCCGCCTACGAACTTTATCGATACGGTACGTGTGCAGAACGTGTCCGACACCGTCCGTGTAGCCGGCGTTGTCCGATACGTTACGTATCGCAGCCATGTCAGATATGTCACGTATATTTTAGTTGTATAAACACCAGTGTCAACAAGGCCTTTATCGCCGCTTTATCGACATCAATGTAAACAAGGGCCCCAAAAACAGAGACGAAAGAAAGTTGAATGGTGGACTATGAATACATCCTAAAACTTTTTGCTATGGGTATACAATGAGATGTAGTAACAATGGAGTATGAAGTGCCTGTCATGTCCTGAATGCGTGCTCCAAGGCGTTCACTGAATCTTGAAGTAGTGCAACGGAACGTTTTGCACTGCTTTCAAATCCAGTGATGCCCCCCATCCGGATGGGGGATCCCCACAATGGGGACTGCATTGCTCATACATATGCCGCACTGCTGTTCTCACTCACATTTGAAAAGCTCAGGAGCAGCAGAAAGAGGAGGGGACGACACACGCACAGAGACCGTGTATTGGTTGCCAGCGTGGGATTGTGGGAAGGGTTCTTTGGTGCAAAGACTACATGAAGCCCTCACCTATAAGCTCTGGAGCAGCAGTGAGCAGCACCAATGGAGTAATGAGTTCAGAAGCAGCACCAACCCTAAACCTTAACATCCTGAACCAATTAATAACCTGTAACCCCTAAACTAGCAGTCTGCAGCACCAATGAAGTGATGAGTTGAGTGAGCAGCAGCAGGCCACTCAGCAGCAGCACCATTCCAGCGACCATCATCAACCCTAAACCCTATACTAAATCAGCAGCAGGCCAGCCCCAGCAGCACCATTCCAGTGCCATTATCAACCCTAAACCCTATACTAAATCAGCAGCAGGCCAGCCCCAGCAGCACCAGTGCAGCGACCATTATCAACCCTAAACTCTAAACCCTGAAACCAGAGCAGAGCAGGCCAGCAGCAGCAGATGCTGCTTGCTGCTGCTTGCTGCTGCTGCTTCAGAGCTCTTCAACTGAATAATCTGCATTGTTGGATTGTATTATGTGGTCTGAGTGGTTCACCTGTACAATATGGCTGACAGCCATTGGGTCCTTTGATTCCAGTCATTGGCAGTTGTGTGCATGGCTGCTGCATGGTCTTGGATGACCTTTTGGCATAGCTGCGTTTGTGTTTGTATCGATTTATGGGTCCCTTGCCTACATGCTGCAGCCAGCTAGTCAGTGTTTATGGTTTAGGCTTAGACCCATAAACCCTAAAATGTGAAGACTTGATGGATCCCCTGCCTACCTTCTGCTGCAGCCAGCCCTCAATTAGCACATGGAGCCAACGCAGAGGTGAGACCAAAGAGCATACAGAACCACCATTATGAGCATACATCATTGATGCTGGCACCTTTCTGACCAGGATTATGCAAAGTTATATTCTAGCCGACTGGACAAGTATACACAGCAATAATTACAGGACTCAAAGATTGGTCAACAGGGTTCAGGTCCTGAGAACTTCTTCTGAACAACTCAACAACCCTAAAACCTAAGCCCTAAACTCTAACCAGCGCCACCCTATTACGGGAGTATTTCATATGTTTTTTATGTGCCATAGGAAAAATGTGTCATAGGCCCCGCACCTCAAGGTGTCCCAAGACCAGGAACGTTGAACAAATTACGCATTGTCTCTAGGCACCCTAGTGCGGGCAAGGTAGGTACCAGCAAAACCACCCACAGCAGCCCAGCACCCCTGGCAATTTTGAAGAGACCATTATTAGCATACAAAGATGGATACAGTCCATTTAGGCGGCTCGTGCACCGGGGCTGCAAACTGAAATACACTGCAATACAGCACAAGTGGGGGACTGAACGCCTTCCCAACTCGCCAGCAGGCCAACTTCGAGGCCCATGAGACGGTCAGCACTGATTGCAACAAATCAGCGGGAACAACAGGGGAAACGACAGGGGAAACAGCAGAAGGCACATGAGGGCAGGGGAACAGCAGGGGCGGCAACAGCAGGACGATCAGCTGGGGAAACAGCAGGACGATCAGCTGGGGAAACAGCAGGACGATCAGCTGGGGAAACAGCAGGACGATCAGCTGGGGAAACAGCAGGACGAGCAGCAGGGGGAACAGCAGGGGGACAGCAGAGGGACAGCAGCGGTAACAGCAGGACAAACTGCAGGACAAACAGCAGCGGAGACAGCAGGAGGACAAACTGCAGGACAAACATCAGGAAAAACAGCAGGGGAAACAGCAGGAGGAACAACATGGCGAGCAGCAGGGGGAACGGCAGGAGGAAAGATCAGGATGAGCAGCAGGGGGGACAACAGGACGGATAGCAGGAGCTCAGTACTGGTTTTGTTACCACATGCTGTGATCTTTCACAGCAGAAAGTGCCATTGGCCAAGCACCTCAAGCTGTTATAAAAACAGCAAGGTGGAAGATAACATGGGTTGTCTTTGGCATGCAATTAGAACTATGACAACATATGCCTAGACATACTGATAACAAGCAGTCTGGGGCTGCCTGCACAGGAATGTGAACTTGCGAACTGAGATTGGCAACTACTTAGTGGGAGCAAGGCTGCAATGTTGTTGTAACAATCAAATATATAAATAGGAAGAGTGTGGGGGGATGTGGCTGTGCATGTCCAGGTGCCCTCGCCGCCCTTAGCCAGGGCCTCTCAAGAGAACAGGTTACAGGTATTCGCGTTGTCTTGAGAATGGATTCGTCTGTTCGATGGGCTAACGGTCTGATCAACTGGGCAGTACCGTCGCCGCCGCAAGGCCGTCCGATGAGTCGTTCCGACTTCCGGTCTTGGACCCGGACGTCAAAAGTGGTTTGTTTGTTTGTTTTGCATGTGGCACCTAGAGGAGCCCCAGGATCTTAATAGGAGGGGGAAGCAGGGTCTGGCGGACACCCCCACTCACTTCAGCGTTAGTGTTTTGTACTAGTGATACCAGCCCAAAATGCTCTCAGGACCCCCCCTTGGATTCTGGTCAGGCATCCCCCCATTCGGATTCTGGGGCACCCCCTAGTGTTATGACAAGATACCGCATTGATATCCGATTCCCCTTTGTTTACTCATCAGGGGGGAGGATCCACATGTTACCTCAAGCCCATGGTCTGCTGCTGCTGCTGCTCCAAATATCTCATTTGACGCCTCTGCGGTTTAGTGTAAACAGTACAGACAGTTTGGTCTTGCAACTGACCACAAGAGAGCTGCTAGAATCGCCGGATGGACCAAACACACCGTCGGATGGATCCAAAGACAATGGTTTGAAACTGCTGCTGTTTTCGCACATGCAGCTGCTCATGCTGCTGGCTGGCTACAGTTGTTGAAATTCTGCTCCACAGTCTGCTGCGGCTGCTGCTGCTGTTACCTGCAGCGGTGCTTCTGATGTAAACATTGTTACTGCCGCCGCTGCTGCTGCTTCTGTTTAAACACCTGCAGGGATGTCTCTGCCATACATACTGCTGCCAACATGCTACTGCTGCTTCGCTACTGCTGCTGCATTTCTACTCAAGAGAGTCCTACCTACGAAAACACTATGGCAGCAGAGTAGGATAGCTTGTACTCATGTCTCTCTAAGGTCTGAAGGCCACTTTGAGCACGCAAAATGAAGCAAGACAACATGGCCGAGCGGTCCAAGGCGCACGGTTCAGGTCCGTGTCCGTAAGGGCGTGGGTTCAAATCCCACTGTTGTCAGTAATTTGGCTTCGAAACCATGGTGCAGTTGGTTATCACATTCTCCCTAACACGCGAGAGGTCTCCAGTTCAGTCCTGGATGGTTTCATATTGTTTCTAGCCCTCCACTCAGCATGCTGGGGGGCCCATTTCGCCTTTATAGCTCAGTTGGGAGAGCGTATGACTGAACATATGGTCACGGGTTCGATCCTGGTTGAAGGCAGCTTTTAAATACAATTGTGAACTTTTGCAGTGCTCCTATCGGTACAGCGTTGCCACAAGGTAATCAAACTCATAGGTCTAGAGGAAAGCACTGCAGTCACTCCCTTTTTGCTAACATAAGGTGTGCAGCGGCAAATATATTACAAGTATGTCTCAGCCAATAACATGCTTGGTGCTGTCATTGTGGGGCTGCATTCTTCATGCTAGCACAATATGGAGGACAGCAGATAGTGCCTGCATAAGATGTGGCAACTTTGGAGCAGCCAAAGCGTGCAAGGAAGATACAATGCAGGGGTGAGCTGATACTCATGGCAGTGTCAGATGGGGGCTGTTGTGATATTGAGTTGCTGCAAGCTGTGGGTGTCGGCCAGGGTTGAAACTGCTGAGGGCAGATGGTGGTGGTCGAGTTGTCTGCTACTGGGAGGCCTGTTATGTAGCGTTCTGGCTTGCCGACGGGCCTTGCTAATTGATGTGAAGGACTAGGAACGGAGCAATGTAAAGAGGCTTTATCACTCAAGCAGGGCATGTTGGAATTTGCAGCAGCAGAGTTTGCAGCAGCAAAATAGCGCATGGATTTGGCTGGGCGTATTATTGCAGGTGGAGATTTTAATACAAACAAACAAACAAAAATTGAAGGTGTGGCTGCACCTTGAATTGGTGTGCGGGTATTCAGATGACGCTGCCGGTACAGGTCGGAGGACATACCTGGCAAAAAGGCGATGGCAGCGCACGGATCCAACGGAATCGTCCCATCGGCTCATCATCCAAGATGGGACTCGAACCCACAGTCTTCCGCTCCGGAGGCGGACGCCTTATCCATTAGGCCACACGCACAAATTATATTGATCATTAGCTTTCCACGACCGGCCCTGACCACAGCTGTACGGGGAATGAAGCAGCCGGCAACACAGATGGGATGCAGATGGTGGGGTCTGAACCCACGAGAACTGAGTACAGGAGATCTTAAGTCACCCCCCTTAGACCACTCAGGCACATCTGCGTCGCCCCGATTGGGTGCAGGGCTGGAGGGCAGCTGAGGCCGACTGCCTCCTAGCTGCTGCACGCTGGAAGGCAGGCAGCTACAATTCAGTATAATGCTTGATCTTGATTTGCCCCACTATGCTCCCGGCTGCCTAGTTGGGGGATTATTGTGCGGTGCGCATCGTCTGATCGCATTTTCAGTAAGCATCCTGCACCCCTGTGGTCGCGAATCCGGCTGCCACTCCAGTCACTGTGGGTGGTGCTCCTCTCAGACCCTTACACGGGGTGTGTGGTGCCTGTACACATCCTGAACCCGTGGACCAACCGACCGCCGAAAGCATACCCAGCTCAAAACCATACACCCCACACACCGCCCCACAAACCCCACATAACCAACAACCCAGAGAGACTCTCTTTGAGATTCTCTCTGTGGGCCACATCCGGAAAAAGCGAAAAGAAAAGAAGGCGATGCACCCATGCCACATGTAATCGGCGCTCTCTGATACTCTGGCTGCTCAGGCCGGCCCGCTCCTGGCTAGTTCGGTGAACCTTGAAGTGTTCACCTTTTTGCCAGTTAAAGGTTAGGGTTGAGGGTTCAAGTGATTAACAGGCGGGATTAGAAGCTGCTTAGGCTGAGTAACTGGCAAGTGAACTTTCGTCAGAGATACATGCGGCACATTTGTAGTTCGGTTGACGGCAACAACATTTTAAAAACAGCAGCAGAACAGCTGCAGGAAGAAACACAAGGGTGAGCAGCAGGACAAAAAGCAAGGGGGACAGCAAGGGGAACAGCAGGTGGAACAGCAGGTGGAACAGCAGGGAAACAACAGAGGGAACAGCAGGAGTAGTAGCAGGAGGAACGGCAGGAGAAACGGCAGGGAAAATAGCAGGAGGCACAGCAGGGGAGATGGCAGGAGGCACAGCAGGGCAAACAGCAGGAGAAACATCAGCAGGATAAGATGCAGGAAGCACAGCAGGGGAAACGGCACGAGGATAGCAGGGGAAATAGCGGGAGAGACAGCAGGGGAAACAGGAGGGGAACACCAGGTGGAACAGCAGGAGCCCAGTACTGATATTTGTCATTAAATCTCCTGATATCCCATAGCAACAAGTGCAATGGCCAAGCACCTTACGCTGTGTCAAAAACACGGTGTAACAGAAGTCTGCTTCTAACATCGGCAGGCAACCAGAATTAATTTGTTAATTCATTACATGCCTAGACTTACTGTCCGGTCAAGTAGGTTTGTTCAATGGAAGAGCCTGGGTGGGATCGGCCACACAGTGAGGAACTTTTCCATCTAGCGACGGTAGCGGTAAGAACCAATAGCAACACCAATTGAAACAACAGCAATACAATAACTTACTGGCATGACAGCCAGACCCACCGGCTTCAAAATCCCATTGCCCTACTTGTTATATAGTGCGTAGCTCACCATGTGCCACATTGGGATGTTTTACTTTCCGTGCATCGGCAGGATGCAAGGGCTGGGTTGGAATACAGCACCACACTGCCTCTTTCTTAAAACTGCACAGGGCCAGCCTCTTGGCATCCCGCTCACTCCCCCAATTCCCTACTTATTGCTGGCGGGAAAAGAAATCCACATGTTACCTCGGGCTCATGCTGCTTCACAGTCTGCTGCTGCTGCTCCAGATACTAGCTGCTGGACCTCATGTTTAGGCATTTGTATTGGCGACAGCAACCCGCAGTCTGCTCCACCTCGCTGTTTTACTAAAGGCGTGAGGTCTATGGCACTTTTTGCTATGGCATATCATGAAGTTCAGAATCTGCCATAAAAGCTGCTGCTATTGCTGCACATGGGGCTGCTCACTCATGCTGCTGGTTGGCTACAGCTAGAGCAGTTCTGCTTCACGCTCTGCTGCTGCTGATCCTGTTATCTGCAGCGACACTCTTGACGTGAGCAGCATTACTGTCGCCACTGCTGCTGCTCCTGTGTAAATGGCTGCATTGATTCCTCTGCAATGGATACTGCTGCATGCTGGTACTGCCTTTTCGGCACGCACTATAGCTGGCAATATGATAGTGCTGCTTGGCTACAGCCGCTGAGCAACTGCTGCTGCAGTCCTTTCCCAAAGTACCCTACCTATCCAAAACACTACGGCAGCGCCCTTACCTGAGTAGAAAACTTGTTTAAGCGTATATATACATACCAGAAGCCATAAGGCGCATGCAATCAGAAGTTAGACAACATGGCCGAGCGGTCTAAGGCGCACGGTTCAGGTCCGTGTCCGTAAGGGCGTGGGTTCAAATCCCACTGTTGTCATCGATACTTCGAAACCATTCGCCTTTATAGCTCAGTTGGGAGAGCGTAAGACTGAAGATCTTAAGGTCACCAGTTCGATCCTGGTTGAAGGCAACCTCAATTTTTTCGTGTTTCTAATGCCTGGAAGATCAAGGGCCTCCGAGAAGGTATTTAGGAGCGATGGTTGGGAGAGCGTAAGACTGAACAACTAAGGTCACCAGTTCGATCCTGGTTGGCGGCAGCCTTTTTTCGTATTTGAATGCCAGGAGGGTGGGTCCTGTGCACTGGAAATGCGTCAAACCAGGGAAGCACATAGCGACTATATTAGCATGTATCCCATGCCCTTCACCTCACATCCCCATTGGCAATTCACACCATGCAGGCAAGCAGCACAGCAGCATCCCAGCCATCAGCTGCTTGCCTGCTGCTGGTGCTGCTGGAGCTGCTGGAGCTGCTGCTTCAGAGCTCTTCAAAATTGTTGCATTGTTTTGTGTGGAACAAAACGTTCACCTGTACAAGCGGCGCCCATATGGCTAGCCGACATGAGCTTCTTTGAGTACATAGAAGGGCGGTCTTTGTGTGCATGAGTGCTGCATGGCTCGAATGCCTTTTGGCATATATTGCTGCGTTTGCCTTTGGTTGATTTGGTTGATCCCTGCAACAAAGAGAGAGAGAGAGTTACGTGAAAAGATTGTGTATTGGTCTCCAGCATGGGATAGTGCGAAGGATTCCTAAATGCAATGATTATAAGGAGCCCCTATCTTTATATGGATCCTCTGCCTACCTGCTGCTGCCAGCTCTCATTCAGCACAAAGTCAAACAGAAGCAACCAAAAATCATAAAAAAACGCTTTTGGTTGGTGTTCTGTATTTGGTCATGCTTTTATTTGTGTGTTCTGTTTGTTTCTTTTATTGGTTTCCAGCGCTGTTTTTTCCTGTATTGCTAGAAAGAACAAAAGCCAGACAAGAGCAGTAGATAAAACCAAAAGAACAAAAGAAGAAAAGTCTGAACAAATGAAAAAAGGTTACAAGTATGAGCACAGAACGTCTCCCAAACTTTCAAACAACTCAAAAGCCATATCCCAAACCATACCCAGTGGCACACTTGTGAGGGCAAGGTGGCTAGCAGCAAAAGCATCTAGTATAGCAAGGCAGCAGCCCTGGTAAATGTGAAAGCATAAGATATTACTATTATCAAAGCAAGTTGAGTCACAATCCAGGAGGAACAGCAGGAGGGAACATGAGGGGGGACAACAGGGGGGAAGCTGGGGGAACAGCAGGGGGAACAGCAGGGGAAACAGCAGGGGGAACAGCAGGGGGTCAAGAAGGGGGAACAGCAGGGGGAACAGCAGGGGGGAAAGCAGGGGTTAAAGCAGGGGGAACAGCAGGGCAGACAGCAGGGGGTAAAGCAGCTGCCGGAACAGCAGGGGAAGCAGAAGGCGGGAACAGCAGGGGGAGCAGCAAGGGTATCAGCAGGGGAAGCAGCAGGGGGTTAAGCAGGAGGACATTTCAGCAGGGGAAGCAGCAGGAGGGAGAGCAGGGGGGCCACAGCAGCATTAGCCCAGTACTGAACCTATTACATTGCGTGGTGTGCCATCACCGAGACTGCCAAAGGCGCCGCACCTCAAGCTGCTGCAAAAACAAAGAGGTGGAACCCGGATTGTTTTGGGCATGCAACCAGCATAATGACAACATATGCCTAGACATACCGGATAGCAGGAAGTCTGGGGATGCCTGCACACCATGAATGTGAACTGAGGTTGGCAACTGAACTAGGGGGAGCAAGGCTGCAAATTTCCTAATAAACAAATCGAAAAAGTGTGGGATATGCAGCTGCCCATACGGCACCTACTGCCATGTGAAAACAGAGCCATCAATGCCAAACGGGTCTGGCACCTTACTCATCAACGGACAAACAAAATCCACATGTTACCTCCAACCTCATGCTGCTCCACAGTCTGCTGCTGTCCCTCCAAATATTTTCTTCAATGCCTCTGCCATTAAAACTGCTGCTATAAATTTCTCAACATGTGGCTGCTCATGCGGCTGGTTGGATACAGCTGGTGCAATTCTGATTCACGATCTGTTGCTCCTTTTACCCGTTGCGATGCTTCTGACCTGAGCTATGTTACTTCCGCCGCTGGTGCTGCTTCTGTTCCGATACCTGCAGGAATACATATTGCACATGGTACTGCTGCTTGGCTTCAGCTCCTTCGGTACTGCTGCAGTTCTTGGCAAAAGTGTCCTACCTACCAAAACACTACGGCAGCACCCCGACCTGGGTAGGGAATCCTGTACTCACGTGTCTGTAAAGTCTAGGAGCTGCCCTCGGCAGGCAAGTAGAAGTAAGACAACATGGCCGAGCGGTCTAAGGCGCACGGTTCAGGTCCGTGTCCGTAAGGGCGTGGGTTCAAATCCCACTGTTGTCAGTAATCATGCTTCGAAACCATGGTGTAGTTGGTTATCACATTCGCCTAACACGCGAAAGGTCTCCAGTTCGATCCTGGATGGTTTCATAGGTGACCCCTTTTACCTGCGCTTTTCCTCTCTGATTGCTGATTTTTGCTGCGCTGCACCTGACTAACCTGTGCCGCTGCATGGTCTTGACCAATCTTACCTTTTTGCATTAGCTGGTCTTGTCTATGATTGATTAAAGGACTCACTGCCTACATGCTGCAGCTCGAGCCGTCGTTCAGCAGAGCCATACAAAGGAGGGCAGGGACATTCCAACCTCCATGTGTGTGGATCTTACTCTGGCAAACCCATCGGCACGCTTGCGGTGCCACAGTTCACCACAGGGGTGGCGAAGCCACTGATAGAGCCATAGATGACGCACATCTCTGACCAATACCCAAAACATATTCAGATAGACTAGATTGGATGATGAATGGACAAAAGAAGGACAGCTCATCGTGGGAATCATAAACCCCTGAACCTCTACTAAACCCCTAAACCCTTGCCACACATCAGTCCTTAATTAGCCTTCTTGCTGCAAAGCTGTTCTGTGTGTGGGCTGACGCAACATAGTAACAGGCTTTCCTCTTAAGCAGCATTGGATGCACTGTTTTGGTCACCACTGACATAGCAGGCAGCCAGC
Source organism: Pseudopediastrum boryanum (assembly GCA_963556185.1). Classification (NCBI taxonomy): domain Eukaryota; kingdom Viridiplantae; phylum Chlorophyta; class Chlorophyceae; order Sphaeropleales; family Hydrodictyaceae; genus Pseudopediastrum; species Pseudopediastrum boryanum. Next base: position 1,275,696 of record OY744512.1, on the reverse strand, counting down.
AGAGTCCACTTGCTGAGTCCCCCCCAAATCCTAAACACTAAACCCTAAAACCTGGATAACCCTACTCAGCAGGGCACTACGTATAATGGTGAGTATCTAACGATGATAACCTAATCGGCTGAGTATCATGATGATCATTGACATCTCATCCATGCATACTGATACTGGTAGTGGTGCCACCAGGAGGCACTGGTAGTGGTGCCACCAGGAGGCACGAGGTACCTCCAGTGGAATACCTCCATTGTTCCACTGGAGGTCAGTGGAGCCAAGAATGGCCACTCATGGGTTGGCCAATCAACCCACTGCTCAAGGATGGACGATGTTGGGCCTGGGGCAACAACCACTCAACAGGAGGGCAGGGAATGGGGACGGAATGCATAAAAAGTGGTGGTAAGGGCCTACTCCCTCAACGTATGCAAGAAGTGCTACCAAGCAGAAACAGCAGCACAAACAGCAGCCAGGAACAGCAGGAGGAAACGTTTGGGGGAAACAGCAGCAGAAACAGCCGCAGAGAGCAGGAGGAACAGCAGCCGGAGACAGTTCAGGAGAAACAACAGGGGGAACAGCAGCTCAAACAGCACTAGTAACAGTTCAGGCGAAACTGCAGCCAAGAACAATCCAGCAGGAGGAAGTTTTCAGGAAGAACAACAGCAGGAACAGCAGCAGGACAGCAGCTTAAGGGAAGAGTTCAGGAGGAACAGCAGCAGGAACAGCAGGAGGACAGCAGCATAAGGGAAGAGTTCAGGAAGAACAGCAGGAGTAACAGTTCAGGAGCAGTGGTAACAATAGCAGGAGGACCAGCAGGATCCCAATATCAGTGCTGGGGCTGCCTGCACATGATTGCGAACGGAGTTGACAATCGGGTGTAAAGCTGCAAAGTGGTGATAACAAAGAAACCTGAGAAGTGCATTGCGTGCAGATAAAGCACCTACTGTTAAGACAATTTGACACGCCGGCATGAAACCTCTTTCCCTAGACAAGGAAGGAAGTGCCCCACATATTTCCTTCTGGACCTGTCTATGCATTGTTATGGTTTTGCATGCCGACAAAAACCCGTATTATTTTCCACTCGCTATCTTTGTAACATGTTGAGGTGCCTGGCACCGCTATTTGCTATGTGGGTCGAAGAGTGAGGGGGCCAATGGGGCAGCTGGGGGTAGGGGGGACCTGGTGAAGGCCGAGTGTGGCGGAAACCAGTAATCCCAGCCAGTGTACGACATGCTAAAATATCATAGGCTGCTTCAAAGTCGGCTGCTAGGTACCGTGTGCTGTTACAAAGTACAAAAGTAGTACCAAAAGAACTACCGAAGCTTACTCGATTCGATTCGAGGTTGGCACTGTTACACTGTTACAGTTACAGTAAGGCACTTCCGGCCATGCAGGGCCCTGGCCTAAAACCCGACCTCAAAGACAAACGCACAAGCAGTATAGGCCACCAAAACACTATCAACCGAGGACCAGAAAGGAGTCTAGTCCTCCAAAAGAGCTACAGGCCGCCCAAACACAGAGGTAGCCGTCTGTAAAGGGCGGAGCTGCAGCAAAAATGGGGTGAAATGCAGACTACTCAAATCATGGGGGTAAAGAGTCAGCATGGAAGGCCTCAAGGCGGCTGGCCACATCACTCAGGAAGTCAAACAAAGGGGGGCGGTACCAATTAATACGGAGGAAATGCACCAAGTCAACTGGTTGCCAATCCAGCAGGGCAGAGTAATGCTGCGGTAGAAAAGACGGGCAATGCAAAATGGCATGCTGTTCAGAATGCACCACACCATGACTACAGAGGCGGCAAGTCCTAGCACCAAAGGGCAAGACAGTGTCCCGAACACCAAGGTGCAACACAGTGGTAAAAAGGCGAGCTAGGAAAACATGCCGGCTGAAGGACCAAGCAACATGAGCATGCACCCAAGGAATAACCCCCCAAGCATGAAGAGGATGCAAGCAAAATGCAGTGGCCTGTCGCCGATGAACACAACTCTCATCAGTGAAGGGATTGACCAGCAGGGGGTCAGGCCACAAGACATCTCAATAATATACACGCAGCTGGGCCTGCAGCAGGGACCATGACAGCGGCTGTGAAAGTAACAGGCGCTGCTGCAAGGAGGCTGCCAGAGATGCAGGGCAAACCCGGCCCAGGAAGCCGTAAGACTGAGCTGCCCAGGAACCAGAGTAACTTATGAGCTGGGACCGCTCCAGCTGCCATGCTTGAGTGCAGGAGGGAACTACTGGGGAAGCACACCAGATGATTATAGAAGGCAACTAAATGTCGAGCATGATGATAATGCAGAGGCCATTGACCATAATGCACCAAAAGAGCAGCCCGAGGAGTACTAGCGGGCAAGTCATGGAGTTGACGCAGGATCCGATTCACAATGGGCTGCATGGGGCAAGCAAACAAGTCGGGATTGGCAGCATACCGAGCGCCCCAAATTGCAGATGCATACATGCACTGACCCACAACAATAGCTTTCAGCCCGCAGGTAACCAATGGCAGAAAGCTTGAGGTCAATGGCCCTACTCATGCACCACAAATGAGGCAGTAGCTGAGGAGTGACACTGTTATGAGTACATTGGCATGCACTGTGAGGATGGCACGATTCGATTGGATTCGAGGATTTTACACGGGTGCCGCAGGATGCTTACTGGAAATTCATTTCCTTACTGTGAGGATGGCACATGGCACTGTTACAAAGTCACTCTTCGACCCCTCTTATATGTTATATATTTGATTGTTACCTGCTTTGGCATATTGTCATAAGGCGAAATGATGATACCTCAGAGCGCCGCTAGTCCAGTGGTTAGGATATTTGCCTTCCAAGCAAAAGAGCCGAGTTCGATTCTCGGGCGGCGTACTAGATGCGAAGGCGTACATCAGTCCTGATGTGCGTAATTGCATGTTTTGATGGTTTACGAGGACAGGAAAGGGGGATCGCACCTGCTCCTGTTACCTGCGATGATGAATCTGACAGAAGTGCTATTACTGCTGCTGCTGCCAGGCTACTGCTCATGCGATTCTGCTCCAGGGTCTGCTGCTGCTGCTGCTGCGGTATAAGTACCTGCGCTTATGCCTAGGCTGTCACAGTATACTGCAGCGGCTCTGCTGCTGATACTGTTGCTACAGTTGCTATTGCTGCTGGTGTATTGCTGCCAGTGCTGCTGGGCTACTGCTGATGCAGTTCTGCTCTGCTCCATGGTCTGCTGCCGCTGCTGCTGCTCCGTTTGCCTGTGGAGATGCCCCTGCCACTGTTACTGCTGCTATGATTGTACATGCTGCTGCTGCTGTTCTGCTCCAAGGTCTGCAGCGGCTTTTGCCTTTCTCCTAATACCTGTGGCAACGCCTCTGCCATAGTTACCGCTGCTATCGTGTGCTATCATGTGCTGCTGCTGCTACTGCTGCTCGGCTACCACTGTTGCAGTTCCACGCTCTGCTGCAGCTGCCGCTCACTGCGCTCCAGATTTCTGGTACAATGCTTCTGCTTTTGATACAGATGCTGCTGGTGCTCCTGCTGCTGCTGGGCTGCACTTGTCTGCCTGGATGAAGTACAGGAGCTGAGGCCGGCTGCTACTGTCAAGTTGCTGCAAGTATGGCAGCTACCTTTCATACTTGAACCACAACTCGGGTTAAACACCAACCCCCAGCCACTATAGCGCGAGCTCCTGGCTACTTCACAATTCCTCACTATCAGTGGCTGACCGAGTTGAATTGGAAGCTGCTTACGTTGCCCAAGCAAGTGGTTGTATGGTATGGTGCCATTTTAGATTGGCCAAGGGCAGGAACAGTTTAGAAACAGCACCGGGGAACAGCAGATGGGACAGCAGGAGCAACAGCAGGGGGTTCAGCAGGGCCGAACAGCAGGAGCAACCGCAGGAGCAACAGCAGGAGCAGCAGCAGGAGCAACAGCAGGAGCAACAGCAGGAGGAACAGCAGAGGGGAACAGCAGGAGCAACAGCAGGAGCAAGAGCAGGAGGAACAGCAGGAGAAACAGGAGAGGGGAACAGCAGGAGAAACAGGAGAGGGGAACAGCAGGAGGAACAGCAGAGGGGAACAGCAGGAGGAACAGCAGAGGGGAACAGCAGGAGGAACAGCAGAGGGGAACAGCAGGAGGAACAGCAGGAGCAACCAGCAGGGGGAACAGCAGGTGGAGACAGCAGGGGAAACAGTTAAGAGGAACAGCCAGAGCCCTGTGCTGACACCAGTCTGCTGACACCAGTCTGCTGACACCAGTCTGCTGACACCAGTCTGGCCGGGGTTGCCAGGTATGTGAAAGAAACTGACAATGGGTAACTGCTGCTGTTGCTCCTGCTGCTGGGCTACTGTTCCTGCGGTTCTGCTACGACCTGCTGCTGCTGCTGCACCAAGTACCTGCGCTGATGCCTAGGCTGTCACGTATACTGCTGCTGCTCTGCTGCAGCTATTGCTATGATTGCTAGTGCTGCTGGTCTATTGCTGCTGGTGCTGCCGGGTTACTGGTGCTGGAATTCTGCTCCAGCGTCTGCTGCGGCTGCTACTGCTCCTATTACCTGTGGCAATGCCTCTCCCATAGTTACCGCTGCTATCACTCACTAGACATGAGCTGCTGCTGCTACTGCTACTGGGCTACCAGTGTTGCGATTTCTATGGCCTGCTGTTACTGCTTCCGCTTCAGCTGCTGCTCAATAAACAGTACAGCAGCGCCTCTGAGATATGTACTGATGCTACCAGCGCTGCTGCTGCTGCTGCTGTGGGCCACCACGGTTGCAGTTCCGCGCTCTGCTGCAGCTGCCGCTCACAGCTTCGATTCAAGGAAGGAATTTACACGGGTGCAGGATGCTTACTGGAAATGCCAATCAAAAGATGCACACCCACACAATAAACCCCCAAACTCAGGCCTCCGAAAAGGCACAATCCGAGGAAAGAGGGAGAGGAGAAACACAGGAGTGACCAGCCAGTGACTAGAACACACTTGGATAACCATTTTTATCACCTGCCTTCTGGCAGATAGCACAGGACATATTTAGCAATAGCATGCGAACAAATCCTCCCACATTGCAACAGGCTCATGAGCAAGCATAGTGCGTCCTGTAAATTGAAAATGGGTATATGAGGCAAGTGCATGGAATGACAAGACATACATACATAAAAGACATTAGCTGTGCTGAACCCAACCCCGCTCACAGCTTCGATTCGATTCGGAGACTTCACATTGGTGCAGGATGCTTACTGGCATTTGATAGATTCATATCCCGCAGATGCATGTGTGTTTTAATGGATCAGAGGAAAGGTTATGTAGGGGGGAATGCACCATACGTGCACCATGTGTGCTCATACAACCTCTCTACTTGTTAACCCTATGCAGGGCTGACGCCTGGCGTCCACTCACTCCCTCACTTCCCTTCCCTACCCCTGCATTGACCTCACAATGGAATCCACACACTACCTCCATACTTCTGCTGCTGCTGCTCCAGATACCTTTTTTCATGCCTCTGCCATTAACATTGCTGCTATTGTTGCACATGCGACTGTTCATGCTGCTGCTGCTCCCCTTTACTTGGCGGCGACGCTTTGGACATAAGCGGCATTATTGGGGGCTTGAGCCCGGTGTATTTGGTCGTTTCCACCTAGCTGTTTGGTGCAGCCACACCTTCAGTTTTTGTTTGAGTGTTTGTTTGTATTGCCGGCGCTGCGGCAGCTGCTGCTCCTGCTTATATGGCCTGCGTTGATGCGTCTGTGATGGATATTGCTGCCAGTATGCTACTGCTGCTTGGCTACTGCTGCTGGGCTACTGCTGCTGGGCTATTGCTGCTGCAGTTCTTTCCAGCAGTGTCCCATCTACCAAAACACTACGGCAGCACCCGGACCTGAATCCTGTACTCAAGAATTTGTTAGGCCCGGAAGCCCTTTTTTATAGGAGCAGGAGCAGGACCCCATGGCCGAGCGGTCTAAGGCGCACGGTTCAGGTCCGTGTCCGTAAGGGCGTGGGTTCAAATCCCACTGTTGTCAATGTTGCGATGGGCTCGAACTAGGTATGGGTTCAAATCCATTAAGCTTGCCTTTGTAGCTCAGTTGGGAGAGCGTAAGACTGAAGATCTTAAGGTCACCAGTTCGATCCTGGTTGAAGGGAAACGTTTTAATCCTGTTTGGTAAACTCATTGCCGTTTCATCTGAGGCTTTTGACTTTGGTATACAATGTTCACTGGACGAGCAATCAATCATCAATCAAAACGCAAGACCAGCAATGCCAATGGCCAAACAAACCTAGGCCACAAACACAAGGCTCCTGATCACAATCACGAAGCCACACAACCGATGGTGGATTTGCCACACACAAGCTGAGGCTAGATGCAACGGCGTGCACACCAAGGGGAAACAAACACCCACTAAAACCCAAAACCTGCTCCACTTCCATCACACATGGGTGGCGGGGAGGCAGCAGGATCAAGCACCACCCTAGTAGGGGCTGGAGGTGGCTCCCACCACCTAGGTACTGGTGAACCACCATCCTCCCAGCCACTGAAAGGCACCACATAGCGCTCCACATGCTTATCAATAGCTTGCTTAGTGCGCCTTCTACACCTCACTAACCGTTGGCTTTCCCAAGGGTGCGTAAGATCCCACAACCTCTTCCTCCAAGCACTCTTAATCTGACATGAAGCCTCCCAGCTCCCCTCATCTTGACCAAGCACCTTCAGATCAGCACACACGCATTTCTCCCAGGTATGGCGAGGCCTACCCACTGGCCTCGTCATGTCACCATGTAATGAAGAGAACAACGCAATATGCGGCAACCTGCCCTCCTCCATGCGGCCTACATGCCCCAGCCACCTCAGCCTATTTGCTGTGATGTATGCTGACAAGGTGGCTACCCCACATGATTTCCTGATATGCTCATTGGTGTGCCGATCTGACAGCCTGACCCCCAGGATGCTCCTAAGGCAGCTAGAGTGCACCCGCTCAAGCTTTTGCGATTGCACTTTGGTCAGGGACCAACACTCACTCCCGAACAGCAGAATTGGCAACACATATGCCTTGTAACACTTCACCTTCGTAGCCAATGACAGATGCTTGGTACCCCACATCTTTTCAAACTGCTTAAACCTCCCCACAGCCTTACCCCTCCTGATATTCAACTCCACATCCAACCTGCCATCAGTCACAAGCACACTTCCCAAGTACTTGAACTGTGACACCTCTTTTACCACACCCTCACTGATAACCACCTCTGGTCCTTGCTGCACTGGCACATCCCCCTCCTTCCAATCCTTGTCAATGGACAGGATCTCAGTCTTGCTTGCATTGATGCGCAACCCAAGACTAGCAGCAACCTTGTCCATCACCTGCAGCATGACCACCAACTCCTCCCTGCTGGGACTTAGCAACACCATATCATCTGCATACAGCAGAACAGACAACAGCTCCACACACCCACCACTACCACACCCATCACGCTCAAGTTTCCCATCTGCATGATAGGCTAGCTTCACCCCACATCCCTCCGGCATCTGAGCCATTGCCTGCCGAACCACAAAGTCCATGTAGATGTTGAACAGCAAGGGAGCAATGACACATCCCTGCCGCACCCCGCCATGCACATCAAACCACTCAGACACCACACCACCCATCCTAACAGCAGCCTGTGTGCCAGTATGCAAGTCCATCAGCAACTCTATCAGCTTTGTGTGTACCCCGTACACATGCAGGATGCGCCATAGCGTGTCTCGCGGTACAGAATCATATGCCTTACGCAAATCCACAAAAGCCATAAATAGAGGCTGATCGAATGCTACAGACTTAGAGATGACCTGGCGTATGGTGAACAGAGCATCAGTGAGGCCCCTCCCCTTCCTAAAAGCAGACTGGTTATCAAGCAGTTGTGCATCGATATGAGAACTGATCTTAGCCAAAATGACCAAGACATACACCTTCCCCGGTATACTTAGCAAGCTTATCCCCCTACTGGACGAGCAACCAAAAGTTTTTACAGCAATGGCATGCATGCAAAACCTCCCACACCTGCACTGTGGGTGTAGGGTCACATCTCAAGCATGCATGCTGCGTTTTCTTCGATGACAAACAGAAAACAGGAACGTACCTTTCCATGGAGTTCACTGTGTGTTGTGGAGTATCCAGTCTCTGTCATGTTGGGTTGTTTGATACGACCTGCTGCTGCTTCAAAGAGTTAGCTGCAGCTGGAAGTGGTGTAACGGGAACAAAACAACATACAAACAATATTTAAGGCCTGGTTCCGAGATTTGAAGTCGAATCAATTCATCAGACATTCAGACGGCCTTGCAGCGACGCTGTTGCCCAGTTGATCAGTCCCATTTCAGCAATCATCACAAACATTAAAACAATAAACCCTAAACCATAAGCTAGCGGGGAGCAGCACCAGTCAAGTGATGAGTAGAGGAGCGGCAGCAGCCCAGCAGCGACAACCGCATTCCAGCAATCATTAACCCTATATAAGCAGTGAGCAGCACCAATACAATAGATAGAGTACCGATACATTCTAGGGGACTGAAAACCCCCCCAAGGCACCCGGCCCTGCGCCCTTTCCAGAGTCGTGGGGGTATGCATGTGATTGTACCCTTCCTTTTAAAACAAGCATGGAATGGTCGAGACCATCCTTCAATATGCCGTCAATTCCATTAGCCCTTTTACCACAGATCTCCAGATTCGAAGTCCAACAAAAGTGATGGGCCGCGGAGCAGCAGGCCAGCATCAGCAGCAGCCCCTCTCCAGCAATAACCAATAACCCTAACCCTTACACCCTAAGTCCTAAAACCCTAAACTCTAAACACCAATGAAATGATCAGTTGAGGAGCAGCAGCAGGCCAGGAGCAGCAGCGACATTCCAGCAAGCGTCACGAACACCAAACCCTAAACAACGACATATGTCACTGACATTGGTACTCATTCTGTCCAGCACAATGCAAAACCCAGAACACATAAGCGGGTTGATAAATTACCGATGCCCATGGCGTTGTGTCTAGGGTTCAACCCATGCCGTGATTGCAAGGCGGGATTGGAAGCTGCTTAGGCTGACTGACCACCCAGCAAGTGGCATTCCTCAGAGTTGTGTAGGGAATATGGGCAGTCCGATTAAGGGCAGGAACAGTTCAGGAACAGCATGGGGAACATCAGGGGGACAACGGGGGAACAGCAGGGCGAGCTGCAGCAGAGCGTGGAACTGAAACCAGTGGTGGCCCACACTCAGCAGCCGGGCCTTACGTGGATGCGAGGGTTCTACCCAGGTCGGGCCGCTGCCATGCCTTTTCGGAGGCCTGAGTTGGGGGTTTATTGTGTGGGTGTGCATCTTTTGATTCAGATTTCCAGTAAGCATCCTGCACCCGTGAAAAATCCTCGAATCGAATCGGCGCTGCCGTAGTGTTTTGAAGTAGCAGTAGCCAAGCAGCAGTAGTATGTGCAGTATGTATTGAAGAGACATTGCTGCCGCAGGTAACTAATGGGAGGAGCAGCAGCTGCAGCAGAACATGGAGCAGAACTGCACTAGCTACTGTAGCCAATTAGCAGAATGAGCAGCATCATGTGCAGCAATAGCAGCATTTTTGTCCATAGTCTTTGGATCTGTGCGATGCCGACGTGTTCGGTTACTGGTCCGACCTCTTGTGCTTGCCACATCTTTATTTTTTTGTTTGCTTTAATGGCAGAGGTATCAAATAAGGTATTTGGAGCAGCAGCAGCATGAGCCTGAGGTCGGTAAGATGTGCACCCTTCGTTTCTACACCTTAAATGCTTGTTGTCTTTGTTTGTTTTCCATTTGTTAATTGGAGGGTAGTTTGATGCCGATGGGTCTAATTACTCATGACAGTAGAGTGCCGTGTGGGCAGCCACACACCCTACGTTTTTCCTATTTTTTTGTCATAACTTTGCTTCCTTAAGATTGCAAGTTGCCAAGCCCCTTCACACACCTGTGCAGGCAGCCTCAGATGCTCCATATCAGTATTGGCCTCCTGCTGTTCCTCCTGCTGTTCCCCCTGCTGCTTATAGTCCCCTTTCGATCAGCGGTTCCCTTTGCTGTTTCCCCTGCTGTTCCCCCTGCTGTTCCCCCTGCTGTTCCCCCCGCTGTTTCTCCTGCCCCCCCCCCCCCCCGCTGTTTCCCCTGCTGTTCCCCCTCTCCAATGCTTGCCCCCCTGCCGTCCCCCCTGCTGTGCCCCCTGCCATTCCCCCTGCCATTCCCCTGCTGTTGCCCCTGCTGTTGCCCCTGCTGTTCCCCCTAGTGTCTCCAATGCTTGCCCCCCTGCCGTCCCCCCTGCTGTGCCCCCTGCCATCCCCCCTTCTGTTCCTCCTGCTGCTCGCACTGCTCGCTAAACGCTTCTGCTATTACTGCACATGCTGCTGCTGCTGGGCTCCGGCTTGTCTGCCGGGATGAAGGGCAGCTGAGGCTGGCTATAACTGTCAAGTTGCTGCAAGGGCAGCTACCTGTCATATAACCACAACTCAGGTTTAGCACCAAACCCAGCCACTTTAGCGCGAGCTCCTGCCTACTTCACAACCCTGCACGATCAGTGGCTGACCGAGTTGGATTGGAAGCTGCTTAGGTTGCCCAAGCAAGTGGGTGTATGTTAGAGATATAAAGCCATTCTACTAGTTTGGCCAAAGGCAGGAACACTTCAGAAACAGCACGGGGAAACAGCAGGAGGAACAGCAGAGGGGAACAGCAGGAGGAACAGCAGAGAGGAACAACAAAGAGGAAGAGCAGGACTGACAGCAGAGAGCAACAGCAGGAGCCCTGTGCTGACACCAAGCAGACTGGCCGGGGTTGCCAGGTATGTGAAAGATTCTGACGGTGCCCAACGGGAGCAAGGCTGCAAAGTGATACCACACACATAAAAAAAGCTTACAACAGGCTGTGCATAAGGCACCTATTGCCGTGAACACGGCCACGCGAACTTGCTTCAAAGTCCCTTTCTCTACTAAACAGAAAAAGAAGTCAACATGTTACCTCAGTGTTTCTAACATTGCCATGATCATTTTTTTTATCTCTTTTGAGGTATGCCATAGCAAAACTTGCCATAGTGTTATAGGCTAAAGTGTGCTTGACATGCCATACGGCACGGTCATGCTGACTGCGCCACCATCTGCTGCTGCTGCTGCTGCTGTTGCTGCATCAGTACGGCCCAAGTGATCAGTCAGTCCATCCATGAAAAGTTCTGAGCCACACAAATATTATAAGTCAGGGATATGTGGGCATCAGGAATGCTCACACGTAAGCTTGACCAAAGCAACGAAAGCACATATACATCAATGCGGCATGTAGTTTCTCCTGGGGTCTCTTGAATGGTCTGGCAGCCTTGGCTCTCCACCGGTCTTGATTCAATGTCTTGAATTTTCCTCTCCACATGCTAACAAACTGGATGGAGTTATGCCGCAGGCGCTGCACGGCCCAAAAGCTGTGCAGAGATCTATCCCATATACATTAATGCAGGGGTCAGACGCATGCAATGTACCTCTCATCTCAGGAACCGGAACAAGAGCTGCTGCTGCTGCTGCACGGTTTGCCGGCAGCAGCTCCAGATACCTCAACGGCGGCAAAGCCTCCTGCCATACATATGCACTGCTGCTAATACTGATGCTCGGCCGTGCTGGGCTACTACTGCTCCATGTTCTGCTGCTTCGGCTGCTGCTGCTCTAATTACCTGCGGCAATGGCTCTGCTATAAGTACTCCTGCTGCTAGTATTGGGCTACTTCTGCTCCTTTTCAATCCAACATGTTGTGCCTATGTATACCTGCATCCTGCCCTCCTTTGTACTCACCTTGCAGGACGTGAATTGAGTCTGAAGCAGGGAGTGGCAGCCTCGTTGCAAAGCAGCGTGGGTAGCAATGGCTGGAAGTTGGGTGCCATTAGGGGGTTAGTTTAATAAAGGTTTGAGGCTGTGTGCCTACTAGTGAACAGGCCAGTGCCTCCTCTCACAGGTGTTAGTTAGTAGGTAGGTTGGAGCTGACCCACCGCTATTTTGGTGGTGGTGTCGCCTCCCTACCTGCAAAAAGTGTTGGACCTAGTTCTGCCGGCCATCCATCCATTGCATGGATTTGATTTCGAAGCAAAATCTCACCTGCCGGATTCGAACCAGCGACCTAGAGATGCCTGCTTGTCCCTGTGAATCAGGGCTTAGCTATGAAACTGAACTACAGTCTCCCGCTCTACCAACTGAGCTAAGGTGAGGCAGTGCTGCTACCAGGGATCGAACCTGGGACCTACGGTTACCTTGAGCTGGAATACAAGACCGTTGCTCTACCACTGAGCCACAGCAGCGTAGGTAACCAACCCTCGGGGTGAGCCGAGGTGTTGATCGCACAGGGTTCCAAATCTGTTCCTATAACCTGACAGGTTTTGGCGAGTTTCTTGCGAGGGTCTACCCTGTCCACAGTTACTACCGGCCCCTGCCTGTTTGGAACCTCCCCAGCCCGCTGTTGCATCTTTTATTATCAATGCAGTTGTTGCTCATTTCATCTGCTGCATTTCTAACTGGAGCTTAGACGCCCGTCGACCCTTGTACTAATGACGTCAGCTGCCCTTGTTGCCTGCACCTGAGCCCGTGGATCTGCGTCTTTTTCCAGTTAACAATAGGCGGCCTTCGGGGTGAATGCCATCAGCAGCCCTAGGAGCTTAGCCGAATCTCATGCGAATGACTTAAACGCTCCCGCTGAACGCGGTAGATCGGCTAGTGGACCTTGCACTGAGTAGAGGAGATTCAGAACGCGCTTCATATGCACAACACCACAGGCAAAACTACTAGGTTGAGGACAAGCAGCAGGGCAGCCTATGCTGGCAGGCTATTGGCTGTCAGCCCTCCAAACAGGCCTGTGCATCGGAGCATAAGAACCGGTATTGAACCGTCACGAGCTTCTCGTAAGGCAGCACATCAGTACCAGCGACACATGGGCGGAGCACACTCAAGCCTTCCGCAGAAGGATCGTTCGCATGTGAGTCCCTCTGCAATTTGGGGCTTAGCAGCCTGGGTCGCAGCCCCCTTAGGAGAGAACCCCAGAACCCTAGACAAAACCCTCATAAGCAGCACATGGGCTAGGAGGGTCAAATAGAAACGATGTCAACTTCTAGAGTGAGCTTGCAGAGATGCATTGCATACACTGTTTGGGTTAGTAGGGCTCGATAGGGAAATGCTGCTACTTGGGACGTGGTTAATGATAAGCTTGTAGTTGCTCAGATGTTTACATAGCTTCCTACGCTGGGTTTGTTTGTTTGTTTGTTTCTTTAGGCATCTACCGCTGAGCATGACCATTTTAAATGGTCATGAAAGCTCCATGCGGCATTTACCCATAAAATAAGAAACTGGCTGGAGTCATGTGGCGGGTGCTGCACGACCCGAGGGCTGCGCAGCGATTTATCTCATGCTTACCCATTAAACTCTCCCTTCCACCCGCCACAGAGGTTGTGTGCTGCCAAAAATCGTAATGAATCTCCCTCAAATAAAATTTGATCATCATGCAAGAAGCCAAGGAATCAGTCAGCTCAATCAGTCAGCCCTCAGTCCACTGCAAATAAAAAGACTGTTTGGACACCTGAGTGCTGTTTATACCTCCAATTTAACAAAGCGTCTCCTTGTGGCACACAATATGTGAGTACTGTAATTATTAATGAGTACTGTAGTTAGTATGTGATTATCATTCTACTGTAACCATCCCAAGCCGTACCCAGGGATAACATGCCTCCGAAACCCATCAAGTTTCCAAACTGTTACCTTTAGGAACACAGAAATGAGCTCTATCCACCAAACGTCAGATCTTTGCTGTGATTCTTGCCGTAGTGTTTACCTGTATGTTCTGCAAGGGCCCAGGTTAGTAGCGTTTAGGCTTACAACACCATCTAACTTTGGCCACCAGTCCATTGTTGTCGCAGGACCCTAGCCGTACCCTAGCAAGAATTTAGGGTTTAGATTTATCGCAGGACTGAATGTGATTCGTTGCCCTGTGATTCACTGTTGCCGCAGCCGGACCCTAGCTGTATTTGCTCAAGGTTTAGGGTGTAGTCTTTAGGTTAAACGCAGGACTTTATATTGCCAATTGTTTGACTGTTGCTGCAGGACCCTACCTGTATCTCTGTCAAGGCTGTAGGGTTTAGGACGTAGGCCTACCACAGGACTTAATACTGCCAAAAGTTTGACTGTTGCCGCAGAATCCTAGCTGTATCTTCGCCCATTGCTTAGAGTGTAGGGTTTTGACCAATCACAGGGTTTCATGTTTCTGCTCGTTCACTGCTGTAGGACCCTAACTGTATCTTCTGCAAAATTCTGCAACAGCATGATGATGGTGGACCCTCAGCATCTCGAATAATGTACATGGTGAGCAGGGTTTAGGGTATATTTGGAGATGGAGCAGGGTTTAGGAATTAAACCCTGCATAATTATGCAAAAGTATGCGGTTTCCCTCAACACACGCTGACAAACTGGTTGGAGTCATGTGGTAGGTGCTGCACGGCCCGAAAGCTGTGCAGTGCTCTATCTCCTGTGTTTATGCAAAATTACGTCAAATTGATTTGCTTTTATCTTTTTGTTTTGCATTATACAGGGTGATGATCACATTATTGGCTGTGCTAATGATTTAGCTTGCATTGCCATGTTGGCGTGCGCCTATATTATTTGCTTGTACTTCCATGTTTTGGTCCTTCACTGCAGTTTACTGCTTCATTTTGGGGATCTCAGTCTGAACTAAAAGCTGAGTTCTTGCCTAGCTCAGTGTTTTGCTATTAGTTGAGTTTCCTTGCTTCTCTAGTGCACTACAGCTGTTTTGTAAACAGCTTGAGGTGCGGGGCCTATGGCACGTTTTGCTATGCCATACCATGAACTGCAGTAATAGTAACAGAAATTACATTATGTCCCTTTGCTTCTTTAATCGTTTGCAGGATGATAAAGTTGGTGTTTTTCCAGATATCCATCCTGCTGCTGTTCAACATCTTCTGGTGGTGCCTCTACAACATATTCCCAATGTGAAGAGCCTAGGAGGGGAAGATGTAGACCTAGGTATGAGAGGGGGAAGGGGGGGGGGGTTGGAGATTCCCCGGGGGGGGGGGGGAGAACGGGGCAAGGGTGTGTGCGGAGAAGGGGGGGGGGGGGGGGCAGGGGTAGGGTAGGAGAAGGGGATAGATTGCCTTTAGTTGGGGTGGGAGGGAAGTGGCGGGGGCGGGGTAGGGGTCTGTGTGGGGAGGGGGGACGGAGGGGGGCTGAGGGAGCCGGGTTGTTTGTGTGTGTTGGGGGGGGGGGCAAGGGCACTGGGGGGAAGTTGATGGAGGGAAGAGGCGGGGGAGGGTGGGTGTGGGAGGAGGGGGCGGAGGGGCCTAGAGGGTATGTGTGTGTGGGGGGAGGGGGCTTAGGGTTTAGGGTTACGTTTTAATGGGGCGTTGACCATTGGGCTCTTATGGCTGAGGGTCTGAGGAAAGGGGGTTTAAGTGGAGATGACAAGGAGGTAGAATGGGGGAAGGGTGGGCATTGCCTTTGGTTGGGGGTCCCGGGGTCTGAGGGGACCATTGTGCATTTTGGGGGGAGGGGCGAGGTTCTTTAAAAGGAGGATACGTGTGGGGGAAGGGAGGGGGGAAGGAGGAGGACGGGGGTGGGTGGGTGGGGGGGTGGGGCGGAGAGGGGAGGGGGTGAATAGCTTGATATAAGGAGATCTGTGGGGGAAGCGGGGGAGGAGGTGGACGTTGGGGGGGGGGAGTAGGAGGATATTTGTGGGGGAAGGGGGGAAGGGCGGGGGATGGGGTTTTTGGGTGGGGATCATCTTGGTAAGAGAATATGTGTTTGTTGGGGTGGGGGTTGGGGGTTGGGGGGAATGGTATATTATATGTATGTATGGCATTATGCACCAGGCACTGGGCACACACCTTCCATGTGTTTTCTATACTATAGGTATTTCTCCAGGCACTAAGCAATCCATTCATGTGTTTCCTTGTTCTGTATGCAATCAGTTAGGCACATGGTGCAAGTAGGGGAGCAACAATTGCTGTCATTACAAGAGCAAGAGCAACAGCAGCAGCACCAGCAGCAGGTGCAGCAGCCACATTTCTGGCATCATCAACAGCAGCAGCAGCAGCAGGGATTGGCAGGAGGTCAATCAGTTCCACAACATAGACTGAAGTTTGGATTTCATAAACCTCCATTTCGAAGCATCGACCACTTACAGTGAGTGCCGGGGAGGGGGGAGGGGGCACCCATGGGCTTCTGGGGTTAATGTTTCTACAGCAGGGTTCAAAAAGGGGTGGTGGCCGATGAGCAGTCATATGCTGTAGCAATGTGAATGGCAGCAGCAGCAGGAGCAGTGTCATAGGCTTTTGGGGTTTAGGTTTTAGCATCAGGTTTTGAAGAGGGGCTGGGCAGCGGAGTACTGATGTCATGAGTGATGGAAATGCATAAGACTTTGCCGAACCGTAGCAAGCAACGGGCCCCATATCTCCCCTCTTGTGCCTACTAACCATGATACATGAGCGGGGGCGGGGGGGGGGGGGGCAGAAAGATCTGCAAAAGAACCCCTCGTTTGAACTTTTCGGAGGGCACCCCTTGGACCGCCCCCCCCCCCCCCATCCGTACATGAGCAGTAATGTGTTGTAGCAAATGTCGGCGGCAGCAGCAGCAGCAGTTTTGGCACCCAACCTGTAGTTCTGTGACTCCAGCCATCAGGGGTTGGGTGCTGCGTGGTCTGAGTCTTTTGTTAAGAGAGACCACTGCACAGCCCTCTGGGCCATGCAGCACCCAAGCATGACTCTATCCAGTTTCTCAGTGGGGTGGGGTGAGTAAGTGCGAGTGATAGACAGCTAGAGTCTTTTGGCATAGCTTATGGATGGACTCGTTACACAGAGAGATCTCTAAAGAAACCCACGTCGAAACTTTTAAAGGGTGCTGGATGGTCTGAGTCTTTTGGATAGCTCATTCCTGGACTTGTTACATCATGCTCAGGCCAAAGGCATTTGATATGTTCCATGGTTGCATTAGAAGCGAGCGCGTGTGTGCTAACACAGCTCTCACCCCTTATCCAGGGCTTAGGGTTCAGGGCCCCTGACTGTCCATTGATTGAGTTCATATTGCTGCTGCCCTTCTCTTTCGCCTGTGCTGCATTGTTTTGTGGTGCCTCACGAGTGGTACCGCGTGTGGCAGTACAGCTATGGTTTCCTCATTACCCAACTGCTGGCTGCTTTGTCTTGTCCTGACATTCTTGCACTTTAGATTCTTGATTTAAGGGACAAGGTACTCGCGGTGATATCCTGCTGTTGCTGCTCCCTCTGTTCCTGTGCTGCAGCTTGCATTGTTTCCTGTTGCCTCACAAGTGGTCGCGCACATGGCAGTACAGCTGTGCTTTCCTGTTTACCCCGGTTGGTAGATCACTTGCCAGGTGCTTGCACTCATCGACACTTCAAGGCATACGGAATTCCTATTAGGGTAAGGTGTGTCCACTGAGATCCTGCTGCTGCTGTTGCTGCCCTTACTTTTTGCTTGTGCTGCAGCTTGCACTGCTTCTCGGTTGGCCCACAAGTGGTATCGCACATGGCAGTACAACTCTTCCATCTTTACCCCATTGCGGGCTGCCTTGCCTTCAATTTCGCCCGCATTAACAAGACACACTTCTGAATAGGAATAGGACAAGATATACGCAATGATATCCTGCTGCTGCTGCCCTTGTCGTCTTACTGTGCTGCAGTTTGCATTGTTTCTTGTTGCCCCACAAGGGGGTACCGCACGTGGCAGTACAAATTTTCCATCTTTACCCCGTTGCTGGCTGCATTGCCTTCAATTCACCCCCTTTAACCTCCTTCTAGTGCCAACGTATACGCACTGATATCCTGCTGCTGCTGCTGCCGCCCTTGTCATTTTCCTGTGCTGCAGTTTGCATTGATTCCTGTTGGCTGACAAGTGGTACCGGGTGTGGCAGTCTTTACCCCGTCTTTACCCAATTGTTGGCTGCCTTCACATTCACTCCCCCTCTTTAAACACTTTCTAAATATGACAAGATATAAGCACTGATATCCTGCTGCTGCGATTGCTTCCTTGGCCTATCCCCTGCAGCAGCTTTTATTGTTTCCTGCTGACTAGAAAAGGGAAGGAATCTTGTTTCCTGCTGACCAAGAAAGGGAAGAATCCTTGTTTCCTGCTGACCAAAAAAGGGAAGAAAGCCAGATTTTCTGCAGCTGTCACTGCTGACACACAATGCCTTTTTTCTGTTTGTGTCCTCCTGTGCTGCAGCTTGCATTGTTTCTTGTTGCCTCACAAGTGGTACCGCACGTGGCAGTACAGCTGTGCTTTGAACTGGATGACAGCAGATGACCTGATACAGCAACTCAGGAGGAAGCCTAGCAACAACAGCACCGATGGGCCAGCAAACATTGTGTGAGAAAAAAAACAGGGAACAGCTAGGCCAGGCTGGTTGAGTAACTGAAGAAGAGCATAGCCTCGTCATCTACTGTTCCGGCCCGCGCAAGTTAAGGGAGAGGCAACTTAGTTGAGGAAACCTAGCCCAAGGCCCCCTACCATCAATTCTATGAGCAGCTGCTGCTGCTGCTGCTGATACTGCTGGTGGCGCTTTAAGTGGCGGGAACTCGGCCTAGGAGGCTATCAGCAGCACCATCAGCAGGCATGGGTTCAGCAAAGATTGTGTGAGCTGTTACTGCTGCTAATGGTAGGCTTCAACTGTGGATGTCGGCTTTGACTGCTGTGTGTTTCTAGAGGGAAGAAGTATCTTGTTAAGAGAGACCACTGCACAGCCCTCTGGGCCGTGCAGCACCCAAGCATGACTCCAACCGGGTTTGTTAGTGTGGTGTGTTGAGTAAGAGCGAGTAATAGAGAGCTAGAGGGCTGCAAATTCGAACAAGGGAAGAAGTATCTTGCAAGGGTACATTCATTGAGAGGAGAGAAGCATGTGTTGCAAAAGCTTAAGATGATGACTTGATACAGCAACGCAGGAGGAAACTTACCACTAGCAGCAGCAGCAGCAGCCATGAGTCAGCAAATAATGTCTGGGCTGCTTCTGCTGCTGGTGGTAGTGCTTGGTAGGGGTGTAGGCTTTCAAGTGCTGTGTGTTTCAACAGTGACGAAGTCTGTTGCAAGAGTTTTTCTAAACGGAGACCAGTGCACAGCCCTCCGGGCCGTGCAACAATCGAGCATGACTCCAACCTGTTTTTCAGGGGGGTGACGGTGGAAGATTAGGATAGAGAGACAGGGAGCTGCCAATATTAGGCGAGGCTGAGACAGGCAGACCGTAGGTTAACCTGAGAACTAAGGTTGCAAGGATTTGAAAGGGAAGAAACATGTTGCAAATTTTGAGATGATGTGCTGATACAGCAATGCAGCAGGGAACCTACCACTACCAGCAAGTCTATCAGCAGCAGCAGCCATGGGTCAGCAAGTATTATGTGAGCTGCTGCTGCTGCTGGTGGTAGTGGTCCAGGGATGGAAGACTTCAAATGCTGCTTGTGCTGAAGTGTCTCAATTTCAATCAAAGATTGGAAAAGTATTTTATAAAAGAGAGGGGAGCAAGGGCTTCAAAGGGGAGGAAGGGTTTTAGAGGGGAGACATGGTTGCAAGGCTTCGTTAGGGGGGAGGCAAATGTTGCAAGGGTTCGAGAGGGGAGAAGTCTGTTGCAAGAGTTTCTGAGCAGAGATATTGGGTGTAAGGGTTTAAGAGGGGAGCAAGCATGCTGTGATGTTGCTACTGCTGCTGCTGCTAATAATGCAGATGACCTGAGCAAAGAGCTCAGCAAACACAGTGGTGTTGACTTGAGCGAACAGAGGTGACGGGTACTACTGCTCCTGTTAATGTTGCTGCTGGTGCTGAAGCAGATATTGACTTAAATGATATATGCTGTGGGCTCTGTCTTCCATGATTGCTGCTGGCGGGGGGGGGGGGGGCTGCTACTTGTTTGGGCTGCATGCATGCTTCTTACCGTTGTCATGGGGTCCTGTTTGCATTACGCTGTGGGAGCTGTGGCTACTGGAGGTGATGCTGGTACTCGACCGCTGTGTATGCTGCTTACAGTGCCAATCCTGCTGCTGGCCACGCTGCTGGATCGCCTTCAACCAGCTTCACGTGCGATCCAGTGACAAGCACTAGCTTCTTAGCATAGGCCACGACATTAGGCTGGAGATGTTCGATGCCCTGTAGGTCGTCCGTCGTGGCCACTGCTTAACCTGCCGCGGACTGGCTGTGCCCAACCGTGCGTGGTAAGCATTGTGTAAGTATGGAGGGTAAGAGGATGCAAGGGGCTGAGAGCCTCACAGCCGCAACTCGATATGGCAGGAGCAAAACGCTGGAGGTGATGAGCTGGGGTGTGATGTGAAGATTGACAAGTGGAAGCTTTCGAGGCATGTGTTTAGGAGGGCTTGTCTCTGATCCCACCAAGTAGGTCTGGTCCTAGTGCTCCTATACATAGCAGTGTAAAGTGTGAACGTGTGCAGCACGCCACTCCGTCCCCAGCAGCTTCTAGATTTCAAAAACAGTACAAGCAGCCACTAGTTACAAGCGCATGGAGTCCGCTCCACTTGAAGTGCGGTTGGTATGCGATCGACAGCCACTTTTTCCTGTCGTCGACTAGTGGCATAGATAAAGAAGTCTGCTTACACTTTCCAGTGGACATTTGTTTAACAGGCACAGGGGTTACATGCGATACCGTTAGTACGTCGTGTAGCGCAACGTGCAACCCCATTGGGGTCGGAATTACTTCTTTTGTTGCATAGAGGTGGCGTTCAATTTCCCACAGACACACACACTGAGTTAGTCCCGAAAGGGTGTTGTTGCGGCAACCGACGAAGATCTGCAAACAGCGTCAGCGCTGAGAAATTCATCTTATAGACGCTGCTGGCGGAAAATCACCGCTGCGCAGAGCTCTAACCAATAGACACAGCGTGTCGTGACCTTCCTCTGATCGTACAGACTCAATTGGCTCCTCGACTATAACTAACACGTACAAATAGGTACGGACAGTTGCGGAAGCGTATCCCAGTTCAGGGCATCTCAAACAGGCTAATAGACAGCTATTATAGGCGTGTCAAGCACATGTGTCCACCGTTTCACTGCCTAATTGCTACGCTGCACTCAGCGCACGTCCACCTTGTGCATCCCCCGGTCTGGTACGGTGTCGCAGGCCACCAACTTGCTTGACTTCTGCATCCCAGGCACACATGGCGACATCACTACGGACGACAACATTCCCTGGCCTAGGAGCACCATGCGCTGGCCGCAACTTCGCGTTCCAGCGGAGTCCATGCAGGCTTCCTGTCTGTGCGAGGACACAGCAACAGCTTATCAGGCGCCAGACGCTGGTAAGAGAAAGTTCCTGAAGCGTATTGTTTGCAAGGAGGTACCTGGGACTGGTGAATGCCTGCAGCAGGAGCAGCAGTAGGAAGAATAAGAGGACAAACAGGGACATGCCACAGCAGCAGCAGAAGAAGAAGAAACAGAAGAAAAGAACAAGCAGGGACAGGCCACAGCAGCAGCAGTAGCAGCAGCAGAAGAAAAGAACAAGCAGGGACAGTCCGCAGCAGCAGTATCAGCAGTAGCAGAAGAAAATGACAAGCAGGGACATGACACAACAGCAGCAGCAGCAGCAGCAGCAGAAGAAGAGGACAAGCAGGGACAGGCCGCCGCAGCAGCATTAGCAGCATTAGCAGAAGAGGACATGCAGGGAAAGGCCATATCAGCAGCAGCAGGGCAGCAGCAGAAGCCATGATGTGTTGAAGTGGCAGTAGCAAAAGCAGAAAGATGCTGCAGCAGTGGAAGCAGCAGTAGAAGCTGCGTTAGCAGAAGCAAGTGATGTTGCAGCAGCAGTGGAACCAGCAGTAGAAGCTGCTTAGCAGAAGCAAGTGATGTTGCAGCAGCAGTGGAACCAGCAGTAGAAGCTGCGTTAGGGCAAAAGCAAATGAGGTTGCAGCAGCAGTTGCAGAAGAAGCTGCGTTAGGGCAAAAGCAAGTGAGGTTGCAGCAGCAGTCGCAGAAGAAGCTGCGTTAGGGCAAAAGCAAGTGAGGTTGCAGCAGCAGTCGCAGAAGAAGCTGCGTTAGGGCAGAAGCAAATGAGGTTGCAGCAGCAGTCGCAGCAGACGGAAGAGACTGCAGCAGCAGCAGCAGTGGCAGCGGCAGAAATAACAGACGCAGCAGGAAAGAAAGCATTCTTATATTTGTACATGTATTAAAAGTATTCTGCTTTAAATTCTGTGAGCATTCGTGTTACATTCTCAGCAATGGGGCTGACATTGGGCAGCAGTTGTTATGCCAGGGGCAAGGGGTGCAAGATGTGCAGCAAACAAGGAAGCAACTCCATGAGGATCATGCCTTGGCAGGTGGAGCTGTATCCGCCCAGTCGTAGCAGTAGAACCACACAAAGTGTAAACCCTTATCCTAAACCTAAGCCCTAATGCCTGTCATTTTGCAACAGGAGCAGGAGGAACAGCAGTACAATTGGTACGAGAGCAATAACCATGTGGACCTAATGTAAATTCTTCCCCGTCCCTTCCCTTAATCCTCTCCCAAAAGCATGATCACATACCTGTAATTGGTACCGGTAGCCAGCAAACTGTTTAAAGCCCGGGCTCCTCCTTTGCTCACAAGCAGTGCACTGTCTACAAGAGGCCAGGCAGGGTGGAGGTGCTAGTACATTAAAAATACTTGCTTTCTATACATTAAAACGTGTATACCGTATCAGTACTCATACTGATCCATCTTCTCCATTCCCTTGTTTCCACCAGGTCCCTCAGGCCAGTGCTGGTAACCCGGGTTACGTCTCCTTCAACCCCAGCGGGCCCGGTTATGCCTCCTTCGTCACTAGTTACGCCACCCCAAGCAAACCAGCCCTCGTAGCAGCAGTGGCAGGAGCAGCAGGAGGAGCAGGAGAAGCAGCACCTAAGAAGGTTTCCAAGCCCCGTTTGCCAGGGTTGGATTCATTACGCTTCCCGCTCATTGCTTACATTGCAGTGGGACACTTTATCGCCTTTGCAACAAAAGATGCTTTCATCCTGAAACTGTTCAGCCAGGTGGGTCTATAAGGGGGGGGGGGAATTGCGGGGGGGTTGGGGTATTCAAGGGAGGAGGGTGCCGGGGGGTGAGGGGGGCGAGGGGAGGATGGAAGAGGGGGGTGGGGAAAAAGGGGAGGGGAAAAAGGGGAGGGGGGAAAGGGGAAAAGGGGGAGGGGAAAAAGGTGGGGAAGGGGAGGGAAAAAAGGGGAGGGAAAAAAGGGGAGGGGGCCAGGGGAGGGAAAAAGGGAGGGGGGAAGGGGAGGGGAAAAGAGGGGGGGGGGGAGAGGGGGGCGGGGGGATTGGGAGGGGGTTTAGGGGAGGGAATATGGGTGCTTCCCCCCAACCCCAAGCAGAGCTCAATGGAGCAGGAGCAGCAGGGGGAGCAAAATCATAAGGGAGCAGCACCTAAGAAGTTTTCAAGGCCTCGTTTGCCAGGGTCGGATTCTTAGTGCTTTCGGCTGATTGCTTGTACTGCGGTGGGGCACTTCATTGCCTTCGCCACAAAAGATGCTTTCATCTTGAAGCTGTTCAGCCAGGTGGTGGAATGGGTTTGGGTTTGGAAGCATGGGTTTAAAATTTACTTTGTGTTATAGGTTAGTGATAGTTTATGGATAGGGAATGCATGGTTTAAGCAGATGGAAAGGTTGGAGAAGGGTTCAAAAAGTGGTTTGGAGGGAGGATGGTTATAGTTTGCGGGTGTTGGATACTTTGCACTTCCTGCTGATTGCTTACTTTGGAGTGGAACATTCTATCGCGATAATGCACTCCTCTGTTCTGGTATCTTTGTAATGGGTCGGCGCCTTCTTCGTAATCTCTGGTTACGTGGCCGGTAACACGGCAATGGAGCTAGGAAAGTTTGAGGCCTCCCCACGCATCCAGCCCGCTGCTGCATACACCATTGCTTATCCCTAACAAATTTAAAGTACAACTACGAATAAGAAATAATCAATGATAAACTGAATAAAAATGCATTATTTATTCTGCTGTTTTTTCGCAGGTGAACGTATGGGTCGGCGCCTTCTTTGTAATCTCAGGTTATGTGGCGGGTTACACGGCAACAGAGCTTGGAAATTTTGAGGCCTCCCCACGCATCCAGCCCGCTGCTGCATACACCATTGCTTGCCCCCAAAAACTGAATAAAAGTAATTATTATTCTTAATCATAAAAGTTATGATTAATAAGTAGTGCATTTATTTGTGCTCTTTGTTCTGCTGTCACTTTGCAGGTGAATGTATGGGTCGGCGCCTTCTTCGTAATCTCAGGTTACGTAGCGGGTTACACAGCAACGGAGCTTGGCAAATTTGAGGCCTCCCCTCGCATCCAGCCCGCAGCTGCCTACACCATTGCTCGAGTGGCCGGCTACTACCCTCTGTTCATCCTGGTTCAAATCCTATTTGGCGCAATGTTTATTTTTGCTGACAGCTTCTACAATGGGTCCCTGGCAACATTCATACATGGCTTCATGAGCTGCACCCTTATCCAGGTGAGGGCTCGGGTTAAAGGGGCCAAGTAATGTAGGGTTTAGGGGGAAGGGTTCTACTTAAGGGTTTGCATATTGGGTTTTAGGGCTTCCAGTTTTGGGGGCCAGGGGGGGTTACACGCTGCAGTCTGACACAGGTAAGTTAGATATGCGGCTAACTCTGCTGGTTCAAACATCTGTAAGTGTCGATGTTTTAGCTACAGAACGCATGGGGATGCTGGGGTTTCCAAACTCAAAGAAAAAAAAGGAACTGCTCAGAGGCTTGCGTCATTGAGGAATCAGGACTGAAGTTTAAGCGAGGGGTCTGAGGGCTTCCTTGGCCTATTTGTAGCTGGCCTTTCTGACAAGGCATTTGCTGCCTACACCATTGCTCGTGTTGCGGGCTACTACCCTCTGTTCATCCTGGTTCAAATCCTGTTTGGCGCAATGTTTTTTTGCTGACAGCTTTTACAATGGGTCCCTGGCAACATTCATACATGGCTTCATGAGCTGCACCCTTATCCAGGTAAGGGCTAGGGTTTAAGGGGCCAAGTAGTGTAGGGTTTAGGGGGAAGGGTTATATTCTTAGGGTTTGCATTTTGGGGTTTAGGGCTTGCAGTTTTGGGGCCAAGGGGGGTCATAAGCTGCACCATCACATAGGTAGGTGCCCAGGGTCGGATCTTTGCTGATTTGGGCATCTGGGAGTGTCGAGGTTTGAAATACAAAATGCATAGGACATCGCAGGATTCTGAAACCCCAATCAGCGTACTGCGCATAGGCTTGAGGTCTGGGGGAACGGGGAATGGCGGTGAGAGCAATTTCAGCCGGGCCCTCGTGTGTTGGGTGATGCATAAACAAACAAACCAAAATTTTAAGGTGTGGCTGCACCAAGGCAGCTAGGTTGAAACGACCAAACACACCGGGGTCAAACCCGATTTCCCTACGCAACGGAAAAGGAAACACCACAGAAATGGCAAAAGGACCAACACAAAATCAGTAGCTACACACTCTAGCAGGAGTTCAAGCCATTGCATAATGCCCCAAGGACCCCCCCCCCCCCCTCCCGACCATTGCAGAGAGGCCCACAGCTCACCTCCAGCCGGGCCCTCATGTCTTGAAAGTGCTGTTTGAGTATGCCCTGACCGCGATGTTGCAAGTTAGGCTTAGCTTGCGGTTTAGGGGCTTAGGATTGTTCTCCATGAAACCCTAAACCCTAGCGATAGTGCTCAGTCAGGGTTCAGGGGGCGGGGCCAAGACAGGGTGTAGTGCTTGTTCAGAATTTTGCCCCTTAGGCTACAGAGATTGGAGCTTAGGGAACTTGACACTTAAGAGAACGACCTTATGTCTAGGCATATGTTGTCATACATGCCGAAGATAACCCGTATTCTGTTCCACCTCGCTGTTCTTTGCAACAGGTTGAGGTGCGGGGCACTTTTTGCTATGGCTTATCATGAAATGTGATGATCAGAGAACAGTTAAGGTCGAGCATTGAGTTTGCATGGTGCTTCAAATGAGATCTGGTTTTCATGGGTTTGAGTGGTGCTGGAGTGCCTCTCTTCCGTTGCCTTTGCATGGATGGTTCTGTCGTGTTTCGTGCCCATTAATTCAGATGGAGCAAGGATGATCTCAATATGAGGTCTGGAATGCTGCATCGTTTGCCCTCCCCCCCAACATTAAACCGTAAAGTGATAAACCCTAAGCCCTAACCCTCCTTGGTTCTCCTTGTAGGCCTGGTTCCCTGCACATGCTGAAATCTGGAATGCGCCTGCATGGTTTCTCTCCAACCCCACACTAAATCCTGACAGCTCCACACTAAACCCTAAACCCTACCGTTGCTTGTTTCTCGTTGTAGGCCTGGTTCCCTGTTCATGCCGAGAGATCTGGAATGCGCCTACATGGTTTTTTTTGGAGCCCAACACCTTAAGTGCTAAACCCTAAACCCTAGCTTGCCTTGTTTCTCCATGCAGGCCTGGTTCCCTGCTCACGCCGAGATCTGGAACGCCCCCACCTGGTTCCTCTCCGCCCTCACCTTTGCTATGTTGGTACTACCACATGTCCTACCAGCTATAGCAGCACTCAGGAAAAAGGGCTTGAGGACGCTACTGCTGCTGCTGACGGGGGTATCCCTGTTGGGGAAAGTGGCCTACAGTTACGATTTGGGGACTTGGGGCATCTTGGAGGGCATGACATCGCCTAAAGCGCACCCTAATATCTTGATGTGGAATATCACGAGGTTCAACCCCTTTTATTGCATGCTGGAGGTAAGGGATTTAAATATTCTCAGAATCCCCTGTTAAATTATGATAGCATACTTAGTTTTATGCTGTGAATAAAGAATTCTGATTTGGGGATTTGGAGCATCTTGGAGGGCATGAGCTTGCCCAAAGCACACCCTAATATCACGGGGTTCAACCCCTCCTGTTGCATGCTGGGCTCAATAGACAATGCAGGAAACACAGCAGAACTCCAATCGATTCGGTCTCGATTTTGCCTTTCGGATGGTGGTTTAGCTCTTGCATTTATTCATCCTTTTCAACTAGAGTTGGTTTCAATCTCTGCAAACGTCCAGGCTGCAATCAACTGCTTTCCAGACAAAACTAGAACAATGACCCCAGTGTATTTGCGCAGCGTATGCATCCATTCAAAACCTTTAAGTAAGTTTAATTGTTTATACTCATACATATGACGGCTAATGACATGCACGATATGCTATATCCTGCAGGTGCTAATGGGTGTGGCTGCCTGCCGCCTAGTCATGCTAGACTCAGTATAGACAATGAAGGCAAGCCCAAAAACCCCATTTCCTGGCTGAAGTTTTGCAATCGTTGCAATACCAGTATAATATTCTAGATGGATCCTGTATACTTATATATGTTGCATATACCGTAGTTTTGTATATTTTATGATATAAATATTGATATGCAAATTATTGTTTTGGGCTGCAGGTGCTAATGGGTGTGGCTGCCTGCCGCCTAGTCATGTTGGACTCCGTAGACGATGAAGGCAAGCCCAGCAAAGACCCCCCACCCCCCGCTGGATCCGCCCTCCTTCCCGCCCTGGGCCTGGTGGCTATCACAGTGGCAAGAGCAGCGGGATTCCTGCCTCTGAACGACGCCTTGACAAGGGGGCTGCTGTTTGTGCCGCTGTTCCTGTTGCTGGTGATCAACTTGCATAGGAATACGGTGGCAGGGAGCAAGGGGTTTACAAAGCTGTTGGAACACCCTGTTTTAACATTCTTGGTGAGTCTGGGGGTTTTGGGGGGGGGGGGGCAGGGGGGTTAGGGTTTAGAAATAAGAATTTAGGGGTTTTCCTGGTATTTTAGGGTGTTTCTGCTGCTGGCCCTGCTTCTAATCAGCAATGTGCATCGCAATACGGTGGCAGGGAGTAAGGGCTTGACAAAGCTGCTGGAACACCCGATTTTGACATTCTTGGTGAGTGTTAGGGTTTAGTGAGGCAGGGCAAGGGTTTTAGGGTTTGGGGGGGGGGGCTGGGGTTATGGTGGTTGTGCCGCTGTTCCTGCTGCTGGTGATTAACCTGCATAGGAATACGGTGGCAGGGAGCAAGGGCTTTACAAAGCTGCTGGAACACCCCGTTTTGACATTCTTTGTGAGTTTAGGGTTTAGTGAGGTGGGGCAAGGGGTTCAGGGTTTTGCGGGTGGCTGGGGTTATGGAGGTTTTGCCGCTATTCCTGCTGCTGATGGTTAACTTGCATTGGAATATGGAAGCAAGGGCTTTGCAGAGCTGCTGGAACACCCAGCACTAGCGTTCCTGGTAAGTGTTTCATGGTTTGTGGGTTGGGGCTGTTGTTAAGAGAGACCACTGCACAGCCCTCCGGGCCGTGCAGCACCCGAGCATGACTCCAACCAGTTTGGGGCTTTTAAGGTGGGACAGCGGGTGTGGGGGTAGGATTTAGGGGGCGTCAGGGGTTCTGGTATACTTGCCTCTGTTCTTGCTGCTGGGAATCAGCTTGCATCAGAAATACGGTGGCAGGACGTAAGGGCTTTACAAAGCTGCTGGGACACCCAGGGCTAACCATCCTAGTAAGTGCTGGTGTTTTGGGCTGGGGTAGGGGATGTAGGGGTTAGGGTTTAGGGGGTGCCTGGGGGTTTATGGTGGTTAAGCCGCTGTTCATGTCGCTTGTGAGCAACTTGCATCGATACACCCCATTTTCACATTCTTGGTGAGTGTCGGGGTTTTGGGGTGGGGGCAGGGGTGTAGGGTTTACTGGATTTCTGGGGTTTAGTGGTGTTTGTGCCGCTGTTCCTGCTTTTGATAATCAACTTGCATCAAAAACACTGTGCCAGGAGGTAAGGGGTTTACAAAGCTGCTGGAACACCATCTGCTAACATTCTTGGCAAGAGTTGGGGGTTTGGGGGTCAAACAGGAGGTGTAGGGTTTAGGGGGGGGGGGCTGGGCTTATGAGGGTTTTGCAGCTGTTCCTGCTGCTGCTGATGAATTTGGATCGCAATACGGTGGCCAAAAATAAGGGGAATACTGGGGTGGGGAAAGGGTGGATTGGCTCTGGGGCCGGGCGCAGGGGGAATTACGTCTCTGCCGTGACTGGCGCTGTTTGTGCTGTGGGTCCGAGATATGCTCCGTTTAGTACCCGTGGAGCAAATGCATCAGAACTGGCTGAAACACCATGTCATTAGTTGCTTTTGGGTGCAACATATTCTTGTAGACTGGGTGGGAGACTGTTAGGGGACCCTCACCCACTGTTTTGATGTTTTTCCACTCTTTCTGCTGCTGGTGGCAGGGGGGGAGTCAGAAGTTGAGGACTTTAGGGATTTGGGGGGTGGATGGGGGTTCTGAGGGGGGTCCTTTTGACAGTTCCGACGTGGGGTTTCTGAAAGATATTCCTGCCTCTCCCCCCGGCTGGTGGCCCCCATCTGTGCAGGGTCCCGTGATATGTATTATAGTGTGATTCATCCTGAGTGTTGGTTGAGCGAGTTCCCTCACATTTCTATCACTCTTGTCTCTGTAGGGCACCATCTCTTTCCCCATCTTGGTGTGGCTTGGTGCTGTAGCTTAGCTGTTCTACAAGAGAGCATAACTGTCGTGAGTTTTGGTGACATTAGAACCAGTGCATAAGCAACATGCAGTGCAATGCAACGACTGCAGGGCCTAACATCCACATGCCCTCCTCCTGTCATTACCCTTTTTCATCTTTTCTAGGGCTGCTTTTTGGGCTGCTTTTGTCTAACTGTCTCTTCCCACAGTTTTGTGTGGCATGGGCCCAAGGTCAGCTGTTTGGGTCAATGGAAATTAGGGCGCCAGAAAGCAGACAACATTTATGGGACTAATTATGCAAATGTGCTTATGACATGACGTGATACCATGCCTACTGTGGATTGTGATCTAACTGCTCCCCGCCCGGTCCCCCATTCTTTTACTTTGCAGGACACCATCTCTTTTTCCATATATGTGTGGCATTGGCCCTAGGTCAGCTGATCTACAAGAGAGCACAACTGTTCTGCATTTCGGTGAAATCAGGACCAGAACATAAGCACTGTGCAGCTCACTTTCACAATCGTTGTACCCTAACATCCACCTATCCTCCTCCTTGCCTCCTTTTTTTACTTTGTAGGGTACCATCTCTTTCCCTATCTTTGTGTGGCACGGGGCCCTAGGTCAGCTATTTTACAAAAGGGCCATAACACTTCTGAACTGTGGTGAAATCCCCACGCTGTAACCTTACATCTTCTCCTTTCTGTTCTCCTTTTTTTGCAGGGCACCATCTCTTTCCCCATCTTTGTGTGGCATGGGGCCCTAGGCCAGCTGTTCTACAAGAAGCTTATAGCCACCAAGGTGTGGGGAGGAGTCATGCCCCAGTCCTTCTTCCCTACATACTGCGCCATTGTTATTGCAGCAGCCATCCTTACACAGAAGCTCTTCCTGGTAAGCAGGGTTTAAGTGTGGGGGAGCCGGGGCTTAAAAATTACCATATTTGAAGGATTGGTGAGGCAGCCCACCAGGTTGTGGGAAACAATTATGCCCCAGTCCTTCCTCCCTACATATTGCGCCATCGTCAATACAGCAGCCACGTTTACACAAAAACCTGTTCTTGATAAGCAGCTTTTAAAGGATGGGGGGGGATCAGGGTTTAGGGTTAACCATATTTTAAGATTTGGTGAGGCGGCCCACCAAGGTGTGGGGAGGAGTCATGCCTCACTCTTTTCTTCCCTACATAGTGAGCCTTCGTTATTACTGCTGCCGTCCTTACACAGAAACTCTTCCTGGTAAGCAGGTTTAGGGTTTGAGCCAACTGGGATTTAGGGTTTGAGCCAACTGGGGTTTAGGGTTTGGTGAGATAGCCATTAGGTGTGGGGAGGAGTCATGGCCCCGTCCATTTCCCTACACGTTGCGCCATTGTCATTGCAGCACCCGTCCTTACACAGAAGCCGTTTCTTGGTAAGCAGACTTTAGAGGGTCCAGGGTTTATGTTGTTTTGAAGTCAGGATCTTATGACACAGCCACCAAGGCGGGGGTTGGGGGTGAAGGGGGTAGGGCCGTTAATTTAGGAGGGGGCTGGGGGTAAGGGGGCTAGAGCCGTCAGTTTAGGAGGGGGCTGGGGGTGAAGGGGGTAGGGCCGTTAATTTAGGAGGGGGTGGGGGGTAAGGGGGCTAGGGCCGTCAATTTAGGAGGGGGCTGGGGGTGAAGGGGGTAGGGCCGTCAATTTAGGAGGGGGCTGGAGGTGAAGGGGGTAGGGCCGTTAATTTAGGATCCCACGTCTCAAAGACCCTCAATTCTGTAACTGAGAGCCAAGGGGTTGGGAGAAGAAGATGCTTCAATTCTCCTTCCTGACAGAATAGACTTTTGTCACTTATAGCAGCAGCCTTCCTTGCACATTAACCTTCGCAGGTAAGCAGGGTTCAGGATTCTGCCCAGCAGGACGCTCTCCCCTCTACTCATGCCTGCTTCATTGTTTCCAGTATTGCCCGTGGTATCACTGATCATCTCTTGTGCATGCTTTGTGCCTTGCTGTGTGCAGGAGAACAAGAAGGTGCAGGAGATTTCTGGTAACATCACCAAGAGCATCACCAAGGCATTCACATAAACATCGGAGTAAAATTGGGAAGCAAGTCAAGGTTTGCAATGTTTCGAGCCTCTGGCAGCGCTGCCCGGGTCTGGAGATCACCAAGAGCATCACCAAGACGTTTCCATGAAGGCGGCTTCTGATTTGAAGTGGGGTTAGGAATGCGAGTCCTCGTGGTGACGACTGGCTATGCAGCCTGGTCCAGAGTAACCAGCCAGGCCCATTGGAGTAATTACAATTACCAGAGGGGCACAAATAGAGGAACTTGTGGGGTAGTATCAGCAAGCGTTCACATGAAGGCGGATTCTGATTTGAAGTGGGGTTAGGAGTGCGAGCTCTTGTGTTGGATGAACTACCAGGCTGCATAGTCGTTCCGTCAGAGTCCTCGTCGATGCTTAGTAACCAGCCAGGCCAAGTGGAGTAATCACAGGGGCGCAGCGGGGGTTGTGGGGTAATGGGTTAATCATTGAAATGGCTGGGTCAAGAGGGTCAAGAGGTCAACACATGGCAAGTCGAAATGAGCTGGCCTGACATACATTGGCTAGCAAGGGATCTAGGGTGGGCTGGTGGCAGCCATTGTGTCAGTCTTGGACAGGAACTTGAGTATGCCGTTGGAGCCTAAGTTAGCTCCTTGTGGGCGGCGCTGCCCCCACCGGCGCCCCACTTTGACGGGGCCATTTGGTAATTGGTAATTGATATCACTAAGGCCTTCACATGAAAGCGGAGTAGAGATAGGAGTGTGGAGTGAAACCTGACCAAGAATGACTAGTGGCCTATCTTGCTGCATTTAGGAGCAATCCAAGAGGTTAACAAGGTTTGAGAATAGGATGTTGGCAGCAGGAGCAGAGTGGTTTATGACGTTCTGCACAAGGCGAAGGCCATGGGATGCTGACTAGCGCAGCAGCGGGGGCAGGATGAGGGAACACCAGAATCTCTGAAACTACGCTGTTACGTTGGAGCCCCCCGTTGACTGTCCCCCTAGCATGATTTTGATGGGATCGTTATTGATTAAGATGGACTGTATTCTGCTTTGAATGTTTCTGGGTTTTGCAGGTTGTCGTGCATGCAGGTCTTGGTTTTGCAAGCCGGCATGCATGCAGGTTTCAGGTTTCAGTGTTGTTGCGGGTGGGTGTGCATGTAGGTCTTGCAATTTTGCCAGTTGGGGTGCGTGCGGGTCTTTGGGGTTTTGCCGGTTGGGGTGCATGCAGGTCATTGGGTTTGCAGGTCAGTGGGCATGCAGGTTTCGGGGTTTCTGTGTGTGGGTGTGCATGCAGCATATGAAGCAACAGCATGGCCCGATTTCTTGCCATTGACTGCTGCGAGCTATCATGTATGGCTTCAATCATGTCTGTTAGCCACAGCAACAGTCACTGCCAAGAAACCGGCTGTGGTCACCCTGTTGTGTCCCACTAATTTTCCGGCTACAGCCGCGTGATGCTCACAGCCGCTTGTGTTGTGGCATGCTGGTTCACTCACATGCAAAAAGCAGCATGTTTTCCATTTAGCATCTTTTTATTCCCGCCGTTAGAACAGCGTACCAGTATGCTGCAGTGTGCTGTAATAGGTAGTTGGGGTGTTGCATGTGGCATATTTACGTGTAGGTTTTTTTTGCGTGCTGCTTGTGTGTGTAAGAAGGTTCTAGTCCTGGTCCTGACCTACTGGTACCTGTGACTTGACCGCCAAGACAACTGCAGCACTCAGGCGGTTACATGGCTGATGTTTTACAGGTTGGATGCTTGGCATGAGCATTGGCAGGGTGGGTTACCACTGCTGTAGACGGATGTCGATAACACAGCGTGTGCAGTGGGAAAGCAAGTTGTCTATGTATGCAGTGCAATTTCATGGACCGCCTGAGCAGCCCGATGTCTGAAGCATACCCGCGTAGCAATTGGGGTTACGAGTGTCGCGTATTGTGGGGGGTTAACTGGCATGTTGCTTGTGTGTTGTGGTCCTGTTGGGTCCGGACCTGGCTGGAGTGTGACGTTGCTACCTTATGCGGTGCTGTCTCACATTAATGGCCAAAATGAGTAGGTGAACTATTCAGGGCAAAAGCAGCACGCCTACCAGGGGTCGAACCTGGAATCTTCCGCTCCGTAGGCGGACGCGTTATCCATTGCGCCATAGGCGCTGCTGGAGTCGGAGGGCATCGATCCCCCTACCTCTCGCATGCTAAGCGAGCGCTCTACCATTTGAGCTACGACCCCAAAGAAATGACGGAGCCCGGGCTCGAACCGAGGACATCTGCGTTATTAGCACAGCGCTCTAACCAACTGAGCTACACCGTCATTTGACAGAAGTGGGATTTGAACCCACGCCCCGGAGGACTGGAGCCTAAATCCAGCGCCTTAGACCACTCGGCCATCCTGTCAAAGCGCAGCGGGGAACTGCGGGAATTGAACCCACGACCTCTCCCACCCTAAGGGAGAATCATACCACTAGACCAAGTTCCCAGTGAAAGGACCGCTGTGGGGTTGTTGAGATGGTAACCACAGGAGGAGAAGGTCATTTAACTCAGAGTAAGTAAACCCTAAACCCTACATCCTTTGGTTATCCTTTGCTTTGGAGCAGGTTGTTTTCTAGGGTTGGCTTGCACTGTCATGTGGCACTAACATTTTGTATATTAGGATTCACCACAGCTAATGTCTTTTATGTATGTATATCTTCTCATTCCATGCACTTGCCTCATATACCCATTTGCAGTTTAGATGACGCACTATGCTTGCTCATGAGCCTGTTGCAATGTGGGAGGTTTTATTCACATGTCATTGCTGAATATGTGCTGTGCTTATCTGCCAATGGTGATATAAGGTGGTTATCCAGGCCGTGTGTTCCAGTCACTGGCTGGTAACTCCTGTGGCTCTCCTCTCCCTCTTTCCTCGGGTTGCGCCTTTCCGGAGGCCTGAGTTGGGGGTTTATTGTGTGGGTGTGCATCTTTTGATTCGCATTTCCAGTAAGCATCCTGCCCCCCTGTAAAATCCTCGAATCGATGAAAAGTGTAGCCGACCGGTGGCAGCTGCATCTCATGGTGTTGGTGTTCCTAGTCCTCTAACTGTCCTGCAACAGCATTCCCTGCCGCAAATGGGCTGGGACCATCCCAGTTTATCCAATTGTAGCCAACCGTGTGCGTGTGAAGCACAGCCACCAGTCAGACAACATCATTAAATTTTGTTTGTTTGTTTGTTTGTTTGTTGTGCGTGTCCAGTTGCACAAGCAGTGGTTCTGCTCTTTACATCATGAGCTTTTGCACATCCAAGTTGGCATGCGTTCTGTGAACATTTTTGCACTGGTTGTGAGACAGCTTGCCATACTTGCCTACTGTTTTCACCCCTGATACAGGTTCATTTTGTTCATTATGCGATGTATGCGTTCTGTGCTAGCTCTTTATCACGGGCTTCCTACTCCTACATTATGCAGGACGCACTTCATTCCTATTCCTGATGAAGTGAGAGAGAAGCCAAGTGAGAAGGCCAACAAAGAACAGCACGTATGGCACCTGCTTTTCATTTTTTTTCAAACGAATTATTTTTGCAAACGATTTTTTTTTCAAACGTCTTTTTCCACCAACCCTCACAGTGCATCATTTTTTTCCAGAGCAGCCTCTCAAACATAGCTTGAATGTAAGGGCTGCATTGACAGCCTCCCAAGTGCTTTCATATCAATGAGCATCAGGTGCTGTGCCCATACAGGAAACATGTTTTTCAATGTTTTCGCTTGTGCATCTCAACAGCTCCAGCACTATTGCCAATACTCCGATCCCTTGGCTCTGTCCTGAACTTGAGAGCATCTTATAGCGGCTGTTTACAAACAGAACCCTCCCCAATAGCGAGATTCTTGCAGGGACGGAACGGAATGCCGCTTCTTGGCTGGCATCTCATCTGCTAGATAGTCGACTAGAGAACACATACTACTGTCACAGACGGCGGCGTAAGGGCAACTGGGGTTGATATGAGATATGACCAGCGGCAACGTGTGTCCAACCTAGGTATCAGACGCTGTGGTCGCCGTGCCATTAGAAACGTCACGCTCGGGTATGTGTGCGGCTCAACAACCCCGAGGCAACCTCTCTATCTACCTGGGTGCACAATCATACCCCCGGCATATGAGACTTACAGTGAGGAGCAAGAGCAGATGGTCTGTATTGTTATGCATGCCTGCTCTGGCTGCTTCAAGGCGTAAGGGTTAGCTAATGGCCCAAACACATCCCAATGATGTGCATCAGTGCTCCACCCAGAGCTTCCGACCATTCATCCCTGCTCCTGCACGCCCTCGCCAACCCCACTGGCCACTGATCGGAACAATCGATTCAACTGCACTTTCCAACCATAATCTGCCATAAACTTTGCCGGCAAAGCCGGCGATGTAGTAAGAAGCGGGCAAACTAGGCCTCAGCCAAGGTGGACTTTGAAGGGGACTAAAGGGATTGCGAGATACGCACGGGGGAGCATGAGTTACCTTCCCATGCAAGATTACGTACGTATGTAAGAGCCTTGTAGGTGTATCAATTGGATTAAGGTCCAGCCGGTCAGCATGCACCACTGCCACTGTTGCTACCAGTCATCCTGACAGAACAAAAGCCATCATATGCTTACTTACCCAGCCAACCGCTAGCAACTGACATCTAGAGCCTGGCTGCAACACAACAGCCATATCATTCAGCAACACCAAAAAACTACAACATTATGTCCTGCAGGCTCCACAGGGCTACGAGTCCCAACATAAGAGCCCATACTGCTATTGGGCAAGTAGATTGGTAGCGGGAGGCGGTACAATACATTAAATATGAGAGCCTGGTCTTCCATTAATGCCCATTTACGTGCTCAAGCACACTCTTTGCAGTACGGGAATGCTCCTTCATTAATCCCGCCGCAATGGCACAACGACAACTATTTGGCGGAATGTGAGCCAACCCCAAACAACAAACATGGACAGCATGCACCGCTCTGCTATCACACCCTAGAAGACCAGGCTATGGAAAGTAACCCCCAGCCTCGACACTCTCCATCAGGAGCTAGCACCCGCCTGCCGCCAACATTTTGCAGCATCCAACAAAACCACAAGTATGGCTTTAACTGGGTATATACAAGGTGAAAAACAACCCTGAGGTTGTAAACCACAACCCACGGTTATTCGTAACCTCACATATATGCATATAAATACCCACTCTCCATGCAACCCACTAACTATACCCCAGGTACACCCTTCATCAGTCCCCACCTTAGCACAATGTCCGTCCAACTGAATCAATACACCCTACCTCCGCTAAAACCTCCTCCCACCTCACAGCGTCCAGCTTAACCCTACCAGTGGCGCTGCTGTGGTGGGTTTAGTGGTGTCAAAGTGTGCTGACAGGCCCAGTCGCCCCACCCCCTGCACCTTCTGCTCATACAGCAGGGACAGCAGGCCAGAGGACTCCAGCTTGGCCTTGGTGAGGGCACCAGAGTCTAGGCGGCGGGAGGCACCCACAGACAGGGACAGCGGTGGGGAGCCAGAACCTACAAAGGAAGGGAGGCGATATAAGGGTTTATAGTTTAGGCGCAGGGGCGCAGGAGGTGTCTAGTACAGAGGACAGGAATTGACTGCGGCAGGGAGCCAGCCTTGCACAGGGAAAGGAAGCAATGCAGGACAACATCATCACATGTCACATATCCCTTATGGTTGTTTATGGAAGTGTGTGTATTGAGGGGTGAGGAGAGGGGATGAGGGCGGAGAGACATGTCAAACATACAGTGAACAGTGCACCGTATCCCTTGAGCACCGCAGAACCGTACGGCTGCCAGGTACTTTACACGGCTTGAAAAGCTCCTCTTTGTATGTGCCAGTGCAACCTCTGTCAAACCTGTTTTGCTACCAGACACTAGAAATGCTGCACAAAACGCGTGCATCAGAGGTCCTTCCAAGTGCTACATCTTCAGAGAGCGCCCGGGGCCAATTTGCAACTGGACGAACTCTTAGAAGAGCACCACCACTTGGGGTTTTCTGTAATAAGTACTACAACCCACACGTCAGAACTCAAAAGCAGCTCATCAACACATCTAACTCAAAAGCAGCTTATTGGTGCCTGTCCACTTGACGCCATTGCTTCACATAGGTCCCATCAGCAGAGCAAAAACCCCAATTGAAGTACAAACTATTGACTGAACTGGAGTCAACATCACCAGCAGGCCGGAGATTGTTGTCTCGAGCAAATTTTATTGCTCTTGTAAACTCGGTCTCTGCTCAACAAAGGCTGTGTAGCCTAAGCAGCGATTACTGAACAACTTGTGCTGAACTCACCAGTGCGGATAGGTCATGAGCTGCACTGCGAGACAACCATTCACCAGCAGCCTGGGCGTTCTATACACCAAAGGACAAAACAACTGCGAAACAGGATTTACATGCATGCAACCCTACAGGATCTACACAGGTACTCTAAGGCAGCTGATAGATAGGCGCAATCAGCGCTATTTCTCCTTGATAGTGACATCACAAGCAGCAACCAGAACGGATGCTCTGGAGAGAGCCACTATCAAACGACAAATGCTGCCAAAATGGAGGCATGCTGCATACTGCTGTCACATGGGAAAGCACAGGTCTCGACTCATTGAATCCCCACCCTCCCAACGGCTATACCCCTCCCGCTTGTGAGTGGTACCAGTGTCAAAGTAGTACCAAACGGAATGATTGGGCACTGCCCTATGCATGTTGTGCCCATTGTTGCCAGCTTTTAACTTAAAGGCTGAGATTGCTCACAATCCATACATACACCCCACTGCAATGGGGACGCGGCATGACCTGCCATGTGTCACCCATCCCGCCTTGCAATACGAAGCCACGCCTATCATGTTCCACTGTCGATCCCAAACAAGCATCAGAAAATGCCTGAGAACGAGAGCTTGGAGCATACTAGTAAAGGTGTGCCATACCTTTACTCCACCATGTCATAGCAGTGGTAGCTTTGGACTAGATGGAGTCTGGCTCCATTTCTACCCCAAAGACACCGCTGGTGTGCCAGTTGCTAATGATTGGAAGATAAGTAGAAGTAATACACTTTGCCTGTACTAGTTGTTGCTTTAAGCCACAGCATCACAAATTACAACTTCTTACCACATTATTACCAGAAAGCTTAAGCTTTAGATGTAAAGTCACTGCTTACAGCACCTACTTGAGCACCCATCCTCACCCATCACCTTGCAGGGGCCCCTTGTCTGCATAACACTGTACATTTAATGCAGCCATCGGCAGCCATCGATTAACCCCCTCGAGACTTATCAGCCGATTTGATGATAAAGGCATGCAGGCACAACCATTTACGCTAGGTGCATGGGCAAACCTGCAAACTACATCGGTCAGCTTAGAGCCCATGATAACATGCAAACCTTCATTGATGTTGCCATGCTGCCAGCATGCTCCCTTGCATGGTCACATGGTGACATCTACGCACACACCATTTGCGGCGTACAATTAAGGAAGTAGGCCTACTTAGTGAGGGGCAAGGGACTCGCAACTTTGCTGCATGTACCAGCATCAATGCTGGTCTGTACATTGAAGAGTCTGGTTACAAAATGCATATTTCCCTTGTCCATCCTACAGCACCATAGGCAGCATCTGTGAAAGCTTGCCAAGTATGCGAGCTGATGATGAGAGGCTCAACGAACAACCCGTATTCTGTTCCGCCTCGCTGTAATTTAGAACGGCCTGAGGTGCAGGACCTATGGCACTTTAGCTATGGCATGTCACGAAATGTATTAATGATGAGAGGCCCTCTCATCATAAGGATCCACCGCCTCTTCAATCCGCAGAGCAGAGCAGTGCAGACATGCATTAGCAGTGGTTCTCCAAAGTTGCTGAGTCATTCATGCACTACTTAAAGGTGCGCCATACCTCCACTCCACTATCTCATAGCAGTGGTGGCTTTGGGCAAGGTCTGGACTACTCCAATGACCACACCGTTGGTATGCCAAATTCCTAATGATTGAAAGGTAGTAGAAGCCATACAATTTGCATGCACCAGTTTTACCTATATGCAACAACATCACACATTCCAGCTTCTAACCACATTACTACCTGAAAGCGATCGTTGGAATTACTGATTACAGCACCTACTTCGGAGCACCCACCCTCTTCAGTCACCTTGCAGGGAGCCCCTGTCTGAATTATTTATACTGTACATTCATAACAGCCGTGGGCAATCCAACTACCAGTATCTCCCTATTAACCTTGTATTAACAGCGGAGTTGGATGGTCAAAGACATGCAGACACAATCATTTAGGCTAGATACATGGGCACACCAGCAAACTACACCTGCAA
The DNA here is from genome assembly GCA_963556185.1 of Pseudopediastrum boryanum. Taxonomy (NCBI): domain Eukaryota; kingdom Viridiplantae; phylum Chlorophyta; class Chlorophyceae; order Sphaeropleales; family Hydrodictyaceae; genus Pseudopediastrum; species Pseudopediastrum boryanum. The sequence goes on along the minus strand of OY744512.1, from coordinate 1,235,974 downwards.
AGTACATCTGTCAACCCAGACGCCCACGATGACATGCAAACCTTCATTGATGCATAGCAATGCTGCGCAAGGGAACACAACTTTGCTGCATGTACCAGCATCGATGCTGGCATGCACGTTGGTGACCTCGTTTACAAAAAGAGCAAATTCCCTTGTCTAGCATGTAGCAGTGAAAGCTTGCCAAGTTTGAGAGCTGGTAATGAGAGGCCGTTACCAACAAACACATCCAAGTGCGCAGTAGAACACTAGTAGACAAAGTGCGCTGAGCGGTCATGCAAAAATCAAGTCAAATAGGTATTATGATGGAAACACATGAGACAGCCCTGTGCACAATGCCTGTGCACAGAGATGTTTCATGTGCTTCCCTTTCAGTAAAATTTTATCAGGAAATTTCCTCCTAATCACTGCCTACTATGCCCGAATTGTGGCCGGACTATGCAACAGCTCCAGAACAATAGTGGCTCCTCCTCCTCCCATCCAATGGGCCTTGGCTCTATCTCTAGCTTGGAAGCTTTTTGTAGCAGGGTTGCACATACAGCCTAACCTTTCCTGGTTGCAAGGCATAAAGTCTGGCAGGGGCAGAACAGGATGGCTGGTGTTGTCTGGCTTCACAGCTGCCAGTCAGTCACCAACAAGCTCAACTATTCAACATTGGTGGAGCATTGGCATGTTCCATCACTCAGTGGATCGCATGGTGGTTGTTAAATCTGAGTTGTGGCTGACTGCCAGATGTGAAGTTAGAAGCAGCAATGGTGCTACACGTGACATGCAAGCTCACACGATGCTGCAGTGAAGTTGATACGACCAGGCCATTCTTTGCCCCCCCCCCCCCAGGGTAATTTTCTGGGGGGTCGATGTCATTGTTGTTACCACCCCATGTCTCTACAGCATTATGCCTATCTTGATAACCCCCCCCCCCCCGTCTTCTACAGCCAGCGAATGAGAATGCTAAGTTTTAATCCACATCCCTAATCCTCATCAAGTAAGAGAAAAGCCAAGTGAGATGGCCCACACTGAAGTAGCACTTGTGGCGGCTGTCAGTGCAGCCTCTTCAAGCTTGTGTATGGTAAGGCTGAACTGACAGCCTCCCGAGTGCTTTCATTACGTCCCCTCCAAGTGCTTTCATTGCATGAGCATCAGGTGCTGCACCCATACAGGGAAACAGGACCTTCAATGATTTCTCGCTGGGGTATCTCGACAGCTCCAGCACTACTACCAATACCAGCTCCAGCACTACTACCAATACTCCCAAGCCTTGGCTCTGTGTTGAACTTGAGAGCACTATATTATAGCAGCTGTCTACATACATACGGAACCCTCCAAGATAGTGAGTCCCTCGCAGGGGTAGAACTGAATAAGGCCTATCGGCTGGCATTCCATCTGCTAGTTGCCCAGAATTCAGATACTACTATCACATCAAATTTAGTAAAACCCCATGAGCCAAGAGGTAAGGGCCCCTGGGGCTCATATGGGACTTGCACAACGGAATGTGTATTTAACCCTAGGTATCAGACGGTGTGGCCGCTGCACCATCGTATAGCGTCACACCCGGGTATGTGTGCAGCTCCACAACTCCAAACCAAATTCTCTATATGGGTGCATCATAAACACTCATATGACACTTACACTGAAAGGCAACATGGATATTAGCACGCAGCATCTCGGCTCTGAGAGATTACTGGTCCCTGCTATTATCCATGCCCTCTCTGATCGCATCCAGAGCCAACCTATTGTTCAACCAAATCCCAGGTACTGTGCATCAGTCCACCCTGCAGCGCTCCCCCCTTCATCCGCCCAACCCGGGGGAGCAATACCTCCAATTATTTAACGGGCCTTCCGTTCTATAACCCCTCACTGTCACCCCCCTCCACCGGCTCCAATCCTGCCCTTCCCCAACCCCCCTATCCAATCCACAGTCCACCCCCCTTTCACCATGGCAGTCCCTTCCCCCTTCTAATCCCTCTGTGGCCCCCCACTCCCCCCTGGGTCCCCTCCCCCACCCCCTACCGCTTACCTTTCCCACCTATCCTGGCTATGTCACCGTACCTATCTAAAAAGCCACGGTGCTTGCCCCAGAGAACTCATGCTTACTTGCTGCAACAGTCACGCACTGGACCCCGTCGTTTTGGGTGACTTGAGCATGTGGAAGGACAGAGATGTGTCACATTACAAAAGCTCTGACCTTGGCACATACGGAGTCTGGAGATTGAACCTTTTACACCAGTGACATCTACGTATCTGTCACACATTCAGATCCAGTGCAGAATGAGAGACTACTAGCCACTCTATCTCCCCATCCATTAAGAACCCCTTTTACGGCTAATCAGTAGAAGTAAACTATTGTGCAATCATACACCTAAATGTTCAACCAAGGCCTTGATGATATATCATCAAGGATGGGGCCAGACATCGTCACAGCTCGTCTTTAGGCTGAGCTAGACGGAGAGTGAGAGCTACTCATGGAGTAGCATGAGCTGCATGCCAGCACAGGAATTATAGTCTCAACGGCCGGGACGGGCGCATAGGTGTCTGAACAATCTCAATTGGTGAACCACAGCCACCACTAAGCCAGCTGGTCAGCGACCACCTACTGTTGCTACCAGCCATCCTGCCAGAACCAAGAGCCAACTACTCCATGTCAATCAAGCAGACTCGGCATCAGCGGCAAACATCTGAAACAAACTATTCAGAAATTGGCAATCTGCGCCACACAACACATGCAAAAGATCTGGCAACATCGACAGAAACTCCAGCAGCAGGGCACATCCGCAGCCATGAGAGCAGGCATCGGGTAGCTCCATATACGTTCATTTGCCTGTCTTATGATGGATTGGGAGGACATGGTAGGGGGGAACGCACCAGGCGTGCTAGTACCGCCTCTTCCTTAAAACTACGCAGGGCTAACGCCCGGCGTCCACTCACTGGCGTCCACTCACTGTCAATCAAGAAAGGCCTGGCTGTTGCACCGGCAACACAAGCCTGTTAACATGTTAACATCTACGCTCACTCTACATTGAGTGGCGTACAATTAAGGAAGTAGGCCTACTGAGTGAGGTTTCCCCCCTCCAGAGCACGACCCCAAAGGTCCAACTCATGCCCAACAATCCACCTCCAGCCCAACCACCTGACTCGTCAGCGCTACACCATATCCTCCAGTGTCACCCATGCTAGCATACTAGCCGAGCACACTTTTCCATACCTTCCAAAAGGGTGCCAGCTTACGCCCCGTAAGTGCGCGATGTATGGGTGCTGCTCCCAAGATATGCCATTATAAGTGTTCTCTGATGCGGGGACATCCCCCACAGACCACCATTCAGATATGCGACGTATGACCAGCGATGCAATAGTATGTTCAGCTGATGCAGGGACAACCCCCACAGACCATCAGCACATCTCGATGCTAGCACAGGGAAAACACATGTCCTGATCTAAAACCCCACTAAATTCCACCAGGAACCGTCTACACACAGATCTCTATACGTGGGGATGCACTGCATGCACGCTTCCATGTCCTCCCGCTGCCTGAAACATGTGCACTATTGTGTATTATGTGCAGGACATTTTATACCCTTTCCTGATCGGGTTACAAGCCTGCATGATACGTGCTCCAGCAGTTCTAAGACTAGCTAAAGCAAGGGGGCCCAAGCCCATGCTGCTGTTAGTACTCGTTCCGAAGTATGAATGGCCGATATACCACTTAGATTATGGCAGATATGCCACATAGGTTCACCGCAGCACTGTGAGGCATGCACGGCCAGCATAGTGGGTATGCACCAAAAGCACAATATGCGTTCGCGCCATATTGCTTTATTTGCTCAGTTACGTGACCGGAGCCCCGCTTATCAGCCCCAGCGCATTTCCCGCCGGCGTGCGACCACAACCTAGAATTCCAGCTGCATTAGTTACAGAGGACAGGATCAGCGAGCAAACCGGCCAGGCACATACAACCACAGCTCGGCACCAATACCAACATCATTAATATCTTAAGACGGTGTAACAAACATACACAAGGCGCCCGTGCCAGCCACCTAGCAGACAGAGTCCAAAGGTATTTACAATCTCCATCACCAGCTATCGCCTGCATCCAACAGTCCGCAGAACCAACAGAACTCAGCACCAGTCTGACATTAAATTGACATGTATGCAAGCTCAAGGACCATTAGTCTGTGGACGACAGGCTTTGCGGCCACTTTGACCTTACATACATCCTTTGGAGTGCATACCAGTATCAAGTTTGCATCCAGGCTACATACCACCTATGCCAGACAACTCAAGCTCCCATCGACCTGCTGGTTGACTGAAAATGCACTCCTTACCGCACTGCCCACTCAATCATCTGGACCCAAGCAACTGCAGACCACCAGCGCAGACTTGTAAGGCCTATACCCCCAAAAACTCTATCCTAAACCCTCCTCCCACCTAACTTGACAGCGCCCAGCTGAATCCTATCTAATCAGGCCACAACTGAACCCATAAACGTTATCTTACTTACACCTTCTTCCCGCTCCTACCTCCTCACAGTGTCCAGCTGAACCCTACCAGTGGTGCTGCTGTGGTAAGTTTAGTGGTGTCAAAGTGTGCTGACAGGCCCAGTCGCCCCACCCCCTGCACCTTCTGCTCATACAGCAGGGACAGCAGGCCAGAGGACTCCAGCTTGGCCTTGGTGAGGGCGCCAGAGTCTAGGCGGCAGGAGGCACGAATAGACAGGGACAGCGGTGGGGAGCCAGCACCTACATTGGAAGGGAGGCCACATAAGGGTTTAGGGTTTAAGCGCCAGGGCGCAGGAGGTGCCTACAGAGGACTGAAACTCACGGAGGCAGGGAGCCAGCACTTGCACAGTGAACGAAAGCAATGCAGGACAACATCAGCACATGTCACATATTCCTTACGAATATGATAAGTGTGTGTGTATTGAGGGGGCGGGAAGGGGGGTGAGGGCGGCGAGACATTTCGCAGAAACAGTGCACCATGTTCCTTGACCACCGCAGGCCCTTCTGCCAGGTACTCTACAGGGCTGGAAAGAACTGCTCGTTTATCTGCCAGTGCAGCCTCCCAAACTTGGTTGCTTAGGTACTAGAATTGCTGCACAAAAGCGTGCATCAGAGAGCCCCCCGGGCCAATTGCAACTGGACGAGCTCTTAAAAGAGCACCATCACTTGGGGTTTTCTCTAACAAGTACTACAACCAACACGTCAGAACTCAAAAGCAGTTCATCAACACGTCTAACTCAAAGCAGCTTATTGGCGCGTCTAACAGGTGCCTGTCCACTTCACGCCATTGCCTCACATAGGTCCCAGCAGCAGAGCAAAAACCCCAATTGAACTAGAAACTCTCGACTGAACTACATTCAACATCACCAGCAGGCCGGAGGTTGTCCTTTCTAGCAATTTTAGTGCTGTTGTAAACTCGGTCTCTGCTCAACAAAGGCTGTGTAGCCTAAGCGGCGATTCCTGAACAACTCACCGACGCGGATAGGTCATGAGCTGCACTGCGAGACAACCATTCACCAGCAGCATGGGCATTTTATACACCAAAGGACAAACAACTGCGAAACCGGATTTACATGCATGCAACCCTACAGGATCTACATAGGTACTCTAAGCAGCTATAGATAGGTGTAACCAGCGCTATTTCTCCTTGATAGTGACATCACAAGCAGCAACTAGAAAGGATGCCTCTGGAGAGAGCCACTATCAAACGAAAAATGCTGCTGAAATGGAGGCATGCTGCATACTGCTGTCACATAAGGAAGCACACTCAGGTCTCGACTGGTTGAAACCCCACCCTCCCAATGCTATACCCCCTCCGCCTGTGACGGGTACCAGTGTCAGAGTAGTACCAAACAGAACAATTGGGAACTGCCCTATGCATACTGTGCCCATTGTTTCCGGCTTTTCACTCAAAGGCTGAGATTGCTCACATCCATGTGTACGCTCCACTGCAAGTGTTGCATTGAATCATGTAGACGCATGAGTGACCTGCCATGTGTCACCCATCCCACAGCCTGCCTTGCAATACGAAGCCACGCCTATCATGTTCCGCTGGTCGATCCCAAACAAGAATCAGGAAATGCCTGGAAACAAGAGCTTCGAGCAGAGAGAGAGAGAGAGAGAGAGAGAGAGAGAGAGAGAGAGAGAGAGAGAGAGAGAGAGAGAGAGAGAGAGAGAGAGAGAGAGAGAGAGAGAGAACTACGCAGAGAAGGGGGGAAATCCCTTCTTGCATATGTTAAGGGAGTGGACCCTTACCTAATACATATAGATAGGCCCACTACCTAATACTCATAGATAGGCCCACTACCAGAGCTTGGAGCATACTAGTAAAGGTGTGCCATACCTCCACTCCACTCATGTCATACGTAGCAGTGGTAGCTTTGGGCTAGGGTCTGGCTCCAGATTTACCCCAATGACACCGCTCATATGCCATTTGCTAATGAATGGAAGATTGTAGCAGCCATACAATCTGCCTGTACTACTTGTACCTCAGAGGCAACAACGTAACAAATCACAACTTCTAATCACATACTACCAAAATGTGATGGATGGAATTGCCGGTTACAGCACATAATTGAGCACTCATCCTCACCAGTCACCTTGCAGGGCCCCCTGTCTGCATTACACTGTGCATTCAAAGCACCCGTTGGCAATCCGGTTACCCCCCTATAGACTAGTAACAACACCTGGATTGGATGGTGAAAGGCATGCAGGCACAATAATTCATGCTAGGTATATGGGCAAACCTGCAAACTACATCTTTCAGCCCAGAGCCCTTGACAACTTATCAAGAGCTCCGGGCTGACAGATGTAGTTTGCAGGTTTGCCCATGTTATAACATGCACACCCTCATTCATGTAGTAACATAGCGCCAGAGAGCACACATTTGCTGCATGTACCAGCATCGATGCTGGTATGAACGATGGTGCCAACTGTTCACAAAAGCACCCGACCGCCCATGTCCATCATGTAGCACCATAGGCAGCATCACTGAAGACGTGCCACCTATGCCAGCTGATGTGGAGAGACCCTCCCCAACACACACATCCAACTGGTGCACTAGATATGAGATGGCTGACTGGTGCATAAAAAAGCAAAGACAAACATGCTGTAAGTTGGGAACACATCAGACATGCTGAACCTGGACATTGTAGAAGCACAATGCCGCGAGGACGTTCATGTTCCATGTGGTTTCCTCTCTGTATGTTAACCTTATCATGACAAGTTCCTTCCAATCACTGCGTACTATGCCCAAATTGTGGCCAGACTCTGCATATGCAGAGTTCCCCTCCTGGATATTCCCCCTCATATCCACCCTCCAGCTATATACCCCTCATATCCACCCTCCAGCGCCGTTACTGCATACCGACCATCATCATTTGACAACCTTCCTTGCCCACACACCCCGGCCCCCACCCCTAGCCAGCCGGAGGCTGTTACCTCGCACACTTTCCCCCTTGTTACGTTTCTAGAGAGCCGATGTAATTGTCCTTACCACCCCTTGTCTCTAATAGTAGATATCGACCATGCCATCCGTCTCTCGATAACAGTAGCCAGCGGGCCTAAACGCTAAGTTTTAATAATCATCTCTTGAGAATATATTCTGTGAAAAAAGCGCAGCCCCTAAGTCTGGCAATCTGTTGAAGCGCTTGGCTGCAAACTAAGAAACGAACATCCCACGCTCTGGTCAAGATGCGCTTGGAACATATGCGATACTTGGCACTTGGAATGATGTCCCCAGCCGCTACCAGTACGCTGTTGTTGCACACATGCGTAGATTTGTGCTCGTCGAGAAGCGCGCAAGTATGTATTCCACAATATTAGCTCAAGTCAGGAAGCCCGGGGGAGCATGTCGCTAACAGGAGGACATTGTGTGTCCCAATCTTCCGTACGTGATGCATTTTTTTTTGGAATGAACAAGACCAAAAGGTACATAGATACTTTGGGAGTTCACAGCTGGGAACCTCCTGGAACCAGCTGTTATGCTCAACACCAGTGAGTGAGTGAGTGAGTGAGTGAGTGAGTGAGTGAGTGAGTGAGTGAGTGTACGCTGGGCGTTAGCCCTGCGTAGTTTTTAGGAAGAGGCGGTACTAGCACGCGTGGTACGTTCCCCCCCTACCATGTCCTCCCAATCCATCATAAAACAGGCAAATGAACGTATATGGAGGTACCCGATGCCTGCTCTCATGGCTGCGGATGTGCCCTGCTGCTGGAGTTTCTGTCGATGTTGCCAGATCTTTTGCATGTGTTGTGTGGCGCAGATTGCCAGCTTCTGAATAGTTTGTTTCAGATGTTTGCCGCTGATGCCGAGTCTGCGGAGCGGAGCCAGAGTGTAATCTTCGTATGCAGTGCCTGCGACTCCTACTAGAATGACCACTGTGTGGACGACGGCGGCTGGGTGCTGCTTGCAGATAGCTCTTCGAAGGTTGGCATGCTGGTCAACGGCGCGCTGATACGTTTGTTCTGGGCTGGAGTCACAGCAGACCTTGAGTTCAACTATGTAGATGATGTCCCGATCACCAAATTCCTGATTTACAGCTGCTTGCTTCCTTTTCCATAGTAGCATGTCTGGCCGTGATCCGCATTCTGTCACCGTTTACTGTTATGCTCAACACCAGAGATGAGCAACACACTTTATCACAGCCTACCATACGCAGGGAAAACACGGCAAGTGGCAAGGAGGGGCTCAAACATGCCTCCACACTAAAAAAAATACAGAATACAGGACAGGGAAAGCGAGGCGAAGACATGCTAAGGCCACGCATTAAAGCTATGAGGGCAGAGAGATGCAACAACATACAGAGATGGCTATTAAGTCATGCATACCTTATATTACCCCACAGGCGGATGCAGAAACACACCTTGGAACTCAGACACTAGGACCACCTAATCAGAACTGAAGAAACTCTAGACGTGATGCATGGAGGAGGTCAACGATGTAAGGACGTCTCTGGGCTGGCATGAGCTGAATCTGGGCTGCAGGGACTCCTGCTTACCAGCCTTTGTAAACGTTATAGTGCTCTCGACTGCACTGGAAGCGATCATGTCCTGCACTGCGTTGCAATTGGGAGATTTGCCGGCTCTCGAGCCGTGTTTAGCGTTATGCTCCGCAACCGCATTAGCGTGACTAACAGGCCCATCCTAGGGCGCGCCCGGGGGGGGGGGGGGGGGGAGGGGGGCTGCGCAAAAAGAGTTGGGTATGCAAGCCCACAATGGATAGCACATATGGTGGCTCCAACCGTGCAGCCTTCCAGACCTTGCTCGGAAGGGCTGCTGGACGGATACCTCAAAGTGCTTCCATGACCTGGTGATCATATGCTGTACCAATAAAGAGAAAAGTGTTTCTTCATATTTTTTCTGCCGATGGGTCTCAACAGTTCCAGAACAATTTCCTAGAATGCTAAGTGCTAATCTTCATCCCTAATCTTCATCAAGTGAGAGAGAAGTCAAGTGAGAAAGGCCACAACAAAAACGCACTTGCGGCGCCTGTGAGTGCAGCCCCCCAATACCTGTCATTGGAGTTGAAGCTGCGCCCACAGCCTCCCAAGTGCTTTCATTACATGAGCATCAGGTGCTGTACCCATACAGGAAAACAGGATCTTCAATGATCCCTTGCTGGTGCATCTCAACACCTTTAGCACTATTGCCGATATACTCCCATCCCTTGGCTCTGTCCTGAAGTTCAACAGCACCTAATACCAGCTGTTTACATACGGAACCCTCCGTTCCTGACAACGAGACACTAGCAGGGGCGGAACGGGATGATGTCTACCGACTGGCTTAGTCCCATCTAAATTATACTAGTCGACCAGAACTTAAATCAACTACTATCACAGCCTATGAGCGGAGGCGTAAGGGCAACTTGGGCTGACATGGGACTTGCACAACAGAACGTGGATCTAATCTAAGTATCAGACACTGCGGTCGCGGTAGCATCATATAGCGTCACGTGGCGTATTTGTGCGGCTTCACAACTCCAAACCAACCTCTCTAGAATGGGTGGGTAAGAAACACTCCTATGCCACTTGCCGCACTGAGAGGCAACTTGGATAACAGCATGGACCATTTGGGTCTTGGAGAATCAGATGGTCCGTGCTATCATCCATGCCCTTCTCTGAACGCATCCAAAGCTGGCCGATAGTTTCAAACCAATCCCAGGTAATGTGCATCAGTCCACCCTTCCGCCATTCCCCCCCCCCATACGGTTCCTCATCAGTCGCCCAACCCGGGAGTCGCCCAAGCTCTCCATCTCTCTGCGCACGTAGTGCCATTCATGGCAGTTAGTCACTTTGCTCAAGGGATCAACTGCTGGCCTCTGACTGGGTATGGCAAAGGATCCACAAGCCCTTACTGGCCTACACATCTGTTACCATACCCTGTGGAGGACCAGGGTCAGTATAAATGTACCGTACCAATCTCTAGTATGACCTGCGCCACGACAGGTCGTCTGTTAGTCACTCACACTACAGTGGTGCACTCCTGTGCCCGCACGGTGGACAGCTAGCCACAAATCCCACATTCCCTGCCCCCCACCAAACCCCTCACCCTGACATCGGTTCACGAAGGCCGACGGGATGTAACGATAGCGGGGGAATCCAGGCTTAATCCAGCCCTCAGCCAAGGTGGACGGTGAAGGGAAGGAGCATTGTGGGACACGAAAGGGGAGGGCCATGCGTTACCTTCCCATGCAAGATCAATAGGTGAAGGGCCTGTAGGCGTGAGAATCAGAGTCGAGCTTAACACTGTCACGCACTGAGCCATCCGGTCAGCATACCATTCCCACTGTTGCTACCAGCCATCCTGCCAGAATATACACCACCCTTCTTTACTCACCCAGCCAGCGGCTAGAAACTTACAATTAGAGCCTAGCTTTAACACACCAGTCGTATCGACCGACACCACAATCAGTACTACATTAAGTACTACACCATGCCATGCTCCACTCAGGCCCCAGAGGGGTCCGAGTCTCATCATCCAAGCCCATTCTGCTGGTACATTGGTAGCAAAGCACGGCATGATACCGCAAGTATGCAAAGGAAGCCTCGTCTTTCATCCATGCCCATTTACTGTGCTCATGCAACCTTAGCTATATATTAGCCTCACTGGCCTACCTGCATCACATAAGATTGGAACGCTGAATCATCAACAGTACAGCCGCAACAGCTTTAAGCAATGGCAGAACAACCATTTGGCTGCAATGGTAGCCAACACTCAAGAACATGTGCGAACAGCAGGCATCACTCAGCTATTGCACCCCTTAGAGGCAAACCCATGGCACCTCCCACCACTCACAATCTCCATCAAGCTAGCACCCGCACCAACAATATCTCAGCATCCAATAGAACCACACATTTGGTTTTCACTGCACATACACAAGGTGAAGAACCCTGAGGTTGTAAACTACAACCTCAAATACTTCTTTACACCTTCATCTACATACGAGTCCAGACCAGAATCATTGAGTGTCTTGCTACATGCCACCTATGCTCACCAACACCTCATGTAATTTGCCCTGATCCTTCAGGAACCTCTTGCACCCCCATTCTCAGGGCCCAATCATCAGGACCCAACTATTGTCGACCACCAGCACAGACCCTAACCACCCCATGTGGACCCACAAACCCTTCCAGTCCCACCTTGTCGCAGTGTCAGCTGAAACCATGCCCTATACAAGCAGCTAAACCTTCTTCCCACCTTATCACAGTGTCCAGCTAAACCCTCCTGCTCCCACCTCTTCACAGTGTCCAGCTGAACCCTACCAGTGGCGCTGCTGTGGTGGGTTTAGTGGTGTCAAAGTGTGCTGACAGGCCCAGTCGCCCCACCCCCTGCACCTTCTGCTCATACAGTAGCGACAACAGGCCAGAGGACTCCAGCTTGGCCTTGGTGAGGGCGCCAGAATCTAGGCGGCGGGAGGCACCCACAGACAAGGACAGCGGTGGAGATCCAGCACCTGCAATGGGAAGGATGGGAGCAGCGCAGGAAGACGTTATCAGAAACATCAGACATGTCACTAAGCAAGTGCATTACACCCTTGAGCACTGCATACCTTTTCAAGGACTTTGCATAAAGGAGGAAGTCTGTCAGTGCAACAGCGGCAAAAGCTGTCTTAAGGCCATGTTGGAGGCAGGCTGCACCAGAAAGGGGTACGCCTCTGACCCTTACAAGTGCTACTCCTTTACTAGCCTGTGCATGCCTGCAACCATACACGAGCCCGAGATAGCAGCTAAATGAGAGACATAGCCAAAGACGCTCTCCTTTCAAGAGCGATGTCAGAAATAACTGCATTTTGCATACTTCAGCACCTACATACATGGGCAGGTGGAGGTCTCCACGACTGGATACCACCCTCCATGAATCCACCTCATGCTCTGAACCCCTCCTCTCCTGTGCGTGCTACCAATGTGCCAGACTGTAACACTGCTAGCAACAATGCTCCAGACAACTAGTACCACACACCAAGAGCACCTTCGCCCCTTGCCAAACTTTAATCCTGCACGCCCTATCCCATACGGCACTGTTTGACTCAGATGCAATCCACGCCTGTGCCCCGCTGCCAGATCAGTCGTGTAGCAGACACGCTGACAGTTGACATTGATACCTCCAACGCTGTCGGCACACATCCCAGAGCCACTGGTGAGCTCTGTCGCAGTATGCAAGCCAAATCTTGACCAACATGTCCATTTTCCATTCTTATGGCCCCGGTCAAAGATGGTGAGGAAGTGGACATGTTCGTGAAGGTATGACCGACATACAGTACGCAGAGTCCCAACCCTAGCACTAAGCTACCAGTGCTATGATGACTACTGCTTAAGACTACAGAGTGCCACGCAGCCGTAATCCTGCATTATTTGTTGCTATATGGCACAGTACCACAAGTGAGCGACCTTTGGCCACAATACCAGGCAATGGTAAGTAAGAGGTTCAACTGGGCCATCAAGATCACATGATTGCACATTGGACCTGCAGTAGTACCACCCAGCTGTTCCAAGTTGCATCTCTGATCTTGCTAGCAGAGGTTTTAACGGACCCATCCCACCGATCTAGCAACCTCCCAGGGTCAGCTGTATACATCACCCCGCTGGTATGTACGTAAGAAGCATCCCTTGGAAATCCATTATGCATCTATTTTTGTCGAATTCTGCTCGGGGCTAGGTGCCATGGTCCCAGGCCAGCACATATCTACTACCCCTATCTTCTAAAGAGCCATTGTAATTGTTCTTACCACCCCTTATCTCTAGACAGTGGATGTCAGTTTTGATATCCCATCCCTCTGCAATACTGGCGCACTAACGCACATTACAGCTAAATTTACATCCTCATCCAGTGACGAAGAAGAAACTAAGTGAGAATGCCCACAATGCAAAGCACATATGGTGGCTTCCAGTGCATCCCTTTAGAACTTCAATTAGGGCTGCTGCTGAAAGCCTCGAAGGGCTTGCATTACGTGAACATAACATGCTGTACCCATAAAGAAGGTTTTCCTCGAAGATTTCTTGCCGGTGCGTCTAACTCAGCTCAAGAACTACTCATCCTCCTCCATCCTTTGGTTCTATCCGATATTTGGGAGCTTATCATAGCATGTCTATACACACGGAATCTTCTAAGATTGTGAGCGTCTAGCAGGGGCAGAGCGGGTAGGATGGCGCCTGCTGGCTGGCTTTCCATCCTGCTAGTTAACCACAACTCAGCACCTATGAAGTCTCAAGCTTTTCATGAGCAAAGCCACCATCGGACTGAGATGGCGCTTGTACAGCAGGATACGTATCCAACCTAGGTAGCAGTGGAAGCTGCGGTTCTGGTACCATTATACAGTGTCGCACCAGGCTACTTACATTTGCGGCTCCACAACCCCAAACGAACCTCTTTAGCTGACTGCAAATCATACAAACTCCCCTCTGATACTTACACTGAGAAGCAAGAGCAGATGGTCCGTCCTATTATGCATGCCTGCTCTGGGCCAATCCAGGCGTGAGAGCTTGCTAATGGCCCAAACACATCCCAATGATGTGCATCAGTTCACCACCCAGCACTTCCCCCCTTTCATCCACTTCCCGATGAAACCAATTGAATTAATCACCCGATCTGGGAGAGCAGTGCCACCCAACCCCCCTCTTAACATCACCCCCATTGCCCCTGCCCCCCCCTCCCCCTCCTACCCCTCGTCACCACCCTGCCCCCATCCATCTGCCTCTCCCCTGCTTGACACCCCCCTCCCTCCATCTCCCCCCCGCAACCTCCAAACCCCCAAAACCGCGTACCTTTCCCCCCGGGGGTGTCAGGGGGTATGTCAGCTCAGCTGCCCACGCAATGCTGTCATTAAGGGGCTTCACCCCAAGCCCAGATCAGAACACGCCTGCCCCTGCATATCCCCCTTTATGCTCCAGAACTTCCTAAGGATCATCAAGCATGCGCCGGCCCCTTCCATACCCCCCCCCCCAAGAACCCCAATGCCCCTTAGGACCAACCCCCACAGCCACTGACCATTCTTACCTCACATTGACCCAAAGAACCCCAATCCCCCTTGAAATCCAACCTCCAAAACCCCAAAACCACCGTCACCCCCCTGGTCACATCCACACTCCCTTTCCCTGTCACCCGTGGCCACTAGGCCCCCCCCCCCCCCCCACCCCCAAAGCCCCAAAACCGCTTACCTTTCCCACCAGCAGGTGTGAGGGGGTATGTCAGCTCAGCTGCCCACACAGTGCTATCATTGAGGGCCTGCACCCCATGGAGTTTCAGACTCCTCAAAGCAGAAGATGAGGAGCCACTGAAGGGGGTGGAAGAGGAACTGCTGGTGTCAGCCTCCTGGGTGAACATCACTCCCACCTAGCGCAAACACCAGACACAGACAGATCAGAGACGTACCATGATCAGAGATCGCCAAGTGCAATCTGTAGAACAGCATGGATGGCGGTCGGCAGCCTTCTATATACTCATACAGTGGTTTGGCTCTCGCGGTTCAAATGGTGGATCTTGCATATCCCAGACCCAGCCCGTCCTTGCAGCCATCCACTCAGCATTAAAACTCCTATGTAGATAAGCAATTGATAGCTGCATCAATAGGAACCAAGATTCTCTGCTGGAATCCGTGAATTGTTTCACCTTTTTTTGTAGGGTCCACAGTGTTCATGTCAAAGCAGTGCTCTACGCAAAAGCTCGTGCACTGCACCCACAGGAATGCCGAAAGAAATTCCCTCTCCTATATGTAGCAAAGTGGTCATGTTTGAGCTGTGCCTAAGCCATGCCTACAACCCACCTGTTGTGTTGCAGACATGAGCCATGAGCTGGCCAAGCTCCATCTTGATGCAGTTTTGGAGCTAGTGTCCACAGCAGCTTGAGCACCCAACAGGACAGTGCCCACAGCTGTGGTAGCAGACAGATCCATCTGAGGCGCAGCCCATGCTTTGCTGCTGGTGGCAGGAGTCAGGACGGCTCTAAGGTGCGCTGGGGCGAAGCCTGTGTAGTCTGCCGTGACTTGTCCGGAAGCGAGGAGGCTGGGTGGCACGGTCAGGAGCGAGGCACGCAGCCCCTCGATGCCGAAGATGTCGAGGAACGTTGAGCCCACGCTGACAGTTCCGGCTCCGGTCACGGCTGCGTTCAGGGTGGCACCTTTGCGGGGGCTCCAGAGGGTTGTCAGGGAGGTAGCTGGGACGGATCCAGGTGTTTGAGTGGCAGAGAGAGCAAAAATGACCCCATCGGCATTGACGCTCTCGGCATTGAATTTGAAGGCAGTCTGGAAGACGCCTTCCCCTGAAGCAGTGCCATACAGTACATCACGAGAAGCCTTTGGCAAATCTGCAAACGCAGGCAACATTGTAGTATATGCTAGGCCTGTAGACCCCCAAGTAGGCTGAGAAGGCACTCCGAAGTCTATCAACTGTACTGGCAGGTTAGCTGCAGAAAACAGATACAGGGCCAATGCCTAAACTGCAGAGTGAATGTATGGGCATGAATAATGAGCGCAGAATTCGTGGGATGCGCACCCTGGACATGCTCAGACGTAAGACGACGTCATAAAGTCCCTCCAAGGCGGTTGTCTTCCAAGGGACCATGTCAGCGCGGCATCAAATGCCGCCGAAGGGAGATATCACAACCATGATGAGCAAGCTCTTCGCCGGGCATGAGTCTGCCAGACTATTTCGTGGCAACGAGGTTGTCTTCTTAGCCGAGATGACCAGTGGTCAAGATCTCTAATACCCCAAGCAAATGTTACCTCGTGCATTAAGGAGCATCCCACGAACATGCGCCTCTAGGAACTCCGGTGAATCTCATTCATGTGAATGGACACCTGCCCAATGGACGACAGGGCGAGCTGCAAATTGGTCGATAACTAAACAGCGGCTTAAGGTTTAGACTAAAACCTGACAACAAATATAGACATTGCGTCGGCTACGTTTGAATCACATGCGCACTACCCCCTTAGCCGGAGCTATTCCGAAAGGGTCTTCACCACTCATGGCGCTATAGTGTAGTGGTCTATCACACTGGACTCTGAATCCAGTAACCCGAGTTCGAACCTCGGTAGTGCCTCTTCTGTGTTTTGCCACTACATCATTTTTTCGGTTTGCCACATCACGCTTTTTGGGGTTGCCACACCTGATGAAGATGCTGACTGGACACACCACAGCAGAGAAGCTTGCTGTTTGATTGTTGCAATGACTGCTATCGATGAGGGGCCTACATCCAGCCACTAACCATTCTCTCAGCCCTCCACTGGCCATCCACCTACTGCTCGTGCTGTTGCTATTGCTGCTCCTTCAGCTGCTGTGCCCTGGTGCTTCTCTGCTTTCGCTACTGCCAGTCGCAAGTATATGCTCACCTTGCTGCTCCTGCTATCGCTCCCTGCTGCTGCTGCTTCTCCTGCTCCTTAGTAATCTGCTGCTGTTGTGGCGCCTTCTTGTGGTACTGCTACTGCTGCAGGGCCTCTTCTCTGCTGTTGCTGCCCATGCCGCTCACTAGTCTGCAGGTTATATCTCTTCCCCTGCTACTTTCGCTGCTGCCGCTGCTGCTGCTGCTTCCCCAAGACTCCCAATGTTGCTGCTCTTGTCCATCCATCCAATGTCGCAGCTCAGTGAGCAGCTTGCAAATGCTGCTGCTGCTACCTGTATGATGCTTGCTCATTATCCTACTTGCTGCTGGATCCTTCTACTCCAATCTTTTTGCTGCAAGCTGGTGCTGCTTCTGTATCAATCTGTATCAACCTGATTGTTCTCCGCTACTTCAGCTGCTGCTGGATGAGGTTCTGAGTGCTGCTGCTGCTGTCAGCGCTGCAGGGATTATCATATATTTGCCTGGCCCCATGTGCTTTTCTGCTAAGGCTGCCAGCTTGCATGACCATGAGTCCAGGTTCAGTTTGCTGGTAGCGGCGGCCGGTACAACTCAATTGATTGATTGCTGCCCTGCTGTCACAGACCTTACGGTCGGGTAGGGTCTGAATACCGCCGTACTGCTCTAGCCTGCCGCTCTGCTGCTTGACTGTCTGCTTTGTGGTAGATGACTCAATGCAAGGATGGTGTGGACGTAACAGCCGACTTTGGTACTGCAAAATGGCAATCAAACAGCCCCAGGCTAACCAGAGTACCCTCTTAGAACTTCCACAAGGCATGTGGGTGAAACTGACGCTTATTTGACGTTAGCATAGATTTGACGTTAAATTACCGCGCAAATGCTGTGAAACTGACGTCAAATTGATGCAGCATCCACTTCATGCCTCTTAACGCCCATTTCATGCACCTCAAGTTTCCGGATGATGGTGATAGATCTCATGCTTGGGTGCTGCACGGCCCGGGGGGCTGTGCAATGGTCTCTCTTAACATATACATCCATATGATATAACACAGCAAGGAGACAGTGCGTGAGGCTCTTCCTTATGATTGGACAGAAGTCGTACGCGGCAATTGCCCTACTACATACAAAATGAGCACACATTCTTCAGCTCAAGTACATGTTAAGAGAGACCACTGCACAGCCCTCCGGGCCGTGCAGCACCCACATAACTCCAACCAGCTTCTTAGTGTGTGTTGAAAGAGACCAATACTGCGAGCTAAGACGAGGACAGCGGAGACTCATCTTCAGCTCAAGGATGTGTTGTGCGGACCTGCTATTCAGCTAGGATACCCTGAACCTCAAGTGTTCTCATGGTCTCTGTTTGCATGCCGAAGACAACCCGTATTCTGTCCCACCTCCCTGTTTCTGTAACAGTTTGACAGGTGCGGGGCCTATGGCACTTTTTGCTATGGCATATCATGGAACCTAATCCCCCTGGACTCACTGCACCCAGCCCAGCGCTGATTGGGTTAACCTGAGTTATGCAACCCTTGCATGCCTTGGCTATTCTGTTTGGTTTTTAGGCTCTGGCCTTTGCCGCTGTGTTGCATGCTCTCATACAACTACACCTTTGGGTTCTTTATCATTGCATGCCTAGGGTTCCGGCTACCTGCAAGTGTGCACAATGCAAAGTAGAATCTGAAGATGGGGGTACGTCTGGATCATGGAGCCTAGACATAGAGGAGGCTCCCACGCGGTATCCTCACACACACTGCACCCTCGTGAGCGGTTTAAGAGAGTAATACAATACAGTACTAGTTGGGGACCTGAACCCCCACTCCCCCTCCCCCCCCCCGCACTAGCCTGCAGGCCTACTTCGAGGCCCATGCGAGATCCTCCACTGACCTCTGTTATTGTACCACACCCTATCCACGGTGCTAACCACACATATAGAGGTTACTAGCAACCATCCCGCACCCAACCCTTTTGATACTGCAAAACTGGCCATGCACGGAGCAGGTTTCAGCCCCCCCTGTTTCACTAGCAGATCCTTTCAAACATCCTACAATCTGGCCTGCCAGCCAGCCACTGCAGCTGCAGGGCCTATGGCACTTTTTTGGTATTGCACATCAGTGTATCATGTGATGCAGCTGCTTTTTTCATCCATGCTTGTACTCTGTTTCTGCCCTCCTCTAGTTGTTCAACGGCTTGACGCTACTGTGATAGCTTTCAGACATTGCTTTGCTGCTCATCGGCCTGCCAGCCAGCTTGGCTGCTCCTCATACATGATATGTGCTTTGTGGGGCCTTCGCTAACTACATTTCTGGTTGGAACTATTGCCGTAGCGTCCAATACATGCATTACTGCCGGTCTGCTCCATGCAACTTTGCCAGGCAGCTACTGCAGCTGCTCTTTTCACCTTTAAAACCGCTGTTTGTGCCCTTTTTTTTCAGCAGGTTGACATTACTGTGATAGCTCCTATGTATGCTTTTTCTACTGCATGGGCCCTTGGTTCGCACGAAGAGGCATTGTCAGCTACACCCCCCCCCACTTGCCTTGGTAATGGCGCTCCTAGCTGCTGCTGCTGCTCTTCTCAGCTGCTGCTCCCAAGCATCGATTGGCGGACTGTCCAGGTTGCATTCTAACATGTACCTTCACCGGGTTTGTGCCAACGCCTTCCCAGTCCTCAACGCCCGTCGGCACATCCCGCCAGCGAACATATCCAGATTCTCTAAATAGAGCTTCCCCATGTCGCTTTTGGTGTAAAAGCATAGAAAGATATGTCGTGAGTTGCTGAAGAGTTATTTGGCAGCGCTCCTCAACGAAAGAGGACAGGATCAAGTATATCAGCTGTGGCTCATGCCGCAGATGTACACGCACAGCAATCCTACATCACTGCAACAATTGCAGGGTGGCTCTTACTTGGGGTTTGTGGCAAAACGGCTAGTGTAGGCCCCGCTAGGAGGGCTTACGCTCCGGCCAGGCTCTTCGACTTCCGTTCGAAAAGTGGCTCCGTTGTCTGGCGCCGTTGTCTGGCGCCGTTGACGAAAAGTACAGCAGTACAAGTCTAAAAAGAGATGCAGAGAGGAATTTCTGGCTCCTTTAGTATCCCTGAGTACTCTGGATGCGATCTATGATGGTGCTGGGCGGGCGGGCGTCCCAAAGCAGCTTGCCATGGGCTTCCGGAGCTAGGAGACTTACTGCCTTTACCTGAACGCGTGGTGCACGAAGGCTCTGCGAAGCTCAGCACTGCCCGTTCCACTTTCCCTCGAAGCCGTTTCTCTAACAACCGAGCATGTTTTCCTCTACACCCCCACTCCAGCATGCCTGCGGACGGAGTCGTCGAGGCATCCAAGACGCACCTGGGTTATGCTCTGCTTGGAACTCGAGGAGGTTAATGACATCATGGTGCTCTTGAGGACTCTGTTGCGGGAACATGGGTTGCTGCAAGAAGATTGAGAGCTGCACCTGTCGATAACGTAAGTAGCGCCCTTGTTTGACAGTCTCAGTTGTGACTTGTGAGCAAACCATTGAGCCGTACGAAGCCACCGCCTGCAATGCTACTGGTGCATGGGTAAAGGAGGGACCTCCGTCGGCGTGCTCCTCTGCTTGGCCCTAGTGTGTTCATTTAGGCCTGTAGGACCAGCTCTCTAGTGATTCTTGTAAAAGCTCGGTAGCATGTACATCCAGTTGGTTGTGCTTGATCTGCACGTGATATGTGCTTGTGCGAATGAGCAGGTTTATCCTGCTAGCTGCCTGCCTGCCAGCTACTTGATTGTGCTTTACCCTTCGTTCGCAAGAAGGGCATCTTTGATCTTCTACACATGCTCTTGCAGGTCCGCAATCACTACGAGAAGTGGAACGGCCTGTTCTCACGGTCCGACACAGCAAGCAGCCCCAGTGGAGCACCCCCCTCATAACAGCAGCAGGAGCAGCAGGAGCAGCAGAAAGTGACTCTTGCAGCCACATCCGCAGCGGTAGCAGCAAGAGCAGCAGTAGCAGCAAGAGCTGCCCCTATGGTTACCGCAGAAGCACATAATGAAGAAGGGAGGCAAGCCTTCCAAGCCAAAGCTTCACAATGCTACCAAGCAGCCATAGCAGCAGACCCCAGCAATGCCAAGTGCCATACCAACTTGGCCAATGTTCTCCTGAAGCTTAATCAGCCCCTCCAGGCTCAGGAAGCTGCTCAAAACGCGATACAAGCAGACCCCAGATGGATCAAGGGCTATTACTATAGTGCGCTTGCTCGAGACAGCAATGGCGAGTTCACCAGGGCCTTGGCTGACTGCAGCAAAGGTTTGGAGGTAGACCGCAGCAATGCAGCTTTCATGGACTTGCAAAAGACTGTGGAGAAGCATAAAAAGCAGCTTCAGCAGCTAGAGGAGCGGGGGTCTAAACGCCTGCAGCGCCCGCAGCGTGCCGTCCGCTACAACGCCAAGATCCGTGACTACCAAGAGGCCAACAAGGAGCAGTCCTTCTCGTTTGTGCAGACCTTTGATGCTGCACGTGTGCAGAGGGCTCTCACTGATCAAACCGTAGCAAGCAAGCTCATAGAAGAGGCAGTGATGCCACACTACAAGGAGATGCTGAAGGCTAAGCGGTGGGCTTGCTTGGCATGCCATAGGCCTGCTAGGAAGCTGCTGCTCCATCCTTCAGGCTACCTGCATCTTCCGGAGCCCCTAATTCAAGATGTAGGTCCTAGTCCCACTTGTGGTGACCCCCAGTGTGATGCCTACTGCTATTACCTGCCTAGAGGTGTCATGGCAGAGGCAATGGAGGTTCTTGGGGAGTCACCACTAGCGGATGGCGGCTTGGTTGTTGGAAATCCTAATTAAGTGAAGGGTGGGCCGTACTCATTGCATGTGGTGCATGAGAGCACCTGGATGCTGAAATTTAGCACCGCTGGCATGTGTGGCATGGTGTTGTATACAACCTCTGAGCAGCTGCTTTACTTGAGGACTCTGTTGCCCTAAGGTGAGTTGCTGATTGGCAGCTGAACATCTCCACAAGTGAGAGCGCTCTCTTTGAAAGTCTTGTCTATGAGGAAAGCAAGCCATGATAATTAAGCCGCCGCCTGCAGTGCCACCATTGCTTGTGTTTAGTAGGGACCTCCGTTTTAGTAGGTTTCTTTAGCCAGGCGCAGCGTGACGAGGTCAAGGCAGGTCATGCTGAAAGTCTGGTCGGTGTTTGTGGGCTGAAGTCAGCCCGTAGTATAGCAAGAGTAAGGGCCTCTGCCGTGTTTTTATGCACGCTAGAAGTGTTTGTGATTGGCACATGTGCTGCTTTCTCCAGATTTGTGCTGGCTAACAGGTGGGGGCACCATGTACAGAATGTAGGATAAAGAAGGCAGCAGAGATTGCCAGAACCATTCTCTTGGATAGACCTTTAGAATCTATCTCAATCTGATTTGTCAGCAGATATGCTACCTGGCACAAAAATGAGCCCATCTACTAGGATGGGCAATTTGTCTCACCAGTTGATGTTTACTTGGGGGCCGGTGCGGGGGACTAACTGGGGAGATGTATATTGCCCACTTGAATGGAGCCCTGAATGCTTGCAAGTCCAACTAGAAAGTGCCTTTTTCATTGGATGGCAGCACATAGATCCTTGGGGCAGTAGGGTTCTGTTGCCGTAAGATGCATTGCTGCAGGCGGAATTGGCACTTGCACATCTCGACAAGCAGTAAGAAGCGCCTTCGTTTGAGTTCATTTTGGTTAATGAGCAAAGCAGGTCGTGCTGAAGCCACGGCGCTGCCTGCAGTGCATGAACTGGTGTTTGGTTCAGAAGGGGCTTTCTTCTCTCTTCAAGCCAGGGCAAGGTAGCGGCCGTGTGTGATAAGATCCAAGCCAGTTCAGGCTATCAATCTGGTGATTGTGTAGACTCTACACTTCTGTGTGTGTGTGTGTGTGTGTGTGTGTGTGTGTGTGTGTGTGTGTGTGTGTGTGTGTGTGTGTGTGTGTGTGTGTGTGTGTGTGTGTGTGTGTGTGTGTGTGTGTGTGTGTGTGTGTGTGTGTGTGTGTGTGTGTGTGTGTGTGTGTGTGTGTGTGTGTGTGTGTGTGTGTGTGTGTGTGTGTGTGTGTGTGTGTGTGTGTGTGTGTGTGTGTGTGTGTGTGTGTGTGTGTGTGTGTGTGTGTGTGTGTGTGTGTGTGTGTGTGTGTGTGTGTGTGTGTGTGTGTGTGTGTGTGTGTGTGTGTGTGTGTGTGTGTGTGTGTGTGTGTGTGTGTGTGTGTGTGTGTGTGTGTGTGTGTGTGTGTGTGTGTGTGTGTGTGTGTGTGTGTGTGTGTGTGTGTGTGTGTGTGTGTGTGTGTGTGTGTGTGTGTGTGTGTGTGTGTGTGTGTGTGTGTGTGTGTGTGTGTGTGTGTGTGTGTGTGTGTGTGTGTGTGTGTGTGTGTGTGTGTGTGTGTGTGTGTGTGTGTGTGTGTGTGTGTGTGTGTGTGTGTGTGTGTGTGTGTGTGTGTGTGTGTGTGTGTGTGTGTGTGTGTGTGTGTGTGTGTGTGTGTGTGTGTGTGTGTGTGTGTGTGTGTGTGTGTGTGTGTGTGTGTGTGTGTGTGTGTGTGTGTGTGTGTGTGTGTGTGTGTGTGTGTGTGTGTGTGTGTGTGTGTGTGTGTGTGTGTGTGTGTGTGTGTGTGTGTGTGTGTGTGTGTGTGTGTGTGTGTGTGTGTGTGTGTGTGTGTGTGTGTGTGTGTGTGTGTGTGTGTGTGTGTGTGTGTGTGTGTGTGTGTGTGTGTGTGTGTGTGTGTGTGTGTGTGTGTGTGTGTGTGTGTGTGTGTGTGTGTGTGTGTGTGTGTGTGTGTGTGTGTGTGTGTGTGTGTGTGTGTGTGTGTGTGTGTGTGTGTGTGTGTGTGTGTGTGTGTGTGTGTGTGTGTGTGTGTGTGTGTGTGTGTGTGTGTGTGTGTGTGTGTGTGTGTGTGTGTGTGTGTGTGTGTGTGTGTGTGTGTGTGTGTGTGTGTGTGTGTGTGTGTGTGTGTGTGTGTGTGTGTGTGTGTGTGTGTGTGTGTGTGTGTGTGTGTGTGTGTGTGTGTGTGTGTGTGTGTGTGTGTGTGTGTGTGTGTGTGTGTGTGTGTGTGTGTGTGTGTGTGTGTGTGTGTGTGTGTGTGTGTGTGTGTGTGTGTGTGTGTGTGTGTGTGTGTGTGTGTGTGTGTGTGTGTGTGTGTGTGTGTGTGTGTGTGTGTGTGTGTGTGTGTGTGTGTGTGTGTGTGTGTGTGTGTGTGTGTGTGTGTGTGTGTGTGTGTGTTTGCCTGCGAAGGACCTGAGGTGCATCTGTAACATCCAAGAATTTATAGGTAATCTGGCAACCGACATAATGCCTTCCACAAAGATGAGCCCATCCAAAAGGACAGGCAGTTGCAGCTTGCATGTGGACGGAGGCATCTTCCCGCTGTGAAAATGTAGAGTAGATGCAATAGCGAAAATGCACTGACAAGTTAGTTGCACAACATCAGCCAGTCTGTTTCATACGTAGTCTCAGATGCGATGCGAGGCCTGTCTCTCAAGCTAGTTCGGGCCGTGCGCGCCCAAGCGCACCCTTGACAGGTGGCAAAACGGCTAGTGTAGGCCCCGCTTCCACCGAAGAGCAGCACAAAATCTTCGGAGCTGAAGTACAGGCACGGGAGAAGCACGGAAGTGGTGTTGCATTCTTCATGCCAACTGCATTCCTCCGGAGGTACAAGACATATCATATGTGAGCTGGTGGAACACTGACCAGCCTTGTGTGCCAGTCCATTGTCGAACAAGATATCCACTGAGTTGCAGCTGAGTCCCATGCCTTGTCCTTGACTGCCGGCAATATGGATCAGCATTTCAACCTCGGGTTCGACTGCAGAAGTCTACTATGTGGGTTGGACAAGGCTACTGGCCAGATAGGGATCGTCTGCTTCAACAGGCCTGACAAGTCCAACTCCATGAACGGTTACGTATGGAGAGAGTTCCCAGAGGTACGCGTCTATTGCATTCAGAGAGCAGCACGCTCATGCACCTCATCGGGAGCGAACGTTTGACTGTACGTTGAGCGCTTCTGCATTTACCTTACATGGCTCTGCTCCCTTCATGGAGCACGCTGCGATCACCTACTTGGCATGGGAACGTTTATATACTGTCACATGCAGGCCGTGAAAAGGCTCGGCATGCGCCCGCAAACACGAGTGGTAAGTTCAAGCAGCAGTATCTGGCAACAAAATCAGCCCTAATGGCAGTCCAAGACCCTTTCCTGTGAACATGCATCACCGGTACTGCCCTCGTAAAGTAGCTTTTGAGGGTGCGAGTTCAGACACGTTTAGGGTGCGAGATCAAACACGTCCTTGTAGAGCGAAGAAAAGCATGGGCGGACATTCGCATGAGCGTGCTCAGCAACGCAACATCTTTCACAATGCCCTTGGACGCCTTCCAACCCAAGCTGTACTAGTTATAGCACACAGCCTCAAAATAGCAGAACTGTGCGATTTCAATGGGTTGAAGCCCAATGCAACATCTCTACTTCAATGCCTTCTATCAAATCGAACAATGTAGTCGCAGCTCTGTGCATGCATCCTTCTCCCCTCTACCCACATTAACTTCAGTCCTGCCTTCTTTTCTGCTCAATTCACCCCATAGCTCATCATTGCCGCCCAAGGGAAGAACTTCTGTGGTGGTTTAGACCTGGGATACCTCACGTCCACCTTCCTTGCAAAGAGCAGTAGCAGCAGCCCTCCAAGCAGTAGCAGCAGCAGTACTCCAGACCTAGAAGATGGCTGCCCTGCTCGTCTAAGAGAGCGGTTCAAGGCAGACATACAACAGATGCAGGTGGGTGCCCATTCACGATGGTTAGGGTTTAGGGCCTACTGGTGGGATAGGGTTCAGTATGGACTTAGGGTTTGGGGTTTGATATGGGCTTCAGGTTTGGGTTTCTGAAACGTTGAAACTGGACTTACAACATATGCAGGTGGGTGCCATTCACGGTAGTTAGGGTTTAGGGCCTACTGGTGGGATATGGTTTAGTATGGACTTGGGGTTTGGGGTTTGATATGGGCTTGGGGTTAGGGTATCTGAAAGGTTGAAAGCGGATTTGCAACATATGCAGGTTGGTGGCCACTTAGGTAGGTGCAGGGCCTAATGGTGGGATATGGTTATCATGGGCTCGGGGTTTTTGAGAGGGTTCAAAGCATGCAGATGCAGCTGGAAGCCCATGTGTTATGGTTTAGGGCCAAGTGCATTGGGGGGGGGGGGCTCAAGGGGGCCAGCCAAAATGTTTTATTAACAAACCGTACTCTGCTACACCTCGCTGTTTGTTACAACCTAAATCGTAAATGTGCGGGGCACTTTTTGCTATGGCATATCAAAAAATATAATTATAATTAGATTATCTCACAGCGTTGTGAAAATCCTTTATTGCCCCCCCCCCCCCCGCCCTCCCATGCAGGATGCATTCTCAGTGTTGGAGGCCATCCCCTGTCCAGTCATAGCAGCAGTTCAAGGAGCATGTGTGGGAGCAGGTGGGGTCGGGGGGAAAGGGGTAGAGGGGTGTTGGGGTAGGGTTTAGGGTTTAATGGGTGATGGGAGGGGAGTTTGAATGGGTGATGCAAGAGGGCTTATGGTCCAGCTGGGGAGGGGAGACGGGTTTAGGGTTTAGATGGGTGACGGAGAGAGCTTTATGGTTCAAATGGGTGATGGAGAGGGGTTCAATGTTCGAATGGGGCGGGGAGACGGGTTTAGGGTTTAGATGGGTGATGGCAAGGGGTTTATGGTTTCGATGGATGTGTTCTTTTATTTTGGCATCCTCAAGGAGGGGAGATTATGGATGGAGAGGGGCAGGGGGAGGAAAGAAGGGGGAAGGGGGCGGGGGGGCACAGTGCAAGGACATGTGTAGGGGCAGGTGGACTGTGAGTGATGGGGGAGGGGTCTGGAGCTAAAGTATTTGGGCAGTTGTGGTGGGTTTCTCTATTTGTAACTGCGCTTGCTAGACTTGCTTCAGGGTACCCGTGGTATGAGTGAGCTCACTCAGCATATGATGATGCTGGTTGGTCCCTGTGTTATCATTATTACATTTCTTGGTATGCCGCAGCAGAAAGTGGCATATGCCTTGCACTTCAAACTATCACAAGGAACAGAATGCAGGCTGCCTTCGGTTTTCATGACACCATATGCCTAGACATGAGGTCCAGCAGCTAGGTCCATGTCTTTTCTCATTATGTCCTAAAAACATCTTGTACTGGTGCAGCAGCACGGACTATGTCCAACCTACACCAGCACCTTGTTCACTAATCAATGTTTAGAATTCTGTATACGTGTACAGAACCTTATTTTTTATAGCTATTTTAAAATTACGTAATGTGTCTCATTGTGTCTCTACATGTCTGATTTTGTACAGGTGTTGATCTCATTACTGCAGCGGACTCTGTTTCATTTTGGCATCCTCAAGGAGGGAGGATTGGGGATGGACAGGGACAGGGGGTGGAAATAAGGGGGAGGGGGGGCACAGTGTTGGGCAGGTGGACTGTGAGTGATGGGGGGTCTGGGGCTCAAGTTTTTGGGCAGTTGTAGTGTGGGCTTTTCTAATTCTAATAGCGCTTGCCAGACCTGCTTCAGGGTACCATGATGTGAGTCAGCTCAGCGTATGCTGATGCTGGTCCCTGTGTTATCCGATTTTGTACAGGTGTTGATCTCATTACTGCAGCTGACCTGCGCTACTGCAGCCAAGATGCAACATTCTGTGTCAAGGTGAGTGAGGTGACTACTGAGTCACTCGATGTCACCATGGTGTCACTTTGGTGTCACTCGGGATGACTAAATCCCATTAAAATCAGACTTGTGGTCATCGTCTGCTATGGGACATCACATAAGGGCCAGATAACATAAAGAATGGACTATATTGTTTGCATTGTTGGCTAACATCGCTCCTGCGCTCTTGTCCTGTTGCAACCGTCCTACTTCAGTATCACTCGTGCCATGTAGACACTTCGCAGCTTGTTTGCACTGCACAAGCAAGTTGCGTGCTGTTGTAATGCTTCGACTGCAATATGTTCTTGTATGCCTGGGTTTCGGATATTCTTGACAGTTTGAGGTGCAGGACCTATGGCACTTTTGGTGTGGCATATTCTGGGTTGTGACAATTAAGTGTCACGTCTGGAAGTCAGTGATTTCTTTGGCCAATCTTGCTGCAGCTTTGCGTAAGCAATTCCAATTATGGCTTGGTTCAAAGGGCTTGTGCCAGGCCGCTCT
The DNA here is from genome assembly GCA_963556185.1 of Pseudopediastrum boryanum. NCBI lineage: Eukaryota > Viridiplantae > Chlorophyta > Chlorophyceae > Sphaeropleales > Hydrodictyaceae > Pseudopediastrum > Pseudopediastrum boryanum. The sequence goes on along the minus strand of OY744512.1, from coordinate 1,208,024 downwards.
AAGAGTGGGTGTGACAAGATTGAATAAGTTGTATTCTTTTCTTCGATGTTGCTGCAGGAAGTAGACCTGGCGATTACTGCTGATTTGGGCACATTGCAACGACTACCAAAGATCATTGGTCAAGGTGAGACCTGGGAGGCCCTCCCATCCCTCCTACATCATTTTCCCTACAAACTAAGTTAATTTGTGGGCAAAATGATATAATCCAGGAATCTGCATGAACTGGGAAGGGGGGTATGAGATGGAAAGGATTGGTGCTTTGAGGGCGGTAGTTGTAGGTGTTGCTGCAGAGCTGGCTTTCATTGCCTTGTGCGTTTGGGATCTGATGAAGGCCAAGTGCGGCCTAAGTAAAGCGGTGATGCTGCTCAGTGTAAGACACCATTGATGTTTCTAGGCTGCCCCGATGTCGTTCGCTAGGTACTGTGTGCTGTTACAAATCCACTCTTTGACCCCCTAATGTTGACTGCTAGGGTTGTACTCCCCCCCATCCCACCTCCCACTTGCCCGCCCCTGTGCAGCATCCCCCCCCCTCCCCCCTTCCCTGCCCCTGCGCAGCATCCCTGCCTGCCCCACCCTCCCCTTCCCCACTCCCCCCGTCCTTGCGAATCATCCTTTCTGTTTTTGCATGTAGGTGCTGCTGCAGAGCTGGCTCTGACTGCTAGGGTTTTTACTATCACCCCCCCCCCCACACACACACACCTCCCATTTGCTTGCCCCCGTGCAGCATTTCCGCCCGGCCCCCCCCCCTCCCCCCTTTTCTGCTCCTGCGCAGAACTTCCCCTACCTCCCCCCCCCCCTTCCCCAACTCCCCGCCCTCCGCCCGCCCCCCCCCCCCCTTCACTGCCAGCCCCACCGCCGCACACGTTGCTGAATACCAAAGTGACTTCTACTTTTCTTTATGTTGCATGTAGGTGCTGCAGCAGAGCTGGCCTTGACTGCTAGGGTTCTACCAGCAGCAGAAGCTGTACACCTTGGATTAGTCACCCGCTGCTACAGCAACCACCAGGAGCTATTGGACGGGGTTTTGGCTACTGCTAGGGTTTTGGCTGCTAAACCCCAGCTGGCGGTCAGGGGGACAAAGAGGGTTTTGCTCCATGCCAGGTAAGATGGTGGGGTGGAAAGGTCAACGGTCCATGCGCATTGAATAATTGAGTACTGGGCATCACTGAAGCAACCATGATCTAAAGGTAGGGCTGCACAAAAGGCAGACGGAAAGGCACCGAGGGCATATCCCATTTCCCTACGCAGCGGACTATGAAACACATATGATTGGGGTAAGATGGAACACATAACCGAGGTAGGTACGCCAAGATTATCTACTCAGGTAGGCATCTAGGTACAGTACGTATATGAATACCTACATAATTATCTTGAGCGACCTTTTTGCAGATCTAATTTGGCGATTGGATAGATTGATGGGGTGTTGAAGCATGTTTGGTGAGGCCTGCCGGCTCGGTTGTCCGAAGCGCTTCTGGAACAGGATGTGTCTCACTGATTCTAACACGAGCTAGGCCTTTGGCTTTCTCTGCAGCTAAAGATCACAAATAAACTCTGGGAGGCTCGACAAGTCAGGGTGTGACTGAGACAAGAAACTAGGGACATTAGTTGCACCCCGCATCAGACGGCTGACGGTTAGACTCGGACGTAAACCCTGGAATGAAGCATGGTGGGTCGGGTTGGTGACTGAAAGGTGATAAGCAGTGATCTTTGTGACAGCAGCAGTACTTTGTGACAGCACCAGTGTTATGTGTAGTTATTGATTTTCTTGGCTTCCACATTATGAGGGTCAGGAGATCAAGGATGCCTCCTATGACCCTTACACCAGAGTGGTCGCAGCAGTGGAATGAGCCTGATGTTCAGGGTTTAGGGGCATCTTTGGGTGTCTGCATGAGGTTGAGCCTCACAAGGATGCCTCATATGACTCTTAGACCAGAGTGCTGTTGACAGCAACGGAAACGGCATAAGGTTAGCGCTATGGGTAGTTATTGACTTCAGTTCCTTGGCCTCTTTATGAGGGTCAGGAGATCAAGGATGCCTCATATGACCCTTACACCAGAGTAGGTGTTGACAGCAGCAGATTGAGCTCGTGAGGGTATAAGGTTTCAGGAGTAGGGGCATTATCTAACTCAATCCTGCTGACCTCCATATCTGGTTAAGCAGATCAACCATGCTTCATACCACCCTTACAACTAAAGTAGGTCCTAGCAGCAGCAGAATGAGCCTAGGTTTCAGGGGTTAAGTGCATGCATGCTAAGTCTCTTGGATGTAATCCTCCGTATGAGGATCACCAGATCAAGAATGCCTTGTACAGCCCTTACGACTAAGTTCTAGGTGTCGAACGGCACCAGAATGAGGTTAGGTGAGCTTAGGTTTTAGGGATTGAGGGGTTAAGTTCTTGGTGTTGAACAGGACCAGAAAGAGCCTAGGTTTTAGGGGTTTAGGGGTTGAGTTCTAGGTGTTGAATAGCAGTAGAGGATGAGCTAGGTTTTAGGTGTTTAGAGGTTAACGTCTAGGTGTTGAACAGCACCAGGATGAGCATCATTGTGGTGCTGGTGCTGTTCCCTAACTCCTAAAACTGCAAAGGAGGTGTCATTGGCACCAACCAAAGAGGATATTAGACCATGGGTAATGAAGGGGCTCAGATGTTATGACGCTGTTACGGGAATGGGTAAGGGCCACTATGGGTTGCTGCAGTGTCTTGTAAGGGATTGCAGGGACTTTTATGTGGCCGATCCTTCATCTGAACTGTACTATGTATGGGGATCAGCAGACAGGTCAAGAATGGCTCACACAATTCTTACCAACTGAGTAGGTGTTACCCACAGTAGCGGAATAACCCTGGGTTTAGGGGTTACGGTCTTGGGACATCCTTGATCGCCCTCATCAACTTGACAAGTGGTAGCAGCGGCAAAGCGGGCTTGGGTTCCCGGGGCATCATACGACCTTTCTGCTCCATATGAATCTTAGCCTAGGGTTTCATTAGGAATTGGAGGCCATCCTTGAATTGTTGCTCTATGAACTCCTATATTCAAGAGGCAGCCGTCAAGGATGCCTGATAAAACCCTTACAACTAACTAGTGTTACCAGCAGCAGTTTTAGCCTAGGGTTTAGGGCCTAGGGGGGTTGGTGATCTCCTGCGGCTCTATGAGTCTACCACCGTATGAGGTTTAGCAGGTAAATCATGCCTCAACCGATCCATACAGCTAAGTAGGTGTTACCTGCAGCGGAACAGCCCAGGGCTGTTAGTTCTATTACTGCTCTCAGTATGTAGCGGCACCGGGAGGAAAAGATTAGCTACGTTAAGATCAAAAAGGTCTTGATTTCAGTGTGGCTAATTGTTTGGAGGGTTCTGCTGGGTCAGGTAGTCCAGAAACATCCAGTGAGTGATTATTCTGGATGCACATTTGTTAGACCTTCTGGCATAGAGGGTTTTGCTTCTGGATTGACTGATTGGCATGTGCCCTAAACCCTTAAACC